>JARHVA010000440.1:3132500-3400000 GCA_037957365.1 Torreya grandis | reverse complement strand
TAAATCTATATAATTTGTGATACTTTGCATATACTTCATAGGACTCTATAAACATGAAGTCATAGTATAATTTGTAGTGGTTAATGGAACCCATTTCTTAGTTATTTGTTTATTTTTTATTATAACTATAATTTTGGGTCTTTGTACCCAATCTAAAACATGTTAACCTTCTCTAAAAAATTGGTTGGTCTATGTAGGTATAGATGAGGCTCTATAGAGTCAACTATATATATAATATAATGGATACTCAAGTATCAACAAATTTTGAAATGGTATTTAATTTTTATTATCCTTTTACTCATGATTAACCTAGATAGGTTTTATAATTAATTATCTTGGAATAAACTTATCTTATTGTAGTGGATGCTTATATTAAATATATAAAACTATGATTACCTTGTTGGCATGAATATAATTGAGATGTATATGTATTTTTGAGGGCACTATGTGGAACTTCTAAATCCAAGATTATCGTAATAATGTACCAAAGACTCCATTGTGTGGTATAACTAAAAATTTTGTGGTCACATATGCTAGATCAACCCATAGAGGAAAATTAATCTCAGCAAAAACCTCTTGTTCTTTCCCATTGAATTGTTTGATTTTCTTGGTTGAAGGTAGGAAATCCTCATGTGCATTTCCTAAATGTGTGAGTAATTTCATGATACACACATTCTCACTACAACCATTATAAAAAATAACATTGTATATAGGATGAAGATCAAAATGTGCTCTAATATAAGGCCTGTGAACCATACAAGGTATTTTTCATGTAATTTAACCAATAATCCCATATAATGGGTTCCCATAATGTGGTGGAGGAGGATGTGAATTATATGCCATTTTCACTTATGGTAATTCCATATAATGATCTTGTAATGGATTTTTAAATATCTTATGGTTTTTATGGTCACCAAGTTGTGATCATGTATCCTTTATAAAATCATCACATGTGATATTTTCACTATCAATGAGGTTTTTATTTAATTTAAAAATCTATTTGGAAAATGCCTAACACATTATGATAGGCATAATAAGAATTTATATCATATCATTTTTCTAGAGGTCAAATCATGTCAACCTCTAAGGGGGAAGGAGAGATATGAGGTGACACTCCATAATATTCTTAAGGATGAAAGATAAATACTCAATTAATCATGTAAATTATCTCTTAGGTGCATTAGATAATATGAGTAGATTAGGTTTTTATGATACTATATTCATCATTGTTTCTATGTTACTAAAATTTAGAGGTTTTGTCTTATAGCTTGGTTTAGTATGAAAGTTGGTATTTGATGTATTTGATGTGGTGGATACATACTTAATATTGTTTAATGCAATAAGTTTCATTTCTAACATCATGACAGTATGGCATAGTTCATCAAAATATTTAAACTCTTTGAAGATAATACACTCATGTAGTTTGGCAAGAAAAAAATGATTAAAGATATCTTCAAGATATTTATCTTCCATTTTATTTGTCATTTTATAAAACATTGTATTGTACCTCAAAAAATATTCATTTAAAGGATCTTTTCTTCCTTGCTTGATCTTGGCAATTTATACATATGACATATTTTCAATGATGTTGATTGAAAAATGTCCTAGAAATTGATCTACTAGAGTTTTGAATGATTTTAATGGTCATACTTATATAATATACAACTATATCAAATCATATTATTTTAGGTTTCTTTGAAATAATTTTGTCAAAATTTTATCATTGGAAGCATAATAAAGACATTTTGCATAGAAATAATGGAGATGTTTCTCAAGGTTACCCTTTACACAATAAAGTGTGAACATGGGTGTTATAAAAATAGTTTGAAATGGTTAAAAATATATCTTAGGTGTAATAGGATTATTTTATACATATTTTTAATCAATAAAATGAGTATAATATAAATCTTTTTTCTCAATATTTTCAACCTTACTGTCCAAAGTTTGATTAACTTGGAGAAGAGCTTGCACAATAGACCCATTGGTATTAAGATTTTATATTTGATAAGTTACCAAAGGGGATGTAAACACCACTTGTGTTAATTTATGAATTTAAACCATTAATTGAGTTAAAAATTTGATTACTCCCATGGAGGATGGGGAAATATCTATTTGGTCTTTAGAAAAAAAGATCTTGAAAACAAATCACATGTCCCCAGTAGATGTAGTAATAAATGGTGTACTCAAGGAGAGGGATAAAGGGATTGATGGACAATAGGTATATATAGTTGCCCTAATATTTGTATCAATAGATAATGATGATTTAGCACTAATTATTTTGGATTTTTTAGTTTCCAATATAGTATTGAGGATCTTATGGAAATCTTAAAGATTTTCATGAATACACTTTTGAAACACTGTAATAGTTGTAAATGAATCTTGATATACTTAATGATGTTAAATATTCTAATGTGATTCATTATTTTCATGATCATATTAATATTTTATGATAATATTTTCATAATTTTGATATTTTTTATTATTGACACTCTCATTATTGATAGAATTTGATGGGGCATTAGCTTGAGACATTTTAGGTGGTAGAAGAGGAAGCTCAAGATGATAAATATTTAGACCACCTATTTATAAAACTATTAATAGGTTAAATATAGATTAATAAAATGAAGATATGAATAATTACTATAGTATTAAAATCTAAAAGGTAGAAAACCCTAGACTAAGCTATGGATGTGTATGAAGACTGAATGCTCGAGTTCACTAAATGTTTAACCCTTTTTGGAAAGACATAAGGGGAATATCCTATTAAAATATGGAATAAAATTTTATAAAATTAGTATATTTAAATAATTCAAAATTAAAATATTTTGATATAGTGTTAAATTATGAAAGTATGCTAATTATAAAAAGTAAAATGCCAAATAGTAATGTGAATGTAGAAACACAAAGAAGAAGTAAGACTTAGATTATTTAATGTTGTGGAGGTATATATGATAGATTAATTTATAAGAGAATATAATATTATTATCCATATTGATTCATCAAATTCTAAATATTTATTTTTTTATCAACCTAGACACTATCATCAAGATCTAAACACTACCATTGACACTTCTATGAAAATTTTGGTGCTTCTATCTTGTATGGATTACATGTAATTTTATAGAATAACCAATTATTATTTTTAGTTTTCACTATAGCCTTGTATATTATCACCTCATATTGTGCACAATATCTTTGGATATTAGACATTTTCTCAAAACCGTAGGTCCTTCATCTTGGCATGTCACCTTGTAAAACAAGGGTTAGTGTGAAAGTGAAATTAAGATGACCTAAAATACCCCTCTGTCAATGAAAATTGCCTTTAAATACATATAATTTTAATATTTCATTATACTAATGTATTTATCCCCATTATGTGTTATTGTTTGTGAAAAATGATACAATATGCTATATGTGAGAGTATGTAATGATCTAGCTTAAAATTTGATAAATACTACTCATGAACTACTCTTTAAATGCTTTAGACCTATAAGAAGATTACTCCTATGATTAATTTAAAAAAAATTAAGAATAAGGATGTTATGTAAGGTTGAGAGGTGATTTTTATTAGTATAAGATAGATGTGTGATTGATTTTTACTTGATGACAATGAATGGTGTTTTAATTATATCTATATAACACATTTTGAAATTATCTCATGAGAGGGTTAATTAAGAAAAATTGGATAACCCATACATGTCAAAATGTTTTAAAATTTTACCATTTTTAAGGGTAAGACACTAACATTAGTCTTGTGACAATAGCGATGACACTAGTGTCCTAATTTAGATAGTAGTGTTTAGGAGGATAGAAAGTTTTTGAATATTTGTAACTAGCAAAGTAGGTTAAAAATAAGGTTTTATGAAAATTATGAGCTTCAAGTGATTTGGTTAATTATAATATTAGGGTCTTACTATAGCATAAACTTTTAGTCATAATTATATTGTGAATATGAGCCCTTTATGTATTGAGAAATTCATGAACTAAAGGGATGAGTGATATCTATCAAGTGTACATGATGAGTTAATCATATATAATCAGATTTTAGTATCTACACATATAAACCACCTTTTCCCACATTTTATTTCTACTTATTTATTATTTTAAACTTTACAAATGGGTTAATTTGGTAATTAACAATACTAGCTCCATTACCTTTTGAAGTCATACTTCACAATCAAATATGACTATCTCACACTCTATTGTTTATTCCCGGTAGTGACTGATATGAAAATAAATTTCAAAATTTTATATAGGATAAAATAATTATTCTAATTGATCAATTTTATCTCACTACCTATATATTTTGATATGATCAATTCACTATTATCATCCTTTGTATCAAAATGGTTGAAAATAGGGGTAAAATAACTACAAAATTTATATTTGACTAGTTATCATGTCATATAAAGATCTGAGAGGTTCATATAGTGGTAAAATATTGGTGGAATATGTAATATACATGTATTAAAATTACAAATCACATAATTTACATTCAAAAATGCTACACACTATAGTTTCAAATGATGCAAAGGTTCAAAAAATTAATTATTAACACATATTATGAGGGGATATTCCATACATATGCACTCAAATTTTAGGAAAAAATTAGAAACCCATATAATTTTGATTCCAAAATACATATTCATGTAAAATTTTTGAACAAAATTTACAAATATACATCCACACATAGTTATAGATTCTAAAATTATCATAATGGGGGCATGATACAAATTTATGCACGCTATATTGTTTATAAAATCATAGATCTTAATACACTTTTCTATCATAAAATATATATTGTTTTCTATGTTAAAAAATGGTAGGATAATGTTTAACATCTATTATCATTTTTCCATGCTTTCAATAATAAAGTGATAATTGAATCTAAGACTATCTTTAATGGTCGATTAAGTTAAAGTATGTAGTGAATGACTTGGATATTTTATGCTCTTCATCATTATAATAGGCAAATCCATTTTAGATTCCAACCTATTTCACATCTTGGGGTTAAAAATACTATCTAAGTTAAATTTAGGTATATGTTTCCCTGAATGGGTGTTATTTATTTTATACATGCACAATTCAAATTTGGGCTTGATCATCCCCAATTATCCAATTTTTAATAGATCAAAAAAATCCAAATAACATAATTAGTAAAATCAACACATTGAGGTTTTTGCATCTCTTAGTGGATTTACTCATCACATTGACCACTTTAAATCTGATCCGTTTCCTTGGACAAGAAATTAATAGATTATACAAGTCCCTTCTTCTCCATGGTGATTGGGTCAAATTTTGGATTATATGACATTCTTACTTGTCCTTGACATGCATATATGTGTAATTATTCATTGAATGACATTGAAATTATTTAATTTATAGTTATATATTTCATTTCATTTTAAAAATAATTTCATCTAATTATATACATTTCATTTTCATGAAAATTTGGATCATTAAAGCACATAACACGTATTTAAAGCAGTGATTTGTGTATGTTTGCATTCTCTTTTTTCCATTTCATCTAGTATTTTAAGTTTCACTAAAATGCTATATTTAAGGTTGCAGGGGGGGGGGAGAATTTTATACACCCAACATTGGAACAACATTTGTTTTACAATTTATATTAACCACTTTGTTTATCTAGGTCTTAGCTAAGAATTAAACACTTAGTGTCATATTTCTCTTATGTCTTTACCATTATTATTTATGAATTTTCAAAGACTTTGTAACATTATTTTCTCATTATATTTACCTAAAATAGGTTTAAAAATATATCTCTATAAATTATTTTGATGTTATTTTGAGCCTATGTTGGTTTTTGGGAAAAAATCCTATATCATGTCCCATATCATGACCCTTCCCAATTGATCTAACCTTTATTAGTTTAATTTCTCTTTTGACACATTTCCTCTTTCTAGTCATTTATTTTAAGTCCCATTTAAAGTATTTTGTGTCCATTATGCATGACACTAAGTTTTTATTTCAAATTCTAAGTGTTTTACTATATAAATGAAGCTTATATAAGGCATTTAGGATAAAAAAAATATCACATTTAAATAGATACTCAAAGTTATAACCTACTTATATTGAATTATTAGAGATATATTATAAAGTATTAGTATATTTTTATGCTTTTACCAAGGGTAAGCTAAGAGAAAGAACATATAGATTTTCATATCACCATTTCAGACAAATACATAGATGGGAGAACTAACTTTGATTTCAAGACCTCTTCATAGCATTGGAAATGTAGTGAAATGGTTGGTATTTAAATGGAGATTTATAAAGGTGACTCCAACTCAATCCTACCACCCAATCCCCCCATTTAATATTGATAGTGTTCATGTAAGAACCTAGGGTCTAATATTTCAAGTACATGCACATGAAAAAAGTGTTTAAAAAAGTGGAAAAAGATAGTATTGTAGCATCTATACCATACATAATAGTTTCATAGCTTCATTGAAAAAGGTCATGACCAACCAATAGGGCCAAGATCGATTGACGTTCCTAATCACTTCTACTACTATTGACCCAAACCATAAATAGGCTTCCAAATATAGAAATAATACATCTAAATAATCACACACATATTTTAGTCAACTCAATCAACTTGCATAGATTAGGGAAGTATGAAAAAAAGATAATTTTATCTTTATGCTATTTCATTTTTTAGGATATTTGTCAAACTTTCTTGTCAAAAATATCATTTTTAGATTATATTGTATTCCCATTTAGATAAATTCATTAACTAATTTACATTATATTTTTTTCTATGTAATTAAAAGTTGAGTGTTGTATTGATCCAATTTTAGATAAAACAACTTCACATATAGTTTTCATTATGTTTTATCCTTTTTGGAGTATGATTGAGGACAGATCCATAACTAAAAACTATATGTTCACTAGATTCTATGATATTTCAAGGTTACTTCTTATAGGAATGATGCCCAGACTTATACATCCTACACCAAATATGTCTCCCAAAGAAATAAAAACACCATTTTTTATTTTCACAAAGTATAATATCTCTCAAAACAACAACATAGAGCATACCAAATGTATCTAAAGTAAAATGAAGTTCCTAATTCAACCATTATATGATCCAATAGTGGTGATCTATTTGATGAGGTTCTAAATATGCCTCACTATAATTCTCCACATAGGTTAAATTTGGTACCATGCCCACCCACCCAAGAAGATGAACCATATTGTGGGTTTCACAAGGTTTCTAGTGATTCAACTCAAGAGCACACAACTTATCATATATTTTTATCACAAAAAAAGTCACAAGGATTATCTCTTACCATGGATAGTAAAACACCTTAGTCTATTAATCTTAAGTTATCTTATATCTTCCACATGACTAGTATGCATTATTTGACTCACTATAGATCTCTTTGGTAGTATCTTTATGGAATTTATCTTTAAGTAGCTAAGTTTCTTTGTCTACTAAACATTCCTCCATCAAATATTACACATGATTATATCCATAGACAAGGGGAAGTGTATTATATTTACCATAAATGTTTTACAAATAATATATATATATATATATATATATATAAATATAGTAAATTTTCATATAACTCATAAGGTCCCCAACTCAAGTTTCCTAAGAATGTTCACATGGTCCATGTCTGACAAATGAGTAGCCTCCCCTATGACCAGTGTCATCCTTTAGATTTGACATTGCATGTTCCCTATATTAATTTTTCTCATTAGAAAGCACCATGAACTCCTCCTTTGATCATGCCTATTTTTTATATTAGATATCATATGCTAAAGAGTCCTAGAATGTATCTTATAAAGATTACAAGAAACCATGATATGAGTTAGATATCAATATTGGAAAAAGAGCTAGTGAGGAGACCAAATCTTTGGAGGGGCCTAGCAAAATGATGAGACAAAGCTCAAGAAAGAAGGCTACACAAGAGGGAGCCAAGTTGGTGGCAACTACCACTCAGGATACTATTCTGAAAGGTACAAATACTGTGAAAATGATTTTGGAACTGGAAGAATAGTCTGGTTCTTCTTGCTGGTTATGTTTTCTGGTCCTGTTCTATAGTTTCTTTTTGTAATCTTTTATCTATGGTGTAGCCAGATCTATGTTATATCTAGGTTTTGACTAGTGGTCTCTCTGGTGGTTTTAGGTCCATATAAAACCTATTTTTGCTACTTCTCTGTAGTAGTTTTTAGGTTCTGCCTGTGGGCGTTGAAGCTTTATCTTTCTTTCCTTGTACTTGGGTTTCGGGATCCCATCAAAACCTATTTTTACCTTTATCTAAAACATATATTTTTGATGATGTATATTGAGAACTTTAATGAGACTTGTGAGTAAACATTTATTTCATATCATTCACATCACATTGTCACAAGATTGAATGTCATATTGTTACTTAAAGAATATGTGATGATTTTTGTACATATATTTATTATCTCATGACCTTTTACATTTAAACACTTTACTTTTTAGCATGTATGTTTATTTCATATCAATTTCAATCACTTTACATTCAATGTTTATTTCCTTATGTATCTTAGCTATCACCTTTGGGTTTTATTTTTTATTTTAAAATCAGTTTATTGTCATCCTTAGATTTCCCCATGGATATTAGGTATCACCTTTGGGTTCATTGTGTCACATCTTTAACATTTTTTAGTTTTCCTTAGTTTATTTGTGACACTTTGGCCTCTTTTTAGATTCCCCCTCTTTTTGGATGACTTATATTATAAGTGATTGTATTATACCCAATGTATGTTAGTAAGGATTCTATAGAGACGTGAATATCACCTTTTCATAGTGTTTCCCTATCTTTGGTTCCCTTTCCATGATTTTACCTATCTTTCTTTATAATTTTAAATATCTCTTCTATCCTATTCACTTTTGAAAAAAAAATCTCCCTTATTGTGGCCAACTATTAACATATTTATCAATTTATCACCCTTTTCACAAGGATGGATATTTTAATATCCCCATTTCCCCCTTTTTTCAATTGAGGCCTACTTAGATTAGTTTTGAGATTTCACACATTCACATGGGTCAATTTAGGAGTATTTTAGGCCCCATGGTATTTAAGTTATATGTGCAAGGACTATTTTAGTGGCTAGGTGTTAGCTCTCTTGTGTTAGTTATCTATATCACCCATGTTTGGTATCTAGAAATTCATATAGGAGAGGAAAATTGAAAAATATAAAAGGGTTAAAAGACAAATCTTAGGAAAATGAATTGTTTAAAGTAAAATAAAATTTTAAATGTCATATCACATTGAAATATGTGATTTAATTGGCACATCTCATATTCCATTTGAAATTCAAACTACATAGTTGGCCTAAGGATAGAGTTGATGTCCATTGGGTTATGGTGATTTAGTAGATTGGGGTAGGTTATCTTATCTCATCATTATATATTTTTAAATTATAGTGCCATTTAATTTCTCATGTAAATATCCAATTTTCATAGTTGATTAAAAACTATGTAAGGAGTCCTTATAAGTAAGAAACACATTATGAGAATGTATGATATTTTTAATTTTCATCCATATAACCTTCATGAGATTATTTATATTCTCCACTCTTTATCCAAAAACTTTTCTCATTGTGTGTGGTTCTATATGTATTTTATTCCAAAATATTTTAACGTTTCCCACTTATCTAGAGTGTCTTTCCTCTATTGAGGATTTTACATCACAAGTGTGGTGCTTTGCATTCTTACATTTTTATCATATCTCCCCTAATAACCCTTTTATCTATATCAATTTTATCTAAACATGTTCCTCTTCCTCACATCCCACTTTATATCTATTTTATTTAGGTTTGACCTTTTAACTTCCATCTATAATTGCCATTTGAAATTTTAGTTTGTGTGGCATCATAAGACCTAGATGAAAACAAATAGGAATTCCTCACAAATGCCCATCATAATTCAAATCCACTCCATATTAGTTCTCATAGTTAATATTATAGATGGTTGTGATTTATTACATCATATTTTTGTAGATGCACTATTTTTGAGTTTTCAATCATTGAGATCTCTTCATTATTTTAGCCATGTCCTTGTCTTATTTAAATTAGCTTATATTACATTAGATATTTTTTACAATATTTATTGTCTTTATTTATGTTTAATTTAAGTTGAATTATTTTTCCTACATTAGATAAAATATTTTCATACATATCATTATTTGATTATCTTTTGCATTTTCTTACATTGGATATTTCCTGTTTATAGTTATTTTTCACATCATATGATTTTATTTTCCTTATGTTTCGATATGATTTTAAATTTTTATTTAAAATGTTTTATTTATCTTATGTTTTGTATTGACATTTACATATTAATTACATTTGGTGTGTTTTACATTCATTTACATCTTATTTTAACATATTTTCTTGGTTGATTTATCCATCTACCTAGGATATAATTTTTTTATCACTTTGTTTTTATTATTGTTTACCATGAATTTGATCACATTTTCTATAAAAGGATAAAATATAATTCACAATTAATAAAATTATACAATATCATAATATTTAAACATAAATGTGTTTTATAGATAAAATAACTCATAACTTCATTTTGTAAATATCACAACAATTGACAAAAATATCTTTATCTAAATGCTTCACTATTCTCATTCATCCCAATACATCATATATACATAATTTTTTTAAAATTAAGTGAAAAATGTAGGCCATAAACATATGGATCAGCTTCACCACCATGAGGTAAATCTTCCACACTCACCATAAAAACTTAATATTGTTAAGCATACAAGATCACTTCCAGTGTCTGATTCTATGACTGCAAGCCTTGGACTTGTCTAATAATATAGGCCACCTATGATTATATAATCTCCACCCATACCACTATAAACATGTGTGAAACCCTATTCATGGCTAATTACTCACTTTTTATTTTAATATCTCATCCTAACCATGACATTTCAACTACCTAAACTACAACCTTCTCATAGAGCTCCAATTCCCTAGCAGCCTCTATGACTAAATGAAACTAACTAGCACATGATCTTTCCAAAGTTGATACATAATTAGGATTACCCATGGTATAATGTTGAGGAAAATTGGTGTCCAAAATATTTGGTACATTTCCTCTCTTAGAGTCATCCATTATTCCCTCTTTCCCTCTACATCTATATAACACAAACCAAAATTGACATAATCTCTCTCTCTCTCTCTCTCTCTCTCTCTCTCTCTCTCTCTCTCTCTCTCTCTCTCTCTCTCTCTCTCTCTCCATATATATATATGTGTGTGTGTGTGTGTGTGTGTGTGTGTGTGTGTGTACGCGTGCGTGTGTGTGTGCGTGTGTGTGTGTGTATACATATACATATATATATATATATATATATATATATATGTATATATATATGTATATGTATATATATATATATATATATGTATATATACATATATATATATATATATATGTATATATATATACATATATATATATATATATGTATATGTATGTATATGTATATATACATATATATACATGTATACATATATATATGTGTGTATATATGTATATATATATATATATATGTATACATATATGTATATATATGTATATGTATATATATATATACATATATATACATATGCATATATATACATATACACACACACACATATATAAATATATTTATACATATATACATATATACATATATACAGATATATATATATATATGTATATGCATATATATAATGTAACATGTTTATCACTAGTACCTATCATGCATATTTGTATATATAATAATATGAAAGTGATAACATAAAATAAAATCCAAATAGATACAATAGTACCATCACCTCTAAAACCCAAGAAAAATTTGTTGTCACAACTACATGCTAGGGTGAATTCTTTACATCTTACCCATAGGACCACTTTAATATGTTGAGTTTATCTTTGTGATCACCTTCATATGGTATAGTTACCTATAGGGCCCACCTAGTGATATTTATGTTACTACACAATGTAAACTATATGTTTAGCTCTACACTCTCCTTATGATTCTTATTGTCACCTTCATCATTGTTTAGCCACAACTAGCTAATGAGGTCTCAAAATTGGGACTATTTATGGAGCACTCTTTCCCCTACTACCTATGTCTCCCTTACATGTCTCACATGATAAGCTAACATGGCCAAAGGTTCAATTGGGTTTGGTTGTCTAAATTTCCCCAAGTATGTGGTCACATGGATGTGGCTCAACTGACCATGTAAAATGTCTAGTGATTCATCTCTAGTCCTTCACCTATACCATGGTTGAATATGATGTAAAATCACACATTTTGCCTCTATATAACATCCACACTATTTGATCCCTCATGATATTCTCCAATAGAGGCACATGGGGGATCATAAAAATATAATGGTATTGATACCATCTAATCAATCATGGGAGATGATCATCCACTGCTTGAGGTAATCCTAACGGTTTGTACATCAAGAATATATCATATATCTAACTAAAATAATAATAATAATAATGGGTCATATTTTCTATTGGATCTAACTCAAAATGCTATGAAAATATAGGAGTTACACCCATATAATATCTCCCATTAACTATAATGTCTCTTGGTTTATCTGTTCATCCCTAAATTGAGATGGGATAATATAATATAGGGTTAACAATATAGAAATGAATAATAAATAAATATATAATAGGCCAATTAATTTATAAACTTAAATAAACAATGTTCTAAATTTATAATACTAAGATATGCTAAAAATAGAAAGTATAACTTTTGATTGATATTAAAATGAATTAGAAACAAGAGTACTTAGTTATTTTACTGTGCACATATAGATATGGGCTGAAATAGGATGGAAGTGGATTGGATCAAGAAGTTGGATCAATCATTATATTATGTAAATTTACATTCTATGGCCTTAGATAATTATATCAAATTTAGATGGTTGTGTTAACACCACTATTTAACTTGGATATAGGTGTCTAGTAAAAATATCAAATAGATATGGGTGTGACCACTTGGAACATTTTGGTTTTTTTTCACTTTTATTCTAGTGTGTTTAAATCTTGTGTATAGGTTGTTTCTCCTTACCAAATTATCAAACCCCTAGATTCATCACCATTGGAGTGATTATGGTAAAATGCATTACTTGGAACATGGTGTCAAGATAGTCCAATGACTCCTATGTCAATGGGTGTTTCTTACATAACCAATAATTTTAAGGGGGCCTTAAAATTGTGTAGTTATCCACTAAATGTTATCTTATGTGTGCATATTGATGCAACATGTGATAAACAAGTATATGGAGTGAACTATCTTGTAACTTGGAAAATATGGATCATGAAATGATCCTTTAGTATGATAGACTTTTGTATGGAGATTTGATCACTTGAATGCTTGATTGAATTCCTTTAGTAGGTTGCATTATGAGTTTCTAGGTCTATTTTAGGTGAGTAATTAATGAGGGTTGATCTTATATACATTAAATCACTTAGGCTAACCTTTAGGTTAAAATTTGATGACTTTAAGGCACTTGACACTTAGTTTAGCACAAGATAATAACATTGATCTAGGCATCTAGTTGGGACACAAGTGTTTAGGAATCTATAAAATAGGTATAGGTCCAAAGCTTATTGAGGATGATAATAAGTAGGTTTATATAATTTTGAGTAGTTAAAAAGGCATGATCATCATTATAATATATGGTTGTACTAAGAGATAAGTAATAAGCACAAGAGATAGTGGATGTGAGTCATTCAATACTAATAAGGTCCTAGAATTAAGGTTATATCCATGAGAATTACTTTCCAAGTATACAAGAATAAGTTTCTATATAATTTAGGTTTAGTGTGTACATTCACCCCTCTAATTTGTCAATGGAATTACTAGTTTAAAGGAAAATAAATGCATACCTCAGCGTGTATGACACACCCTATATTTGTGTGAGTCCAACTTGAGTTATTTACTAGTGACTAACCTGAAATTAAGATCATGTTATAGTATATAATTAGTGCACATAATTTGGAATGGAAAGAATTTGAAATGTTCAAAAGTAAAGAGAGCAAGGTTAGGAGTGTACTTGTGTATCGATGCAACCATCTTACCTTTTAGCAATTTAATTTGAAGAGATGTTTTATTATGAATATTTGGAGCTATGATTATTACCATAGTAACACATGAAAGTGAAAAAATATATAAATATTATAGGGTAACTTGACCCCAACCTTGGATAAAAGGTGTGTTTCCATCTGAAAGTTGATATTAGATCAATTATGCAACCCAATCATATTTATAACTTGGTGAACATGACTGATCCAAGCCAAATCAAACCATAAATATAGTTATGTTTTATTATTTGATCACTCCATCTTATAAACTTGGTAAAATTGAGTGATGTGACCACCTCAACATTACAAAAAGTGAAACAACTACTCTAGTAGATTAGCTCAATAAAGGTTTATAAAAGCTCATCCTAGTGTATGTTGAAGTCCATAGAATTATTTGAAATCTAAAAGATGATTTGATTTTGAAATTTAAGGTGATATTTTACATGGCATATGCACCTCACATATTTTTTGAGCTAAAACTTGTATATAATAATGGAACTAATGTATATAATGCTGCCACAAACATGTATCTAAATCATATAACTATGTAATTTTGACATATTGAAATCTATGTAGGTGTGTAAGAAATGATCCCATTACATGCCCCACTAAATCTGGAGAATCTAATAAATGGTGTAAGTATGGATAACATGTTCCATAACATGCCCCCACTATAATATGAAAATATTGAATAAGTATGGAATTCATGCATTTTTGGCATGCTCCCATCAAAATATTAAACTATAAAGGTGTGAAATCCATGCCTCTATAACATGCCCCCACTAATTACCCCAATTTTTAAGTGAAATAAATTATAAACTAGTAGTTACCTTACTTAAAAGGATAAGATAATTGCATAATATGTGTAACGATCATGTATCATATAGGAATAGCATGTCCAGGTAGATATAACAATGAGGTATATAGTATGTGATGACATAAAATCATAAGATTAATGTTGTGAATCATGGAAAAAAATATATAATAACAATACAATTTTAATAAGTAATCAAGCATACACATAAGATAACTCAAAATAAAATTAAAATATAATGGTCCAAGGATGCCTCAACTAAGGGGCATGTTAGAATTATGCACAATTGAAGGGACATGAGTTATTCAAATATCCACAAGGTAAGTAATGAAAAATTCAAATGTCAATACAATAATCAATGACATATTCAAATTTCATAATAAGCAAATAAAGGCATGTGGGCCACAATCAATGGGGCACATTCAAATGCTCAAAAAAGAAATATAATGTAATACAATACACTCAAGGAAGTGCATAAATAGAAAACATGGAACATAAGTAACCATAATAAACATATCATATTAGTCCCTAAATATATGTGTTAGCAATTTTTTGTAAGTACATAACATATCAAATATAATTTGAAATATATAATTATGGATAAAGGCATGCATAACTATATAAGCTCAAACATGATAATAGAAAATTATCATAAAAATATATAACCTAGGTGTATCAAGATCAAAGAAGTGGATGCCCCCAATGTCCAAATAACATGAGTAGAGGGAAGGCCCAACATTTGAAAGTTCATAGATTATGTTCCTAAGTATGCTTGTATCATACTCAAAATATGCATGGACCACATGTGTATATAAAAATACATTATATGTTATCTACCAGCATGGAACTAGCAACATACATGCTAAGAAACTAATAAAATATGTAAATACTAAATATATTTTTGGATTTTTGAATTGTTTTAATTTTTTTGATATTTTTGGAATATTGGAAAACAAAAGACTTTTTATGCCCAATGTACCCCATTCCTAATTTTTTATATTAGGGTACCATTTTATCCTAAAATGAGCTAGGTGTAATGAGGAAATCATTTGGTAGTGTTCAACAGATCTCAACAGGGTGGATTTTCCTAAATTCCTTATGCCCAAGTTACTTGTTGAGAATGTGTTTGTCCTAATGCTAATAAGATTTTATATTATCCTAGTTATCCAAGTTTTCATTATTATTTTTATTCATACTAACCTATTAATGGATTTTGTGAGTTTTTTTTAATGTAATTTTTTTGAATTTATATAGGACTATAGATAAAATTTCCTAATTTTTATACTTAGGGAATTTAAACTCTATAGGTTTTACACTCCTTTGATGAGTCTTTGGAACTTTCTATATTTGACCCTTTTATTTAGTGTTTTAAGAATTTTATTAAGTATGCAATCTCTCTGAAGTTGTTTGGAATTATTGGCTTCAACACTTTTAACTAGTACACAAGTGCCATATAACTTTCACCCATTAGATATTTTATCTATCAGGGAAATTAGTACCACATAGAGATAGCCCACTAACCCATAACTATTAAAACACTTTAATTTTTTTTAAATACTCCAACATAAGCATGGCATAGAGATGTTTCCAAGTGTCAAAATCCCATTCACTTGGTGACTGACAAGATTAAAGTTTCAATATATATAAGTTATAGGAAAATATATTAGTGCCAACCATCCATGTGTCCCAATATGTTGGGCTCATTGATATCAAAACATTCCAAAGGTTTCTAATTCTTCCAATCAATTAGAGAAGTCAAAACCATCTATGTATCATGATACCACTCACCCAAAGCCTAAAAAAAATGAAATAAGGGTATGACATTTCTAGGAAACCAAAGAAGTAATAACCATACATGTGTCCTAATTGGGCTTACCTATAACTTGTATAAAAATGAAGAATATTACAATAATTTTGAACAATTAGAGAACCATGATGTTTTCAAGTGTCACCATCCTATAGGCCTAAAGAATAAAAATCTAGGTGTCAAGATATAAAGGAATTAGGAAGTAATGAGGAGGCAAAATTTCACCACAAACCCCTAACATGACATGATGGCTACGTAATAGAGAGGGAATACTATTGAAAAAAGCAAGAACTTGACAAGTGTCAAATGAAATGTGACAAAGCACTTGAGGCTAATCAAGGAAAAAACATTTGGAAATAGAGAGCGAATATGATGTATCATAAAGTAAATTCAAAATATGAAAATAGACAAAGGTAAAAAGGAGCCAGGGCTATTGAAGCCATTAATCTGCATGAATTAGCTAGCTGGATGCAATCAATTCATAAATTTAATTAATCTATAAGGTAATATATCTAGTTAATCAAGTTAATTCTAATCACATTACTATCAAATTAATAATTTCAATCAGGAAATTGAGCTCTAGCTAGATTAAATAGTATTCACATAGTTCTAAAGAACTAGATCTTAAGAGCATAACAATGGCTTCTACTTCAAAGTTGCCACCTCCCACTTTACACATTCTACTAAGGGTTCAATTAATATAAAGATAAAAAGTTAGATTAAGTGTCTCTCAATAAAAACTTGAAGAGCTACTTGGATATATGGGATGAATTTGAAGCAACAAATCCCTATCACCCTAAGGATCATCTCTAAGACTTAAAATGAAGATACAAATAAAACCTAGTGGAAATCAAATCAATGGATTACATGAAATGGTAGGAAAATTAGAGGTAATGCCTTACATTGACCTAATTTATGATTTGTTTACAAATATCCAATTTTATGGAAAAATTTTACATGTCCATCAGAGAAGCACACCTATGGCCTATGTTAGTAGGAATTCCTTTAAGAAATGTTACTGACTCCCTTACCTAGAGGCAACCTATAACCAAGCCCTAGTCAACCAATGTATATCCACAAATAATGTGAGTAATAAGTTACAATAATGGGTGAGTGACCCAACTACCTTCAACATTAAGGGACTCATCTCTGACATCCTAATTGCCATTTTAAGGCTAGAAATTAGATTATCATAGCCCTATTAAGCAAAATCTATGGTTTCCAAACTATAACCTATGTCAATAAGGTTTGTATTCCCATGATAAAGACTATCTTCACATCCATCATCATCATTTCCATTAGGGAAATCATTAGTGATAATTTGATCCACTAGGTTAGTAACTTAGATAAACAACCAGATGGTAATTATTTATGATTTATTATATAATGGATGTTATAACTAGAACAATCCACTTAGCTTGCGAAGAACCCTAATAACCCTCTCTTGAGTATCCCAAGAATATAATTTATGATGAATTGATTATTATTCACATCTACATATTTGGGAAGAACATGAATAGGCTAACAAATACCTTATATCCAATGGTATATCAAGACATTTATGGCAAGGATATGCTCATATTGACTAACTATATTATAATAATGATTAGAATTATTGGTAGTTATATGATTTACCTAGACTACATAATCATCATAATAGAGGGAACCAAGGCCCTTACCATGTATATTAAATAGTTGGTACTAGATAAGGTGGTATATCAATAAATTTTATATCAATTGGTAGATTCCATAGATGTCTGTCTAAAGAATGATAAATAGGGAGTAATCTACCCAATGCCTATCAACATTAACCAAATTCAATATAACAGATGGAAACATTTACACTTAGTGGGTAGGATTAGAACATCTTATTATTTCAAATGGGCACCCTATAGGCTAAAGGATCCAAGGAAAAGGGTCAAGAAACACCTAGACATAATCAAAGCCAGGGTGAAAATTGATTATGTCCATGTGTTAAATCCACATGATGAGGTGTTCCTAGATACTTTGAATGATATAAATATTCATACTAGGATTAAAAAAGTAAACATGTTTATGGTGGTGTCCAACCATATTAAATACAATCCAAATACCACCAAGGAAGATGATTGAAGAATTAAGAAAGAACATTGCATTTCAAATTCCTTTTACAAGGGTAGGAGCAGGATGGTCCATCTAGACATGATATTATTGGGAGTGAATAAAGGATCACATAGGGGCCTCCTCAATGTCCCATCTCAGTGGTCACTATTATAGGAACCATCGTAGTATCCACTCCTCCTCACCTGACTGACACTACACTAAGTAATACAAGCATAGTTCACCCCTAGTAGATCACTTTCTATATTGACTTTTCTTCCACTCACTATATCACAATAGGTGAGTCTACCATCTTGCCTCCTCCCATTTTATAGTTTGGATCCATTTCTATCCTCAGTCCAAACCATTACATCATCACCTCCATCATATTTTCCATCACATGTTGAAAACATGTTTTCATTAATGTCAATGTGCATCTAATGAAGATACATGGTGAGTGGTATTTGATCTATGAGCTTGTATGCTTGATGTAACAAGGAAGCCATGTGACATGAGTGAGTTTGAAGGCAACCTAATGTCTCTTTTATTGAGAGAGAATATTAAGTCAACATAGTGATTCTTATGTTGGTTGTTATCAAGGTTGTTTTAGTAGTGTGAGAATGTTATATGATGAATATTATTGTTAGAGTACTAGTCCTTGAGTACAAGTTGAGTATTAGTCTTTGAGTACAAGGTGTCTTGAGAAGTATAATCATAACAAACATAGTCATACCATGATCACGTGTATGATAATTAAATAAAGGTATATATAAAGGTATGAAATTATTTGAGGATCATGTAAGGTATGTGAGCAAGGTGTATAAGCATCAAGGAGTTTTTCAAGGGCAGTTGCTAGATTTCAATTTCTTGAGAAGCCTAGTCATGACACTAGTCATAACATGAATAGACCTTATGAAAAGGTATGAGATTGGTGTTAGGTTGTGGAGCTAAAAGATTCACTATTTGCAAACATGGAGGAGGTTACTGAGTTCTAGGGATACTGGCATCGCAATGCAACCGACGTTAGTTAGGGGTGAACAAAAGGGAAATCAACATTGATAGGAGTCGGCCAACATCTGTCACCTCCAAACAGATAGGGACCGATGTTGGTTGCCTGTGTAGTTCCAAAACTGCTCGTTACACAAATAGTTAGTTTGATGAACCAATTGTTTACATGTAAAGGCTATTTTGAGTCTTGAGCTACGTGTCTAATTATTGTAAATTAGAAGTTTAAGTTATTGTTTAGTATGGGATCTATTTATAGACTCATTGGCATGTATTGTAAGATGAGCAATAGAGGAAGGCAAGGTAGATCCTTCCAATTGTATTAACAGGTTGATCTACAGGTGGCAGCAAGATCAAGGAGAAGTTCTACATGGTAAGTAAGATCATTTGAGTTGCAGGTTGTTGCAAGTTCATGGGAGATCTACTTGAAGTACTTTGAGTACTTGTGTACTGGCAGGGTTATTACTGATTGTTGGAGAGGTAAACACCAACTCTGTGTTTGAGTTATGTGTTGGGACCATTTTTGGAAGGAGAGTGAACTCTTGAGGGAAAGAGATCTGTACATCTGAGAGGTGTGGAAGATTGTGGCATCTTCATTATATTTCCTTTTGGCATGAGTATTAATACAAGATTGTGCATTGTCTCTCATATTCTGTGTCATTTATGAATTCTAGTTACTTGTTAATTCTGGTATAATTCCATTTTTAGTTGCTTATACAAGGTAATAATATTGTACTCTTATTGAGGAGTTGGATCCTGACAAGTGGTATCAGAGCATTTATGTTCTAAGTGCCTTACAAGTGGTATCAGAGCTTTTGGTCGGGTTACTAACAGGTTGTATCAGATCTGGTTAGTGTTTGTTGATTACATGTCACTCACAGGAGTTTCTATTTGAGTGGGAGTATAGCAATGGTAGAAGAAACTAAGCTATGAATGGATAAGTTTAATGGCAAGAACTATCAATTATCGAGAATGTAGATAGAAGATTATTTATATCAGAAAGATTTGTACTTACCATTGGGTGGGGTTGCATGCAAGCCCCTGGATATGAAGGATGAAGAATGGAAGGTTCTTGATCAGAAGGCTTTGGGATCTATAAGGTTGAGCCTTGCATCGTCTATGATTTCCAACTTATCACAGGCTAAGACAATGGTAGAGTTGATGGAATCTTTGGCAAATTTATATGAAAAACCCTCAGCTTCGAATAAGGTATTTCTTATGAAGCAATTATTTAATTTTCAAATGTTGGAAGGTGGATCTGTACATAGTCATCTTAGTGACTTACATGGTTTGGTAAACTAGTTAAATTCAGTCAATATTATTTTTGATGATGAAATTAAGGCTCTCTTAATCTTATGCTCATTACCTGAAAGTTGGGAGAGTTTGGTAATGGCAGTTAGTAATACTGCGTTTACTTCAAAAATCTTAAAAGTGGATGATGTTGTGAGTGTAATCTTGAATGAAAAAATTCTCAGGAAAAGCACAGGTGAATCATCAGGGAATGCTTTGAGTGTTAAAAGTAGGGGAAGGTAAAGAGAGAAGATTGAGCATGGGAGATCAATGTCAAAGATAGGTAGGAGATCCAAGTCCAAGTATGGAAGAATAATCTGCTGGAAATGTGGAAAGCAAGGGCATGTAAAGAGAGATCGCTGGGTGAATGAAGATCAGCATGAAGGACATGAAGATGCAGATGTTGTAGGTATTGTTACACAAGATGCTCTGGTATGTTCCTTGGATAAAGTAGAATCTTGGTTTTAGATTCTAGTGCTTCTTTCCATGCATCCCCAAATAGGGAATTTTTTCATGAGTATGTCTAGGGAGACTTTGGAGAAATTTATTTAGGGGATGGTAAGCCTTGTCAAATGGTTGGCAAAGGGAAAGTGAAGCTAAAATTGCAGATGGGCAATACATGGGTGTTGAAGGAGGTCATGCATATCCCAGTCTTGAAGTAGAATTTGATTTTTGTTGGAAAGTTGGGTGATGAGGGTTGCACAGTAACTCTCACAGCAGACTCTTAGAAGGTTACCAAGGGTGCACTTGTTGTAGCAAGAGGTAAGAAAGTAGGTACGCTTTATCTATCTACTTGTATTACTGATTCTCCTTTTGGTTTATCTACTTTAGATATAGATTCGTAGATGTGATAGGCTTGGTCACATGAATAAGAAGGGGATGCATGTTCTTGAGTCAAAGGGTATGCTTTTGGATTTGAAAAGCATGGATCGATATTTTTGTAAACAAAAGAAGAAAGTGACATTTCTTGAGAAATCTAATGTTCGTGACAAGAATAGGAAAGCCTTGGTTTTTAAGGAGAAGATGATAGATAGAGATCAGTGCAAGGGGCTAAGGAATTCTGAGTAGAGTAAGGTTGATATGGACAAGGGTTTGATCCAAAAGGAGCTCGCGGGTAGAAGTCATCACTCACATGTAAAACACAAAGATTGACGATGGTTAGAAAATCAACGTTGGCATCTAGACAGGGACCAACATTGGCTATGTTTAGCCTGATGTTAGTGACTCTAGAAAAATAAACACTGATGTCGGTCAGGGGGAACTGACGTCGATAATGAGGCAGTTGCATGGAATTGGCGTCAGTCAGGTGCAGACTGAGATGTGATCGGCATCGATCACTGAGATGGATTTTTGGCAGACAACAAGTTGTCAAGGAGTTTCAAGTGCCCATATGGAGGATTTAAAGGGTAAGTAAGCCTCAAATTCATCATTTCCCTTCTTTACACTACTTGTTACTCACTGATGGTCAAGAACCAAGAAGTTATTAAAGAAGCATCACAGGTAGATCTTGAAAACAGTGGGAGCTTGGCATGGATGAAGGATGTGATTCCTTGGAGAAGAACCAAATGAAAGTTTTTGGTGGAGTTGCTAGCTAGAAGAAAGCACTGAGAGACGAATGGATTTTTAGGATAAAGAAGAGCGAGAATGGACAAGTGAGACAGAAGGCCTGGGTATATGGTCTTGAGTAGCTATAGGAAAATGGAGGTTTAACCATTGTGTTTTCTTTACCAAGTATGATAATATTAGCTACATTATCCTGTTACTATATGTTGTGCTTGTTGCAGGGTCACATATGCAGGGAGTTGCTAAACTAAAGGTAAATTTAGTTCAGAGGTGTGTCATGAGGAATCTGGGAGTAGTAAGATTCTTTGGCATGAGTGTGTTATAGAGACATGGAAGGTCACAGGTTGATTTTGTCTCTAGATGATTGTGTGAAACTTATTATCACACCGATGGTTAGACAGTTCTATGAACAGTGTCCTGATTCACATGATGAGGTTGAGTACATGTGTACTAAACCTAAGATTTCCCAAGTAATGGGAGTTGTCAGCAAGTTTGGAGCCAATTCAAGAAAGAACTGCTGGAGGGCAGTTCAGTGGATTCTCAGATATCTGAGAAGGACCAGCAATAGGTGCACATGCTATGCATGGTCAAGTTATTTTCTACATGGGTTTGTAGATGCAAATGTGGTAGGGGATTTGGATGACATGAGTTGCAGTACAGGGTTTTCTATGGTGGTTGGTCTTCAAGGGTGATCTTGAAGAGGGATATAATGCCAGGGAACAAACTAGATGATGTACAGGTATAGGTACAGTTGCAACTATTTATCTCTAAGTGGGAGATTATTAGGTTATAGAGCTAAAAGCTTCACTATTTGCAAACATGGAGGAGGTTGTTGAGTTCTAGGGATACTGGCGTTGGTAGTGCAACCGATGCCAGTCAGGGGTGAACAGAAGGGAAACTGACATCAACAGGAGTCAGCCAACATCGATCACCTCCAGAGAGACAGGGACCAATGTCAGTCACCTGTGCAGTTCCAAAATTGCTCATTACACGAGTAGTTAGTTTGTTGAACTGATTGTTTGCATGTAAAGGCTATTTTGAGTCTTGAGCTACGTGTCTAATTAATATAAATTATAATTCTAAGTTATTTTTTAGTATGGGATCTATTTATAGACTCATTGGCATGTATTGTAAGATGAGAAATAGAGGAAGGCAAGGTAGATACTTCCAATTGTAAGAATAGGTTGATCTGCAAGTGGCAGCAAGATCAAGGAGAAGTTCTACATGGTAATTAAGATCATTTGAGTTATAGGTTGTTACAAGTTCATGGGAGATCTACTTGAAGTACTTTGAGTACTTGTGTAATGACAGGGTTATTACTGACTAGTTGGAGGTGAACACCAACTTTGTGTTTGAGTTATGTGTTGGGACCATTTTTAGTAGGAGAGTGAACTCTTGAGGGAAAGAGATATATACATCTGAGAGGTGTGGAAGATTGTGGCATCTTCATTGTATTTTCTTCTAGCATGAGTATTAATATAAGATTGTGTATTATCTCTCATATTCTGTGTCATTTGTGAATTCTAGTTACTTCTTAATTCTGGTATAATTTCGTGTTTATTTGCTTATACAAGGTAATCATATTGTACTCTTATTGAGGATTTAGATCCTAACAAGTGGTATCAAAGCATTAATGTTCTAGGTGTCTTACAAGTGGTATCAGAGCTTTTGGTTGGGTTACTAACAGGTTGTATCAGATCTGATTACTGTTTGTTGATTACAGGTCACTCACAGGGGTTTCTATTTGAGTGAGAGTATAGCAATGGCAGAAGAAAGTAAGCTACGAATGGAGAATTTTAATGGCAAGAACTATCAATTATGGAGGATGCAGATAGAAGATTATATGTATGAGAAAGATTTGTACTTACCATTGGGTGGGGTTTCATGCAAGCCCCTGGATATGAAGGATGAAGAATGGAAGGTTCTAGATCAGAATTCTCTAGGATCTATAAGGTTGAGCCTTGCATTGTCTATGATTTCCAACTTATCACAGGCTAAGACAACGGTAGAGTTGATGGAATATTTTGAAAATTTATATGAAAAACCCCCAGCTTCGAATAATGTATTTCTTGTGAAGCAATTATTTAATTTGCAAATGTTGGAAGGTGGATATGTACATAGTCATCTTAGTGATTTCCATGGTTTGGTAAACCAGTTAAATTCAGTCAATATTGTTTTTGATGATGAAATTAAGGCTCTCTTAATCTTATGCTCATTACCTAAAAGTTGGAAGAATTTAGTAATGGCAGTTAGTAATACTGCGTCTGCTTCAAAAATCTTAAAAGTGGATGATGTTGTGAGTGTAATCTTGAATGAAGAAATTCATAGAAAAAGCACAGGTGAATCATTAGGGAATGCTTTGAGAGTTGAAATTAGGGGAAGGCAAAGAGAGAAGATCGAGCATGGGAGATCAAGCTAAAAGATAGGAAGGAGATCCAAGTCCAGTTATGGTAGAATAACCTAATGGAAATGTGGAAAGCAAGGGCATGTAAAGAGATATTGCTGGGTGAATGAAGATCAGCATGAAGGACATAAAGATGTAGATGTTGCAGGTATTATTGTAAGTATTGTTGCACAGATGCTCTGGTATGTTCTTTGGATAAAGTAAAATATCGGGTTTTAGATTTTGGTGCCTCTTTCCATGCATCCCCAAATAGGGAATTTTTGTTAGGTTGTGGAGCTAAAAGCTTCACTGATGCAGACATGGAGAAGGCCATTGGAGGGGTTGCTGAAGGTTGCTAAGTGTCAGAGCAATCGGCGTCGATCTGATCAGCCGACGTCGGTAGGATAGTCAAGAGAAGAAACCGATGTCGGTCAAGGATTGATTGATGTCGGTCACCTCTAGGTAGACAGGGACCAACGTCGGTCACCTGTGTGGTTTGACTGCGAGTTTATTACAGGTAGTTAGCTAACGAACTAAGTGTTTGCATGATTAGAGCTATTTTTAGACTGAGAGCTGCAGATCTAATTATTGTAATTAGATGTCTAATTATTGTTTGGATGAGATCTATATAATAGACTCATGGTTGTATTGGAAAGGTGTTCTAGTTTGAGTTGAGAAAAGTTAGCTCCTTCTATGTGTGAGGTGAGCAAGGGTGTTCCTCCTAGTTCCACAGTAGTACGAAGGTGGGTGCTGGTTTTGGAGAGTCAGCAAAATTCTTCAGGGATGTAGGATCTTGATCAGCAGGTGTGCATGGCCTATATAAGGGATCTACATGGTAAGTAAGATCATTGATTTGCAGGTGTATGTGTGTGCAAGGTCAAGGTTCACAGGTGTACAGAATCAGGTTGATTTGCAGGTGTGCAAAATCAGATAGGACAGCAACACAATAGGGAGCAGAATCAAGTAGGATCTACTTGGAGTACAGGTGTGTACTTGGATAGAGCAAAGAGGAAGGCAAGGGAGTTCCTTCCATAAGTATGGTCTATTGAATTGCAGGTTGTTACAGGTTCATGGGAGATCTACTTGAAGTACCTTGACTACTTGTGGTGTGCGTGGAGCACAGGAGGTGAACACCAACTCTGTGTTTGAGTTGCGTGTTGGGACCTGAGAGAGAGAGCTTTGAGGAGAGAATTATTGTTCACTTGAGGTGTGGGAAGCCTCTGAAGAGGTGGTGGAGAAGAAGTGGCATCTTCTTCATTGTATTCTTTTTTGTATAAGTATTAATACAAGTTGTGTATTGTCTCTCATATCATGTGTTATTCTGAATTCTAGTTACTTGTGATTTTGGTTAATTTCCGCATATTAAGTTGCTTGGTTTGGTAATCAACTTTATGCTTCCAGTGTTTCATGTATCCTGACAAGTGGTATCAGAGCTAAGGTTGCAGGAAGCAGGTTTTGTGTTTGGTTACAGGTCACTCTCAGGGGTTTTTGATTGAGTGGGAGTAGATCAATGGCAGATGAAAGTATGCTAAGAATGGAGGATTTGAAAAGCACAGATGGTCACTTACGGTCCCATGGAAAGAAAGAGCAAGTAAAAGATTATTATTGGTTGGTAGCAGATTAGCATGAAGGAACTGAAGAAGCAGATGTTGCAGGTCATGTGGCACAGGATGCTCTGGGAGGTTTCTTGGATAAAGTTGAATCTTGGTTAAAAGATTCAGTTGCCTCTTTCCATGCAGCCCCAGGTAGAGGAGCTGGTGAGCCTTTCCAAAGAATTGGCAAAGGGAAAGTGAAGCTGAAATTGCAGGCGACCAACACACAGGTGTTGATAAAGGTCATGCAAGTCCCAGGTTTGGAGAAATGGCTAATTTATTTAGAAAGGTTGGGTGATGAGAGATGTACAAGAGCTCTCACAGTGGATGCACTTGAATTAGTTGGTGGTAAGAAAATAGGTACTCTTTATCTACTTTTTTATATTACTAATTCTTCTTTTGTTACAGAGACATGGCTTTGTAGGCTAGGTCACATGAGCAGGAAGAAGATGCATGTTCTTAAGTAGAAGATAGATATATTTGATAGGCTTAAGAACTGGAAAGCCTTAGTGTACTTGGAGGAGATGGTGGATAGAGACCATTGGATGGGGCTGGATACTTCTAAGCAGGGCAGTTTGGACATGGTGATTGATTCAAAGGAGCTTGCGAGTAAAAAATCATCACTCATAGGAAACAAAGGTACCGGCATCGACAGAAAAACTGACGTCGACAGTAGGTAAGACTGATGTTGGTTAGGAGGACCGACATCGGCAGCAGGGACACCGACGTCGGCAGGGTCGGTAGTCAGGGACAGACGCATGGGAACCGATGTCGGTCGGATGTAGACTGTGGAGTGATTGAGGTCGGTCACTGCAACGGATTTTGGGTGGACAACACGCTATCAAGGAGTCTCAAACACCCATACGGAGGACTGAAGACATAAGTAGGCCCTCAAATTCGTTGTTCCTCTTCTTTATACTCGTTGCTGATTGTAGAGTAGGAAGGATCCCGGAAACAGGTGGGAGCATGGCAGGAATATGATGCAAAACCAAATGGGAGTTTTGGTAGGGTTGCCAGTAGGTATGAAAGCATAGAGATGAATGGATTCCTTAGTTGAAGAATAGAGTGAACGGACACGTGAGACGGAAGACCAGGTATATGGTCTTGAGGAGCTGTAAGACAGTGGTACAGGTTTTGACAGGTGGAGGATGAAACATGGCTTCAGTCAATGTCAGGGTAACTACTATGGTTTGCCTTAACAAGTAGATGATGAGTCATGACATCATTCTATTGTTGTATGTGGATGGTATGTTTGCTAGGAGGATTGTACATACAGGGTTTTGCTGAGCTAAGGGTAAGGTTAGTTCAGTGGCATGTCATGAGGAGTTTAGAGCAGCGAAATTCTTTGACATGGGAGAC
Organism: Torreya grandis; assembly: GCA_037957365.1. Lineage (NCBI taxonomy): Eukaryota > Viridiplantae > Streptophyta > Pinopsida > Cupressales > Taxaceae > Torreya > Torreya grandis. Next base: position 3,371,995 of record JARHVA010000440.1, on the reverse strand, counting down.
ATGGAGATCACAGGTTGATTTTGTCTCCAGTGGGATCTGATGTGAATCAAGTGTTGACGAGGTTCAGGATGCAGATCTGGAGCACACTAAGGGCTGGACAGGTACAGTGTCTAAAATCACATGAGGTCTGGTATAGACCTAAGTATTCCCATGCAGTGGGAACTATTAAAGAGTTAGCAGCCAATTCAGGGAAGTGGGTTCTCAGGTATTTGAGAGGGACCAATAGTAGGTATACATGCAGGGTCAGGACTTCACTACATGGGTTTGTAGGTTTGGATGTGTCAGTGTACTCGAATGACAGGAGGTACACCATGGGATGTGTGGTGGGTTGTCTTCAGCATTGAGCTTGAAGAGGGATACAAACCAGAAAACAAATTAGATGGAGTACAAGTATAGGTACAGTGCAGCTATTTATCTCCAAGTAGGAGATTGTTAGGTTGTGGAGCTAAAAGCTTCACTGTTGCAGACATGGAGAAGGCCATTAGAGGGGTTGATGAAGGTTGTTGAGTGTCAGAGCAACCGGCATCAGTCTGATCAGCCGACATCGACAGGATAGTCAAGAGAAGCAACCAACGTCAGTCAGGGATCGGTCGAATTCGGTCACCTCTAGGCATACAGGGACTGACGTCGATCACCTGTGTGGCTTGACTTCGAGTTTATTATGGGCAGTTAGCTAACGAACCAAGTGTTTGCATGATTAGAGCTATTTTTAGACTGAGAGCTGCAGATCTAATTATTGTAATTAGATGTCTAATTATTGTTTGGATGAGATCTATATAATAGACTCATGGTTGTATTGGAAAGGTGTTCTAGTTTGAGTTGAGGAAATTTAGCTCCTTCTGTGTGTGAGGTGAGCAAGGGTGTTCCTCCTAGTTCCACAGCAGTACCAAGGTGGGTGCTAGTTTTGGAAAGTCAGCAAGATTCTTCAGGGGTGTAATATCTTGGTCAGCAGGTGTGCATGGCCTATATAGCAGATCTACATGGTAAGTAAGATCATTGATTTTTAGGTGTATGTGTGTGCAAGGTCAAGGTTCATAGGTGTGCAGAACTAGGTTGATTTACAGTTGTGCAAGATCAGATAGGATAGCAACACAATAGGGAGCAGAATCAGGCAGGATCTACATGGAGTACAGGTGTGTACTCGGATAGAGCAAAGAGGAAGGCAAGGGAGTTCCTTCCATAAGTATGGTCTGTTGAATTTTAGGTTGTTGCAGGTTCATGGGAGATCTACTTGAAGTACCTTGAGTACTTGTGGTGTGCGTGGAGCACAGGAGGTGAATACCAACTCTGTGTTTGAGTTGTGTGTTGGGACCTGAGAGAGAGAGCTTTGAGGAGAGAATTACTATTCACTTGAGGTGTGGTAAGCCTCTGAAGAGGTGGTGGAGAAGAACTGGCATCTTCTTTATTGTATTCTTTTCTATATAAGTATTAATACAAGTTGTGTATTGTCTCTCATATCATGTGTTATTCTGAATTCTAGTTACTTGTGATTCTGGTTAATTTCCGCATATTAAGTTGCTTGGTTTGGTAATCAACTGTATGCTTCTGGTGTTTCATGTATCCTAACAAGTGGTATCAGAGCTAAGGTTGTAGGAAGCAGGTTTTGTGTTTGTTTACAGGTCACTCTCAGGGGTTTTTGATTGAGTGGGAGTAGAGCAATGGCAGATGAAAGTAAGCTAATAATGGAGGAGTTGAAAAGCACAGATGGTCACTTACGGTCCCATGGAAAGAAAGAGTAGGTAAAAAATTATTATTGGTTGGTAGCAGATCAGCATGAAGGAACTGAAGAAGTAGATGTTGTAGGTTATGTGGTAAAGGATGCTCTGGGAGGTTTCTTGGATAAAGTTGAATCTTGGTTAAAAGATTCGGTTGCCTCTTTCCATGCAGCCCTAGGTAGAGGAGCTGGTGAGCCTTGCCAAAGAATTGGCAAAGGGGAAGTGAAGCTTAAATTGCAGGTGGCCAACACACAGGTGTTGATGAAGGTCATGCAGGTCCTAAGTTTGGAGATATAGCTAATTTCTTCAGAAAGGTTGGGTGATGAGAGATGTGATATCCCCAACCAGTAGGGATATGCAAACACAAGAAGCTCTGATACCACTGTGATGTCCCTTACCTAGGGGCTCTTTTTTTCTCCTACAAAAGCTCTGATACCACTGTAATATCCCTTCGAATATCAAAACAAAAGCTCCAAATTGCTTATCTAAATTTCTGCAAAATATCTTCAAATAGATAAATAAATCACAGTATAATTTCTTATTTATTTGCTCATAAGCTTACAATAGAGATCCTCTGTTAGGTATACAAAGAATATCAAAAGTTCGGCCTTATAGCCTGAATATTCTGTGAACTGGGCTGAATCTAGAATGTCTCGGCCTGCTGTGTAAAAAACACAGTTGCCGACGTCGGTTATACTGCCATCGTCGGTCGACCTATAGTGATCCCTTTGCCGACGTCGGTGATAAGTTGACCGATGTCGGTCTCTGTAAGTCTCTGTTCGCCGATGTTGGTACCTGAACTTTCTGTAGATGCGTACAGATTTTCAAAGATCTGTACAGAAGTCGTACGGCCATTGATATTGCTCAACCTATGTGTTTGATCCTAATCTATAGAATTATGGGCTAATACAAAGATCTATATCTGGATAATTCTGGAATCAAAACCCAAATAATGAAAATACCTGAAACCCTCGTGATAGCTTCTGTGTGAAGTTATCTCTCAAACTTGTAAGTACATGTGATAGCTTCTAGATGAAGTTATCTCCCAATTCGGAAATAGATCGGTTGATCTTTCACAACCTCTGAATCGCTCACACTGAAGAGTTGACATTCTTTAATGCAGTTTGACAATAGATCAGCTGATCTTTCACAGCCTCTAAATCGCACACAATGAAGAGTTGACGTTCTCCACTGCAGATGGAATAATGGAACCCTTGGCTCAGTCTTCACAGAAGAATTTCTTAACAAGAATCAATATCAAAATAATCATGAATCTCAAACTCTCTCCCATGAGAAACTCTTATACCCTTCCAAAGGTGTGCTTGCTAAAATTAGATTTCCTCAAATTAGAACTTGGGCTTCTAAAATTAGAATTCCTCAAATTAGAACTTGGGCTTCTTAAATTAGAATTTGGGTCTTAAAATTAGACCAATTAATTAATAATTAATAATTAATTAATATCTAATTTTAAATTAGAGATAATAATTAATTAATTAATAATTAGTTAATATCTAATTTAAAATTAGACCAAATAATTAATATTTGATTAAATCAATCAAATATTAATATCTCCCTCAATACATGTCGGATCCTCGAACCGTCTGAAGCTGGTGAGCCAGGGAGTGATTCTGCACATGACCATATCAAAACAAGGGTGCTCCACTGTATGTCAAATATCCCTAAATAATAGGAGCTCAGGCCCAATGTGTCTGAAATAAGCTGAATGAGAGCCAACTATAGGAATTCTGTAAATCAAAGCCAAGCCAATCTCCATCATGACCCTCTATCCATCTAATCAGCCTATGAAGGTCACATAATAGGCTAATCATCAAGCCTGTCAATGTCCACAAAAAAGGGGACATGACAAGAGATGTACGAGAGCTCTCACAGCAGATGCACTTAAATTAGCTGGTGGTAAGAAAATAGGTACTCTTTATCTACTTGTTTATATTACTAATTCTTCTTTTGTTATGGAGACGTGGCTTCATAGGCTTGGTCACATGAGAAGGAAGGAGATGCATGTTCTTAAGCAGAAGATAGATATATTTGACAGGCTTAAGAACTGGAAAGCCTTGGTTTACTTAGAGGAGATGGCAGATAGACACCAGTGGATGGGGCTGGATACTTCTGAGCAGGGCAGTTTGGACATGGGGATTGATTCAAAGGAGCTCGCAGGTAAAAACTCATCACTCACAGGAAACACAAGTACTGGCATCGACAGGAAAACTAACGTTGGCAGTAGGTAAGACCGATGTCAGTCAGGAGGACTGACATCGGCAGTAGGGACACCGACGTCGGTAGGGTCGGTAGTCAGGGACATAGGCATGGGAACTGACGTCGGTCAGATGCAGACTGTGGAGTGACTGAGGTCAGTCACTATAACAGATTTTGGGTGGACAGCACGGTGTCAAGGAGTCTCAAACACCCATACAGAGGACTGAAGACATAAGTAGGCCCTCAAATTCGTTGTTACTCTTCTTTATACTCGTTGCTAAATGTAGAGCAAGAAGGATCCAGGAAACAGGTGGGAGCATGGCAGGAATATGATGCAAAACCAAATGGGAGTTTTGGTAGGGTTGCCAGTAGGTATGAAAGCACAGAGACGAATGGATTCCTTAGTTGAAGAATAGAGTGAACGGACACGTGAGACAGAAGACTAGGTATATGGTCTTGAGGAGCTACAGGATAGTGGTACATGTTTTGATAGGTGGAGGACGAAGCATGGCTTCAGTCAATGTCAGGGTAACTATTGTGGTTTGCCTTACCAAGTGCATGATGAGTCATGACATCATTCTATTGCTATATGTGGATGGTATGTTTGCTAGCAAGATTGTACATATAGGGTTTTGTTGAGCTAAGGGTAAGGTTAGTTCAGTGGCATGTCATGAAGAGATTGGAGCAGCAAAATTCTTTGACATGGGAGACTGGAGATCACAGGTTGATTTTGTCTCTAGTGGGAGCTGATGTGAATCAGGTGTTGGTGAGGTTCAGGATGTAGAGCTGGAGCACACTAAGGGCTGGACAGGTACAGTGTCCGAAATCATATGAGGTCCGGTATAGACCTGAGTATTCCCATGCAGTGGGAACTGTCAGAGAGTTAGCAGCCAATTTGGAGAAGTGGGTTCTCAGGTATTTGAGAGGGACCAGCAACAGGTATACATGCAGGGTCAGGACTTCACTACATGGGTTTGTAGGTTCGAATGTGGCAGTGTACTTAGATGACAGGAGGTACACCATGGGATGTGTGGTGGGTTGTCTTCAGCATTGAGCTTGAAGAGGGATACAAACCAAGAAATAGATTAGATGGAGTACAGGTATAGGTACAATGCAGTTGTTTATCTCGAAGTGGGAGATTGTTAGGTTGTGGAGCTAAAAGCTTCACTGATGTAGACATGGAGAAGGCCATTGGAGGGGTTGCTAAAGGTTGCTGAGTGTCAGAGCAACTGACGTCGGTCTGATCAGCCGACGTCGACAGGATAGTCAAGAGAAGCAACCAACATCGGTCAGGGATCGGCCGATGTCGGTCACCTCCAGGCAGACAAGGACCGACATCAGTCGCCTATGTGGTTCGACTGTGAGTTTATTACGGGCAGTTAGATAACAAACCAAGTGTTTGCATGATTAGAGCTATTTTTAGACTGAGAGCTACGGATCTAATTATTGTAATTAGATGTCTAATTATTGTTTGGATGAGATCTATATAATAGACTCATGGTTGTATTGGAAAGGTGTTCTAGTTTGAGTTGAGCAAAGTTAGCTATTTCTGTGTGTGAGGTGAGCAAGGGTGTTCCTCCTAGTTTCACAGTAGTACCAAGGTGGGTGCTGGTTTTGGAGAGTTAGCAAGATTCTTCAGGGGTGTAGAATCTTGGTCAGCAGGTGTGCATGGCCTATATAGGAGATCTACATGGTAAGTAAGATTGTTGATTTGTAGGTGTATGTGTGTGCAAGGTCAAGGTTCACAGGTGTGTAGAACTAGGTTGATTTACAGGTGTGAAAGATTAGATAGGATAGTAACACAATAGGGAGCAGAATCAGGCAGGATCTACTTGGAGTATAGGTGTGTACTCGGATAGAGCAAAGACGAAGGCAAGGGAGTTCCTTCCATAAGTATGGTCTGTTGAATTGCAGGTTGTTACAGGTTCATGGGAGATCTAGTTGAAGTACCTTGAGTACTTGTGATGTGCGTAGAGCACAGGAGGTGAACACCAACTCTGTGTTTGAGTTGTGTGTTGGGACCTGAGAGAGAGAGCTTTGAGGAGAGAATTACTATTCACTTGAGGTGTGGGAAGCCTCTGAAGAGGTGGTGGAAAAGAAGTGGCATCTTCTTTATTGTATTCTTTTCTATATAAGTATTAATACAAGTTGTGTATTGTCTCTTATATCATGTGTTATTCTAAATTCTAGTTACTTGTGATTCTGGTTAATTTCTACATATTAAGTTGCTTGGTTTGATAATCAACTGTATGCTTCCGGTGTTTCATGTATCCTGACAAGTGGTATCAGAGCTAAGGTTGCAAGAAGTAGGTTTTGTGTTTGGTTATAGGTCACTCTCAGGGGTTTCTAATTGAATGGGAGTAGAGCAATGGCAGATGAAAGTAAGCTAAGAATGGAGGAGTTGAAAAGCACAGATGGTCACTTATAGTCCCATGGAAAGAAAGAGCAGGTAAAAGATTATTGTTGGTTGGTAGCAGATCAGCATGAAGGAACTAAAAAAGCAGATGTTGCAGGTTATGTGGCACAGGATGCTCTAGGAGGTTTCTTGGATAAAGTTGAATCTTGGTTAAAAGATTTGGTTGCCTCTTTCCATGCAGCCCCAGGTAGAGGAGCTGGTGAGCCTTGCCAAAGAATTGGCAAAGGAGAAGTGAAGCTGAAATCGCAGGCAGCCAACACATAGGTGTTGATGAAGGTCATGCAGGTCCCAGGTTTGGAGATATGGCTAATTTCTTCAGAAAGGTTGGGTGATGAGAGATGTACGAGAGCTCTCACAATAGATACACTTGAATTAGCTGATGGTAATAAAATAGGTACTCTTTATCTACTTGTTTATATTATTGATTCTTCTTTTGTTGTGAAGACGTGGCTTCATAGGCTTGGTCACATGAGCAGGAAGGAGATGCATGTTCTTAAGCTGAAGACAGATATATTTGATAGGCTTAAGAACTAGAAAGCCTTGGTTTACTTGGAGGAGATGGCGGATAGAGACCAGTGGATGGGGATGGATACTTCTGAGCAGGGCAATTTGGACATGGGGATTGATTCAAAGGAACTCGCGGGTAAAAAGTCATCACTCACAGGAGACATAGGTACCGGCGTCGATAGGAAAACCAATGTCGGTAGTGGGTAAGACCGATGTGAGTCAGGAGGACTGACATCGGCAGTAGGGACACCGACGTTGGTAGGGTCGATAGTCAGGGACATAGGCATGGGAACCAACATCGGTCGGATGCAGACTGTGGAGTGACTAAGGTCGGTCACTATAACAGATTTTGGGTGGACAACACATTGTCAAGGAGTCTCAAACACCCATACAGAGGACTGAAGACGTAAGTAGGCCCTAAAATTCATTATTCCTCTTCTTTATACTCGATACTGATTGTAGAGCAGGAAGGATCCAGGAAATAGGTGGGAGCATGGCAGGAATATGATGCAAAACCAAACGGGAGTTTTGGTAGGGTTGCTAGTAGGTATGAAAGCATAGAGATGAATGGATTCCTTAGTTGAAGAATAGAGTAAACGGACATGTGAGATGGAAGACTAGGTATATGGTCTTGAGGAGCTATAGGACAATGGTACAGGTTTTGACAGGTGGAGGATGAAGCATGGCTTCAGTCAATGTCAGGGTAACTATTGTGGTTTGCCTTACCAAGTGCATGATGAGTCATGACATCATTTTTTTGCTATATGTGGATGGTATGTTTGCTAGTAGGATTGTACATACAGGGTTTTGTTGAGCTAAGGGTAAGGTTAGTTAAGTGGCATGTCATGAGGAGTTTGGAGCAGCGAAATTCTTTGACATGGGAGACATGGAGATCACAAGTTGATTTTGTCTCCAGTGGGAGCTGATGTGAATCAGGTGTTGGCGAGGTTCAGGATGTAGAGCTGGAGCACACTAAGGGCTGGACAGGTATAGTGTCTGAAATCATATGAGGTCTGGTATAGACCTGAGTATTCCCATGCAGTGGGAACTGTCAGAGAGTTAGCAGCCAATTTGGGGAAGTGGGTTCTCAGGTATTTGAGAGGGACCAACAGCAGGTATACATGTAGGGTCAAGACTTCACTACATGGGTTTATAGGTTCAGATGTGGTAGTGTACTCGGATGATAGGAGGTACACCATGGGATGTGTGGTGGGTTGTCTTCAGCATTAAGCTTGAAGAGGGATACAAACTAGGAAATATATTAGATGGAGTATAGGTACAGGTATAGTGCAGCTATTTATCTTGAAGTGGGAGATTGTTAGGTTGTGGAGCTAAAAGATTCAATGATGTAGACATGGAGAAGGCCATTGGAGGGGTTGCTAAAGGTTGTTGAGTGTCAGAGCAACTGGCGTCAGTCTGATCAGTCGACGTCAGCAGGATAGTCAAGAGAAGCAACCGACTTCAGTCAGGGATCGGCCAATATCGGTCACCTCCAGGCAGACAGGGACCGATGTCAGTCGCCTGTGTCGTTAGACTGCGAGTTTATTACGGGCAGTTAGCTAACAAACCAAGTGTTTGCATGATTAGAGCTATTTTTAGACTGAGAGTTGCGGATCTAATTATTGTAATTAGATGTCTAATTATTGTTTGGATGAGATCTATATAATAGACTCATGGTTGTATTGGAAAGGTGTTCTAGTTTGAGTTGAGCAAAGTTAGCTATTTCTATGTGTGAGGTGAGCAAGGGTGTTCCTCCTAGTTCCATAGCAGTACCAAGGTGGGTGCGGGTTTTGGAGAGTTAGCAAGATTCTTCAGGGGTGTAAGATCTTGCTCAGTAGGTGTGCATGGCCTATATAGGAGATCTACATGGTAAGTAAGATTGTTGATTTGCAGGTGTATGTGTGTGCAAGGTCAAAGTTCACAGGTGTGCAGAACCAGGTTGATTTGCAGGTGTGTAAAATCAGATAAGACAGCAACACAACAAGGAGCAGAATCAGGCAGGATCTACTTGGAGTACAGGTGTGTACTCAGATAGAGCAAAGAGGAAGGCAAGGGAGTTCCTTCCATAAGTATGGTCTGTTGAATTGTAGGTTGTTGCAGGTTCATGGGAGATCTACTTGAAGTACCTTGAGTACTTTTGGTGTGCGTAGAGCACAGGAGGTGAACACCAACTCTGTGTTTGAGTTGTGTGTTGGGACCTGAGAGAGAGAGCTTTGAGGAGAGAATTACTGTTCACTTGAGGTGTGGGAAGCCTCTGAAGAGGTGGTGGAGAAGAAGTGGCATCTTCTTTATTGTATTCTTTTCTGTATAAGTATTAATAAGAGTTGTGTATTATCTCTCATATCATGTGTTATTCTAAATTCTAGTTACTTGTGATTCTGGTTAATTTCCGCATATTAAGTTGCTTGGTTTGATAATCAACTGTATGCTTCCGGTGTTTCATGTATCCTGACAAGTGGTATCAGAGCTAAGGTTGCAGGAAGCAGGTTTTGTGTTTGGTTACAGGTCACTCTTAGGGGTTTCTGATTGAGTGGGAGTATAGCAATGGAAAATGAAAGTAAGCTAAGAATGGAGGAGTTGAAAAGCACATATGGTCACTTATAGTCCCATGGAAAGAAAGAGCAGGTAAAAGATTATTGTTGGTTGGTAGCAGATCATCATAAAGGAATTGAAGAAGCAGATGTTGCAGGTTATGTGGCACAGGATGCTCTAGGAGGTTTCTTGGATAAAGTTGAATCTTGGTTAAAAGATTCATTTGCCTCTTTCCATACAGCCCCAGGTAGAGGAGATGGTGAGCCTTGCCAAAGAATTGGCAAAGGAGAAGTGAAGCTAAAATTGTAGGCGGCCAACACACAGGTGTTGATGAAGGTCATGCAGGTCCCAGGTTTGGAGATATGGCTAATTTCTTCAGAAAGGTTGGGTGATGAGAGATGTACGAGAGCTCTCACAATGGATACACTTGAATTAGCTGATGGTAAGAAAATAGGTACTCTTTATCTACTTATTTATATTATTGATTCTTCTTTTGTTGTGGAGACGTGGCTTTGTAGGCTTGGTCACATGAGCAGGAAGGAGATGCATGTTCTTAAGCAGAAGATAGATATATTTGACAGGCTTAAGAACTGGAAAGCCTTGGTGTACCTGGAGGAGATGGCGGATAGAGACCAGTGGATGGGGCTGGATACTTCTGAGCATGGCAGTTTGGACATGGGGATTGATTCAAAGGAGCTCGCGGGTAAAAAGTCATCACTTACAGGAAACATAGGTATTGGCATCGATAGGAAAACCAACGTCGGCAGTAGGTAAGACCGATGCCGGTTAGGAGGACTGACGTAGGCAGTAGGGACACCGACGTCGGCATGGTCGGTAGTTAGGGACATAGGCATGGGAACTGACGTCAGTCGGATGCAGACTGTGGAGTGACCGAGGTCAGTAACTGTAACGGGTTTTGGTGGATAGCACGGTGTCAAGGAGTCTCAAACACCCATACAGAGGACTGAAGACGTAAGTAGGCCCTCAAATTCATTGTTCCTCTTCTTTATACTCGTTGCTGATTGTAGAGTAGGAAGGATCCAGGAAATAGGTGGGAGCATGGCAGGAATATGATGCAAAACCAAATGAGAGTTTTGGTAGGGTTGCTAGCAGGTATGAAAGCACAGAGACGAATGGATTCCTTAGTTGAAGAATAGAGTGAACGGACATGTGAGATGGAAGACCAAGTATATGGTCTTGAGGAGCTGCAGGACAGTGGTACAGGTTTTGAAAGGTGGAGGACGAAGCATGGCTTCAGTCAATGTCAGGGTAACTATTGTGGTTTGCCTTACCAAGTGCATGATGAGTCATGACATCATTCTATTGCTATATGTAGATGGTATGTTTGTTAGCAGGATTGTACATATAGGGTTTTGTTGAGCTAAGGGTAAGGTTAGTTCAGTGGCATGTCATGAGGAGTTGAGAGCAATGAAATTCTTTGACATGGGAGACATGGAGATCACATGTTGATTTTGTCTCCAGTGGGAGCTGATGTGAATCAGGTGTTGGCAAGGTTCAGGATGTAGAGCCGGAGTAGACTAAGGGCTTGAAAGGTACAGTGTCTGAAATCATATGAGGTTTGGTATAGACCTGAGTATTCCCATGTAGTGAGAACTGTCAGAGAGTTAGCAGCCAATTTGGGGAAGTGGGTTCTCAGTTATTTGAGAGGGACCAGCAGAAGGTATACATGCAGGGTCAGGACTTCGCTACATGGATTTGTAGGTTCGGATGTGGCAGTGTACTCACATGACAGGAGGTACACCATAGGATGTGTGGTGGGTTGTCTTCAGCATTGAGCTTGAAGAGGGATATAAACCAAGAAATAGATTAGATAGAGTACAGGTACTGGTATAATGCAGCTGTTTATCTCAAAGTGGGAGATTGTTAGGTTGTGGAGCTAAAATCTTCACTGATGTAGACATGGAGAAGGCCATTGGAGGGGTTGCTAAAGGTTGCTGAGTGTCAGAGCAACTGGCGTTGGTCTGATCAGCTGACTTCGGCAGGATAGTCAAGAGAAGCAACCGACGTCGGTCAGGGATCGGTCGACGTCGGTCACCTCCACGCAGACAGGGACCGACGTCAGTCGCTTGTGTGGTTCAACTGTGAGTTTATTATGGGCAGTTAGCTAACGAACCAAGTGTTTGCATGATTAGAGCTATTTTTAGACTGAGAGCTGTGGATCTAATTATTGTAATTAGATGTCTAATTATTTTTTGGATGAGATCTATATAATAGAGTCATGGTTGTATTGGAAAGGTGTTCTAGTTTGAGTTGAGCAAAGTTAGCTATTTCTATGTGTGAGGTGAGCAAGGGTGTTCCTCCTAGTTCCACAACAGTACCAAGGTGGTTGCTGGTTTTGGAGAGTCAGCAAGATTCTTCAGGGGTGTAAGATCTTGGTCAGTAGGTGTGCATGGCCTATATAGGAGATCTACATGGTAAGTAAGATTGTTGATTTGCAGGTGTATGTGTGTGCAAGGTCAAGGTTCATAGGTGTGTAGAACTAGGTTGATTTGTAGGTGTGCAAGATTAGATAGGACAACAACACAACAGGGAGCAAAATTAGGCAGGATCTACTTGGAGTACAGGTGTGTACTCAGATAGAGCAAAGAGGAAGGCAAGGGAGTTTCTTCCATAAGTATGGTCTGTTGAATTGTAGGTTGTTGCAGGTTCATGGGAGATCTACTTGAAGTACCTTGAGTACTTGTGGTGTGCGTAGAGCATAGGAGGTGAACACCAACTCTGTGTTTGAGTTGTGTGTTGGGACCTGCGAGAGAGAGCTTTGAGGAGAGAATTACTGTTCACTTGAGGTGTGGGAAGCCTCTGAAGAGGTGGTGGAGAAGAAGTGGCATCTTGTTTGTTGTTTTCTTTTCTATATAAGTATTAATACATGTTGTGTATTTTCTCTCATATCATGTGTTATTCTGAATTCTAGTTACTTGTGATTCTGGTTAATTTCCGCATATTAAGTTGCTTGGTTTGATAATCGACTGTATGCTTTCGGTGTTTCATGTGTCCTGACAAGTGGTATCAAAGCTAAGGTTGCAGGAAGTAGGTTTTGTGTTTGGTTACAGGTCACTCTCAGGGGTTTTTGATTGAGTGGGAGTAAAGCAATGGCAGATGAAAGTAAGCTAAGAATGGAGGAGTTAAAAAGTATAGATGGTCACTTATAGTCCCATGGAAAGAAAGTGGAGGTAAAAGATTATTGTTGGTTGGTAGCAGATCAGCATGAAGGAACTGAAGAAGCAGATGTTGCAGGTTATGTGGCACAGGATGCTCTAGGAGGTTTCTTGGATAAAGTTGAATCTTGGTTAAAAGATTCGGTTGCCTCTTTCCATGTAGCCCCAGGTAGAGGAGCTGGTGAGCCTTGCCAAAGAATTGGCAAAGGAGAAGTGAAGCTGACATTGTAGGAGGCCAACACACAGGTGTTGATGAAGGTCATGCAGGTCCCAGGTTTGGAGATATGGCTAATTTCTTCAGAAAGGTTGGGTGATGAGAGATGTACTAGAGCTCTCACAATGGATACACTTGAATTAGCTGATGGTAAGAAAATAGGTACTCTTTATCTACTTGTTTATATTATTGATTCTTCTTTTGTTGTGGAGACGTGGTTTTGTAGGCTTGGTCACATGAGCAGGAAGGAGATGCATGTTCTTAAGCGGAAGATAGATATATTTGATAGGCTTAAGAACTGCAATTCCTTGGTGTACTTGGAGGAGATGGCAGATAGAGACCAGTGGATGGGGCTAGATACTTCTGAGCAGGGCAGTTTGGACATGGGGATTGATTCAAAGGAGCTCGCGGGTAAAAAATTGTCACTCACAGGAAACACAGGTACCGGTGTCGGCAGGAAAACCAAAGTCGGCAGTAGGTAAGACCAATTTCGGTCAGGAGGACTGACATCGGTAGCAGGGACACCGACGTCGACAGGGTTGATAATCAGGGATAGACGCATGGGAACCAACATCGGTCGGATGTAGACTGTGGAGTGACTGAGGTCAGTCACTGTAATGGATTTTGGGTGGACAACACACTGTCAAGGAGTTTCAAACAGCCATACGAAGGACTAAAGACGTAAGTAGGCCCTCAAATTCATTGTTCCTCTTATTTATACTCATTGCTAATTATAGAGCAAGAAGGATCTAGGAAACAGGTGGGAGCATGGTAGGAATATGATGCAGAACCAAATAGGAGTTTTGGTAGGGTTGCCAATAGGTATGAAAGCACAGAGATGAATGGATTCCTTAGTTGAAGAATAGAGTGAATGGACACGTGAGACGGAAGACCAGGTATATGGTCTTGAGGAGCTGCAGGACAGTGGTATAGGTTTTGATAGGTGGAGGACGAAGCATGGCTTCAGTCAATGTCAGGGTAACTACTGTGGTTTGCTTTACCAAGTGGATGATGAGTCATGACATCATTCTATTGTTGTATGTGGATGGTATGTTTGCTAGCAGGATTGTACATATAGGGTTTTGCTGAGCTAAGGGTAAGGTTAGTTCAGTGGCATGTCATGAGGAGTTTGGAGCAGCGAAAATCTTTGACATGGGAGACATGGAGATCACAGGTTGATTTTGTCTCCAGTGGGAGCTGATGTGAATCAGGTGTTGGCAAAGTTTAGGATGCAGAGCCGGAGCACACTAAGGGCTAGACAGGTACAGTGTCTGAAATCACATGAGGTTTGGTATAGACCTGAGTATTCTCATGCAGTGGGAAGTGTCAGAAAGTTAGCAGCCAATTTGGGTAAGTGGGTTCTCAAGTATTTGAGAGGGACCAGCAGTAGGTATACATGCAGGGTCAGGACATCACTACATGGGTTTGAAGGTTCGGATGTGGCAGTGTACTCGGATGATAAGAGGTATACCACGGGATGTGTGGTTGGTTGTCTTCAGCATTGAGCTTGAAGAGGGATACAAACCAGGAAATAGATTAGATGGAGTACAAGTATAGGTACAGTTGAGCTATTTATCTCCAAGTGGGAGATTGTTAGGTTGTGGAGTTAAAAGCTTCATTGATGCAGACATGGAGAAGGCCATTGGAGGGGTTGCTGAAGGTTGCTGAGTGTCAGAGCAACCGGCGTCGGTCTGATCAGCCGATGTCGGCAGGATAGTCAAGAGAAGCAACCGACGTCGGTCAGGGATCGGCCGACGTCGGTCACCTCCAGGCAGACAGGGACCGACGTCGGTCGCCTGTGTGGTTCAACTGCGAGTTTATTATGGGAAGTTAGCTAACGAACCAAGTGTTTGCATGATTAGAGCTATTTTTAGACTTAGAGCTGTGGATATAATTATTGTAATTAAATGTCTAATTATTGTTTGGATGAGATCTATATAATAGACTCATGGTTGTATTGGAAAGGTGTTCTAGTTTGAGTTGAGCAAAGTTAGCTCCTTCTATGTGTGAGGTGAGCAAGGGTGTTCCTCCTAGTTCCACAGCAATACCAAGGTGGGTGCTAGTTTTGGAGAGTCAGCAAGATTCTTCAGGGGTGTAGGATCTTGGTCAGCAGGTGTGCATGGCCTATATAGGATATCTACATGGTAAGTAAGATCATTGATTTTCAGGTGTATGTGTGTACAAGGTCAAGGTTCACAGGTGTGCAGAACCAGGTTGATTTGCAGGTGTGCAAGGTCAGATAGGATAGCAACACAACAGGGAGCATAATCAGGTAGGATCTACTTGGAGTAAAGGTGTGTACTCAGATAGAGCAAAGAGGAAGGCAAGGGAGTTCCTTCCATAAGTATGGTCTGTTGAATTGCAAGTTATTGCAGGTTCATGGGAGATCTGCTTGAAGTACCTTGAGTACTTGTGGTGTGTGTGGAGCATAGGAGGTGAACACCAACTCTGTGTTTGAGTTGTGTGTTGGGACCTGAGAGAGAGAGAGCTTTGAGGAGAGAATTACTGTTCACTTGAGGTGTGGGAAGCCTCTGAAGAGGTGGTGGAGAAGAAGTGGCATCTTCTTTATTGTATTCTTTTCTGTATAAGTATTAATACAAGTTGTGTATTGTCTCTCATATCATGTGTTATTCTGAATTCTAGTTACTTGTGATTTTGGTTAATTTCCGCATATTAAGTTGCTTGGTTTGGTAATCAATTGTATGCTTCTAGTGTTTCATGTATCCTGACAAGTGATATTAGAGCTAAGGTTGTAGGAAGCAAGTTTTGTGTTTGGTTACAGGTCACTCTCAGGGGTTTCTAATTGAGTGGGAGTAGAGCAATGGCAGATGAAAGTAAGCTAATAATGGAGGAGTTGAAAAGCACAGATGGTCACTTACGGTCCCATGGAAAGAAAGAGAAGGTAAAAGATTATTGTTGGTTGGTAGCAGATCAGCATGAAGGAACTGAAGAAGTAGATGTTGCAGGTTATGTGGCATAGGATGCTCTGGGAGGTTTCTTGGATAAAGTTGAATCTTGGTTAAAAGATTCGGTTGCCTCTTTCCATGCAGCCCCAGGTAGAGGAGCTGGTGAGCCTTGCCAAAGAATTGGCAAAGGGGAAGTGAAGCTGAAATTGTAGGCGGCCAACACACAGGTGTTGATGAAGGTCATGCAGGTCCTAGGTTTGGAGATATGGCTAATTTCTTCAGAAAGGTTGGGTGATGAGAGATGTATGAGAGCTCTCACAGTGGATGCACTTGAATTAGCTGGTGGTAAGAAAATAGGTACTCTTTATCTACTTGTTTATATTACTGATTCTTCTTTTGTTATGGAGATGTGGCTTCGTATGCTTGGTCACATGAGCAGGAAGGAGATGCATGTTCTTAAGTGGAAGATAGATATATTTGATAGGCTTAAGAATTGGAAATCCTTGGTGTACTTGGAGGAGATGGTGGATAGAGACCAGTGGATGGGGCTGGATACTTCTGAGCAGGGCAGTTTGGACATGGGGATTGATTCAAAGGAGCTCACAGGTAAATAGTCGTCACTCATAGGAAACACAGGTATTGGCATCGACAGGAAAACTGATATTGGTAGTAGGTAAGATCGATGTCAGTCAGGAGGACCGACGTCGGAAGTAGGGAGACC
This sequence comes from Torreya grandis, assembly GCA_037957365.1. Taxonomy (NCBI): domain Eukaryota; kingdom Viridiplantae; phylum Streptophyta; class Pinopsida; order Cupressales; family Taxaceae; genus Torreya; species Torreya grandis. The sequence goes on along the minus strand of JARHVA010000440.1, from coordinate 3,355,594 downwards.
AACGTCGACAGGGTCGGTAGTCAGGGATAGACGAATGGGAACCGACATCAGTCGGATGCAGACTGTGGAGTGACCGAGGTCAGTCACTATAACGGATTTTGGGTGGATAGCATGCTATCAAGGAGTCTCAAACACCCATATGGAGGATTGAAGACGTAAGTAGGCCCTCAAATTCGTTGTTCCTCTTCTTTATACTCATTGCTGATTGTAGAGCAAGAAGGATCCAGGAAACAGGTGGGAGCATGGCAGGAATATGATGCAGAACCAAATGGGAGTTTTGGTAGGGTTGCCAACAAATATGAAAGCATAGAGATGAATAGATTCCTTAGTTGAAGAATAGAGTGAACAGACACGTGAGACGGAAGACCAGGTATATGGTCTTGAGGAGCTGCAAGATAGTGGTACAGGTTTTGACAGGTGGAGGACAAAGCATGGCTTCAGTCAATGTCAGGGTAACTACTATGGTTTGCCTTACCAAGTGGATGATGAGTCATGACATCATTCTATTGTTGTATGTGGATGGTATGTTTGCTAGGAGGATTGTACATACAGGGTTTTGCTGAGCTAAGGGTAAGGTTAGTTCAGTGGCATGTCATGAGGAGTTTGGAGCAGCGAAATTCTTTGACATGGGAGACATGGAGATCACAGGTTGATTTTGTTTCCAGTGGGAGCTGATGTGAATCAGGTGTTGGTGAGGTTTAGGATGCAGAGCCAGAGCACACTAAGGGCTGGACAGGTACAGTGTCCAAAATCACATGAGGTCTAGTATAGACTTGAGTATTCCCATGTAGTGGGAACTGTCAGAGAGTTAGCAGCCAATTTGGGGAAGTGGGTTCTCAGGTATTTGAGAGGGACTAGCAGTAGGTATACATGTAGGGTCAGGACTTCACTACATGGGTTTGTAGGTTTGGATGTGGCAGTGTACTCAGATGACATGAGGTACACCACGGGATGTGTGGTGGGTTGTCTTCAGCATTGAGCTTGAAGAGGGATACAAACTAGGAAATAGATTAGACAGAGTACATGTACAGGTATAGTGCAGCTATTTATCTCCAAGTGGGAGATTGTTAGGTTATGGAGCTAAAAGCATCACTGATGCAGACATGGAGAAGGCCATTAGAGGGGTTGTTGAAGGTTGCTGAGTGTCAGAGCAATCGGCATCGGTCTGATCAGCCGACGTAGGCAGGATAGTCAAGAGAAGAAACCGATGTCGGTCAGGGATCGGCCAGCGTCGGTCGCCTCCAGGCAGACAGAGACCGATGTCAGTTGCCTATGTGGTTCGACTGCAAGTTTATTACAGGCAGTTAGCTAACGAACCAAGTGTTTGCATGATTAGAGCTATTTTTAGACTGAGAGCTGCGGATCTAATTATTGTAATTAGATGTCTAATTATTGTTTGGATGAGATCTATATAATAGACTCATGGTTGTATTGGAAAGGTGTTCTAGTTTGAGTTGAGCAAAGTTAGCTCCTTCTGTGTGTCAGGTGAGCAAGGATGTTCCTCCTAGTTCCACAGTAGTACCAAGGTGGGTGATGGTTTTGGAGAGTCAACAAGATTCTTCAGGGGTGTAGAATCTTGGTCAGCAGGTGTGCATGGACTATATAGGAGATCTACATGGTAAGTAAGATCATTGATTTGTAGGTGTATGTGTGTGCAAGGTCAAGGTTCACAGGTGTGCAGAACTAGGTTGATTTGTAGGTGTGCAAGATCAGATAGGATAGTAACACAATAGGGAGCAGAATCAGGCAGGATCTCCTTGGAGTACAAGTGTGTACTAAGATAGAGCAAAGAGGAAGACAAGGGAGTTCCTTCCATAAGTATGGTCTGTTGAATTGCAGGTTGTTGTAGGTTCATGGGAGATCTACTTGAAGTACCTTGAGTACTTGTGGTGTGCGTGGAGCACAGGAGGTGAACACCAACTCTCTCTTTGAGTTATGTGTTGGGAATTGAGAGAGAGAGCTTTAAGGAGAGAATTATTGTTCACTTGAGGTGTGGGAAGCCTCTGAAGAGGTGGTGGAGAAGAAGTGGCATCTTCTTTATTGTATTCTTTTCTGTATAAGTATTAATACAAGTTGTGTATTGTCTCTCATATCATGTGTTATTCTGAATTCTAGTCACTTGTGATTCTGGTTAATTTCTGCATATTAAGTTGCTTGGTTTTGTAATCAATTGTATGCTTTCGGTGTTTCATGTATCCTAACAAGTGGTATCAGAGCTAAGGTTGCAGGAAGTAGGTTTTGTGTTTGGTTACTGGTCACTCTCAGGGGTTTTTGATTGAGTGGGAGTAGAGCAATGGCAGATGAAAGTAAGCTAAGAATGGAGGAGTTGAAAAGCATAGATGGTCAATTATGGTCCCATGGAAAGAAAGAGTAGATAAAAGATTATTGTTGGTTGGTAGCAGATCAGCATGAAGGAAATGAAGAAGTAGATGTTGCAGGTTATGTGGCACAGGATGCTTTGGGAGGTTTCATGGATAAAGTTGAATCTTGGTTAAAAGATTCGGTTGCCTCTTTCCATGCAGCCCTAGGTAGAGGAGCTGGTGAGCCTTGCCAAAGAATTGGCAAAGGGGAAGTGAAGCTGAAATTACAGGAGGCCAACACACAGGTGTTGATGACGGTCATGCAGGTCCCAGCTTTGGAGATATGTCTAATTTCTTTAGAAAGGTTGGGTGATGAGAGATGTACGAGAGCTCTCACAGTGGATGCACTTGAATTAGCTGGTGGTAAGAAAATAGGTACTCTTTATCTACTTGTTTATATTACTGATTCTTCTTTTGTTGTGGAGACGTGGCTTTGTAGGCTTGGTCACATGAGCAGGAAGGAGATGCATATTCTTAAGAGGAAGATAGATATATTTGATAGGCTTAAGAACTGGAAAGCCTTCGTGTACTTGGAGGAGATGGCGGATAGAGACCAGTGGATGGGGCTGGATACTTCTGAGTAGGGTAGTTTGGACATGGGGATTGATTCAAAGGAGCTCACGGGTAAAAATTCATCACTCATAGGAAACATAGGTACCCGGCATCGGTAGGCAAACCAACATCAGCAGTAGGTAAGACTGATGTCGGTTAGGAGGACCGACGTCAGCAGTAGAGACACTGACGTCGGTAGGGTCGGTAGTCAGGGACAGACGCATGGGAACCGACATCGGTCAGATGCAGACTGTGGAGTGACCGAGGTCGGTCACTGTAATGGATTTTGGGTGGATAACACGCTGTCAAGGAGTCTCAAACACCTATACGGAGGACTGAAGATGTAAGTAGGCCCTCAAATTTGTTGTTCCTCTTCTTTATACTCGTTGCTGATTGTAGAGCAGGAAGGATCCAGGAAACAGGTGGGAGCATGGCAGGAATATGATGCAGAACCAAACGAGAGTTTTGGTAAGGTTGCCACTAGGTATGAAAGCACAAAGACGAATGGATTCCTTAGTTGAAGAATAGAGTGAACGGACACGTGAGACAGAAGACTAGGTATATGGTCTTGAGGAGCTACAGGATAGTGGTACATGTTTTGATAGGTGGAGGACGAAGCATGGCTTCAGTCAATGTCAGGGTAACTACTGTGGTTTGCCTTACCAAGTGGATGATGAGTCATGACATCATTCTATTGTTGTATGTGGATGGTTTGTTTGCTAGCAGGATTGTACATACAGGGTTTTGCTGAGCTAAGGGTAAGGTTAGTTCAGTGGCATGTCATGAGGAGTTTGGAGCAACAAAATTCTTTAACATGGGAAGCATGGAGATCATAGGTTGATTTTGTCTCCAGTGAGAGCTGATGTGAATCAGGTGTTGGTGAGGTTTAGGATGCAGAGTTGGAGCACACTAAGGGATGGACAGGTACAGTGTCTAAAATCACATGAGGTCTGGTATAGACCTGAGTATTCCCATGCAGTGGGAACTGTCAGAGAGTTAGCAGCCAATTCAAGGAAGTGGGTTCTCAGGTATTTGAGAGGGACCAAAAGCAGGTATACATGTAGGGTCAAGACTTCACTACATGGGTTTTTAGGTTTAGATGTGGCAGTGTACTCGGATGATAGGAGGTACACCACGAGATGTGTGGTGGGTTGTCTTCAACATTGAGCTTGAAGAGGGATACAAACTAGGAAATAGATTAGACAGAGTATAGGTACAGGTATAGTGCAAATGTTTATCTCTAAGTGGGAGATTGTTAGGTTGTGGATCTAAAAGCTTCACTGATGCAAACATGGAGAAGGCCATTGGAGGGGTTGCTAAAGGTTGCTGAGTGTCAGAGCAACCAGCATCGGTCTGATCAGCTGACGTCGGCAAGATAGTCAAGAGAAGCAACCGATGTCGGTCAGGGATCGGCCGATGTCGGTCACCTCCAGGCATACATGGACCGACGTCAGTCGCTTGTGTGGTTTGACTGCGAGTTTATTACGGGCAGTTAGCTAACGAACCAAGTGTTTGCATGATTAGAGCTATTTTTAGATTGAGAGCTGTGGATCTAATTATTGTAATTAGATGTCTAATTATTGTTTGGATGAGATCTATATAATAGACTCATGGTTGTATTGGAAAGGTGTTCTAGTTTGAGTTGAGCAAAGTTAGCTCCTTCTGTGTGTGAGGTGAGCAAGGGTGTTCCTCCTAGTTTCACAATAGTACCAAGGTGGGTGCTAGTTTTAGAGAGTCAGCAAGATTCTTCAGGGGTGTAGGATCTTGGTCAGTAGATGTGCATGGCCTATATAGGAGATCTACATGGTAAGTAAGATCGTTTATTTGCAGGTGTATGTGTGTGTAAGTTCAAGGTTCACATGTGTGTAGAACCAGGTTGATTTGTAGGTGTGCAAGATCAGATAGGACAGCAACACAATAAGGAGCAGAATTAGGCAGGATCTACTTGGAGTACAGGTGTGTACTCGGATAGAGCAAAGAGGAAGGCAAGGGAGTTCCTTCCATGCTTCTGGTGTTTCATGTATCCTAACAAGTGGTATCAGAGCTAAGGTTGCAGGAAGCAGGTTTTGTGTTTGGTTACAAGTCACTCTTAGGGGTTTCTGATAGAGTGGGAGTAGAGCAATGGCAGATGAAAGTAAGCTAAGAATGGAGGAGTTGAAAAGCACAGATGGTCACTTACAGTCCCATAGAAAGAAAGAGCAGGTAAAAGATTATTGTTGGTTGGTAGCAGATCAACATGAAGGAACTGAAGAAGCAGATGTTGTAGGTTATGTGGCACAGGATGCTCTGGGAGGTTTCTTGGGTAGAGTTGAATCTTGGTTAAAAGATTCAGTTGCCTCTTTCCATGCAGTCCCAGGTAGAGGAGCTGGTGAGCCTTGCCAAAGAATTGGCAAAGGGGAAGTGAAGCTGAAATTGCAGGCGGCCAACACATAGGTGTTGATGAAGGTCATGCAGGTTCCAGGTTTGGAGATATGGCTAATTTCTTTAGAAAGGTTGGGTGATGAGAGATGTATGAGAGCTCTCACAGCAGATGCACTTGAATTAGCTGGTGGTAAAAAAATAGGTACTCTTTATCTACTTGTTTATATTACTGATTCTTCTTTTGTTGCGGAGACGTGGCTTCGTAGGCTTGGTCACATGAGCAGGAAGGAGATGCATGTTCTTAAGCGGAAAATAGATATATTTGACAGGCTTAAGAACTGGAAAGCCTTGGTGTACTTGGAGGAGATGGTGGACAGAGACCATTCGATGGGGCTAGATACTTCTGAGCAGGGCAGTTTGGACATGGGGATTGATTCAAAGGAGCTCACGGGTAAAAAGTCATCACTCACAGGAAACACAGGTACCAGGGTCGGTAGGAAAACTAACATCAGTAGTAGGTAAGACCGATGTTGTTAAGGAGGACTGACATTGGCAGCAGGGACACCGACGTTGGTAGGGTCGGTAGTAAGGGACAGACGCATGGGAACCGACGTCAATCGGATGCAGACTATGGAGTGACCGAGGTCAGTCACTGTAATAGATTTTGGGTGGATAGAATGCTATCAAGGAGTCTCAAACACCCATATGGAGGACTGAAGACGTAAGTAGGCCCTCAAATTCATTGTTCCTCTTCTTTATACTCGTTGCTGATTGTAGAGCAGGAAGGATCCAGGAAACAGGTGGGAGCATGGCAGGAATATGATGCAGAACCAAATGGGAGTTTTGGTAGGGTTGCCAGCAGGTATGAAAGCATAGAGATGAATGGATTCCTTAGTTGAAGAATAGAGTGAACAGACACGTGAGATGGAAGACCAGGTATATGGTCTTGAGGAGCTGTAGGATAGTGGTACAGGTTTTGACAGGTGGAGGATGAAGCATGGCTTCAGTCAATGTCAGGGTAACTATTGTGGTTTGCCCTACCAAGTGGATGATGAGTCATGAAATCATTCTGTTGATGTATGTGGATGGTATGTTTGCTAGCAGGATTATACATACAGGGTTTTGCTGAGCTAAGGGTAAGGTTAGTTCAGTGGCATGTCATGAGGAGTTTAGAGTAGCGAAATTCTTTGACATGGGAGACATGGAGATCACAGGTTGATTTTGTCTCCAGTGGGAGCTGATGTGAATCAGGTGTTGGCAAGGTTCATGATGCACAGCCAGAGCCACTAAGGGCTGGATAGGTATAATGTACGAAATCACATGAGGTCTGGTATAGACCTGAGTATTCCCATGCAATGGGAACTGTCAGAGAGTTAGCAGCCAATTTGGGGAAGTGGGTTCTCAGGTATTTGAGAGGGACCAGCAGCAGGTATACATATAGGGTCAGGAATTCACTACATGGGTTTGTAGGTTCGGATGTGGCAGTGTACTCAGATGACAGGAGGTACACCACGAGATGTGTGGTGGGTTGTCTTCAGCATTGAGCTTAAAGAGGGATATAAACTAGGAAATAAATTAGATGGAGTATAGGTACAGGTACAATGCAGCTATTTATCTCCAAGTGGGAGATTGTTAGGTTATGGAGCTAAAAGTTTCACTGATGCAGACATGGAGAAGGCCATTGGAGGGGTTGCTAAGTGTCAGAGTAACCAGCGTCGGTCTGATCAGCCGATGTCAGTAGGATAGTCAAGAGAAGCAACCGACGTCGGTCAGGGATCGGCCGATGTCGGTCACCTCTAGGTAGACAGGGACCGACGTTGGTCACCTATGTGGTTTGACTGCGATTTTATTACAGGCAATTAGCTAACGAACCAAGTGTTTGCATGATTAGAGCTATTTTTAGACTGAGAGCTATGGATCTAATTATTGTAATTAGATGTCTAATTATTGTTTGGATGAGATCTATATAATAGACTCATGGTCATATTGGAAAGGTGTTCTAGTTTGAGTTGATCAAAGTTAGCTCCTTCTGTGTGTGAGGTGAGCAAGGGTGTTCCTCCTAGTTCCACAGCAGTACCAAGGTGGGTGCTAGTTTTGGAGAGTCAACAAGATTCTTCAGGGGTGTAGGATCTTGGTCATCAGGTGTGCATGGCCTATATAGGAGATCTACATGGTAAGTAAGGTCATTGATTTGTAGGTGTATGTGTGTGCAAGGTCAAGGTTCACAGGTGTGCAGAACCAGGTTGATTTACAGGTGTGCAAGATCAGATAGGATAGCAACACAATAGGGAGTAGAATCAGGCAGGATCTACTTGGAGTACAGGTGTGTACTCAGATAGAGCAAAGAGGAAGGCAAGGGAGTTCCTTCCATAAGTATGGTCTGTTTAATTGCAGGTTGTTATAGGTTCATGGGAGATCTACTTGAAGTACCTTGAGTACTTGTGGTGTGCGTGGAGCACAAGAGGTGAACACCAACTCTGTGTTTGAGTTGTGTGTTGGGACCTGAGAGAGAGAGCTTTGAGGAGAGAATTACTATTCACTTGAGGTGTGGGAAGCCTTTGAAGAGGTGGTGGAGAAGAAGTGGCATCTTCTTTATTGTATTCTTTTTTGTATAAGTATTAATACAAGTTGTGTATTGTCTCTCATATCATGTGTTATTCTGAATTCTAGTTACTTGTGATTCTGGTTAATTTCCGCATATTAAGTTGCTTGGTTTGGTAATCAACTGTATGCTTCCGGTGTTTCATGTATCCTGACAAGTGGTATCAGAGCTAAGGTTGCAGGAAGCAAGTTTTGTGTTTGGTTACAGGTCACTCTCTGGGGTCTCTAACTGAGTGGGAGTAGAGCAATGGCAGATGAAAGTAAGCTAAGAATGGAGGAGTTGAAAAGCACAGATGGTCACTTACGGTCCCATGGAAAGAAAGAGCAGGTAAATGATTATTGTTGGTTGGTAGCAGATCAGCATGAAGGAACTAAAGAAGTAGATGTTGCAGGTTATGTGGCACAGGATGCTCTGGGAGGTTTCTTGGATAAAGTTGAATCTTGGTTAAAAGATTTGGTTGCCTCTTTTCATGCAGCCCGAGGTAGAGGAGCTGGTGAGCCTTGCCAAAGAATTGGCAAAGGGGAAGTGAAGCTGAAATTGCATGCAGCCAACACACAGGTGTTGATGAAGGTCATGCAGGTCCCAGGTTTGGAGATATGGCTAATTTATTCAGAAAGGTTGGGTGATGAGAGATGTACGAGAGCTCTCACAGCGGAAGCACTTGAATTAGCTGGTGGTAAGAAAATAGGTACTCTTTATCTACTTGTTTATATTACTGATTCTTCTTTTGTTGCAGAGACGTGGCTTCATATGCTTGGTCACATGAGCAGGAAGGAGATGCATGTTCTTAAGCGGAAGATAGATATATTTGACAGGCTTAAGAACTGGAAAGCCTTGGTGTACTTGGAAGAGATGGCAGACAGAGACCAGTGGATGGGGCTGGATACTTCTGAGCAGGGCAGTTTGGACATGGGTATTGATTTAAAGGAGCTCGCAGGTAAAAAGTCATCACTCACAGGAAACACAGGTACCGGCATCAATAGGAAAACTGACGTCGGTAGTAGGTAAGACCGATGTCAATCAAGAGGACAGACGTTGGCAGCAGGGACACCAACGTCGACAGGGTCGGTAGTCAGGGACAGATGCATGGGAACCGACGTCGGTCAGATGCAGACTATGGAGTGACCAAGGTTGGTCACTATAACAGATTTTGGGTGGATAGCACGCTATCAAGGTGTCTCAAACACCCATACGGAGGAATAAAGATGTAAGTAGGCCCTCAAATTTGTTGTTCCTCTTCTTTATACTCGTTGCTGATTGTAGAGTAGGAAGGATCCAGGAAACAGGTGGGAGCATGGTAGGAATATGATGCAAAACCAAACGGGAGTTTTGGTAGGGTTGACAGCAGGTATGAAAGCACAGAGATGAATGGATTCCTTAGTTGAAGAATAGAGTGAACGGACACGTGAGATGGAAGACCAGGTATATGGTCTTGAGGAGCTACAAGACAGTGGTACAGGTTTTGACAGGTGGAGGACGAAGCATGGCTTCAGTCAATGTCAGGGTAACTACTGTGGTTTGCCTTACCAAGTGGATGATGAGTCATGACATCATTCTATTGTTGTATGTGGATGGTATGTTTGCTAGCAGGATTGTACATACAGAGTTTTGCTGAGCTAAGGGTAAGGTTAGTTTAGTGGCATGTCATGAGGAGTTTGGAGCAGAGAAATTCTTTAACATGAGAGACATGGAGATCACAGATTGATTTTGTCTCCAGTGGGAGCTAATGTGAATCAGGTGTTGGTGAGGTTCAGGATGCAGAGCTGAAGCACACTAAGGGCTAGATAGGTACAGTGGCCAAAATCACATGAGGTCTGGTATATACCTGAGTATTCCCATGTAGTGGGAACTGTCAGCGAGTTAGCAGCCAATTCAGGGAAGTGGGTTATCAGGTATTTGAGAGGGACCAGTAGCAAGTATACATGCAGGGTCAGGACTTCACTACATGGGTTTGTAGGTTCGGATGTGGAAGTGTACTCAGATGACAAGAGGTACACCACGGGATGTGTGGTGGGTTGTCTTCAACATTGAGCTTGAAGAGGGATACAAACTAGGAAATAGATTAGACAAAGTATAGGTACAAATACAATGCAGTTGTTTATCTCCAAGTGGGAGATTGTTAGGTTGTGGAGCTAAAAGCTTCACTAATTCAGACATGGAGAAGTCCATTGGAGGGGTTGCTGAAGGTTGCTGAGTGTCAGAGCAATCGGCGTCGGTCTGATCAGCTGACATCGGTAGGATAGTCAAGAGAAGCAACTGATGTCAGTCAGGGATCGGTCAACATCGGTCACCTCCAGGCAGACAGGGACCGATGTCGGTCACCTGTGTGGTTTGACTGCAAGTTTATTATGGGTAGTTAGCTAATGAACCAAGTGTTTGCATGATTAGAGCTATTTTTAGACTGAGAGCTACAGATCTAAATATTGTAATTAGATGTCTAATTATTGTTTGGATGAGATCTATATAATAGACTCATGGTTGTATTGGAAAGGTGTTCTAGTTTGAGTTGAGCAAAGTTAGCTCCTTCTGTGTGTGAGGTGAGCAAGGGTGTTCCTCCTAGTTCCACAGCAGTACCAAGGTAGGTGCTGGTTTTAGAGAGTCAGCAAGATTCTTCAGGGGTGTAGGATCTTGGTCAACAGGTGTGCATGGCCTATATAGGAGATCTACATGGTAATTAAGATTTTTGATTTATAGGTGTATGTTTGTGCAAGGTCAAGGTTCACAGGTGTGCAAAACCAAGTTGATTTGCAGGTGTGCAAGATCAGATAGGATAGCAACACAACAGGGAGCAGAATTAGGCAGGATCTACTTGGAGTACGGGTGTGTACTTGGATAGAGCAAAGAGGAAGGCAAGGGAGTTCCTTCCATAAGTATGGTTTGTTGAATTGTAGGTTGTTGCAGGTTCATGGGAGATCTACTTGAAGTACCTTGAGTACTTGTGGTGTGCGTGGAGCACAGGAGGTGAACACCAACTCTGTGTTTGAGTTGTGTGTTAGGACCTGAGAGAGATCTTTGAGGAGAGAATTATTGTTCACTTGAGGTGTGGGAAGCCTCTGAAGAGGTGGTGGAGAAGAAGTGGCATCTTCTTCATTGTATTCTTTTTTGTATAAGTATTAATACAAGTTGTGTATTGTCTCTCATATCATGTGTTATTCTGAATTCTAGTTACTTGTGATTCTGGTTAATTTCCGCATATTAAGTTGCTTGGTTTGGTAATCAACTGTATGCTTCCAGTGTTTCATGTATCCTGACAATTTTTTCATGAGTATGTCTAGGGAGACTTTGGAGAAATTTATTTAGGGGATGGTAAGCCTTGTCAAATGGTTGGCAAAGGGAAAGTGAAGCTGAAATTGTAGACGGGTAACACATGGGTGTTGAAGGAGGTCATGCATATCCCGGTCCTGAAGCAGAATTTGATTTCTGTTAGAAAGTTAGGTGATGAGGGTTGCACAGTAACTCTCATAGCACACTCTTGGAAGGTTACCAGGGGTGCACTTGTTTTAGCAAGAGGTAAGAAAGTAGGTATGCTTTATCTATCTACTTGTATTACTGATTCTCCTTTTGGTTTATCTACTTCAGCTATAGATTCGAAGATGTGGTTTATTAGGATTGGTCACATGAATAATAAGGGTATGCATGTTCTTGAGTTAAAGGGTATGCTTTTGGATTTGAAAAGCATGGATCAAGATTTCTGTAAACAAAAGAAGAAAGTGACGTTTCTTGAGAAATCTGATGTTCGTGACAAGAATAGGAAAGCCTTGGTTTTCAAGGAGAAGATGATGGATAGAGATTAGTGCAAGGGGCTGAGGAATTCTAAGTAGAGAAAAGTTGATATAGACAAGGGTTTGATCCAAAAGGAGCCCACGGGTAGAAGTCATCGCTCACAAGTAAAACACAGAGACCGACGTAAGTTAGAAAACTGGCATTAGCATCTAGACAGGGATTGACGTCAACTATGTTTAGCTTGACATCAGTGACTCTAGACAAATAAACACTGGCATCATTTAGGGGGAGCTGATGTTGGTGATGAGGCAGTTGCATGGAACTGATGTCGATTGGGTACGGACTGAGATGTGATCGGCATCGGTCACTGAGATGGATTTTAGGCAGACAATGAGCTGTCAAGGAGTTTCAAGCACCCATATGGAGGACTTAATGGGTAAGTAAGCCTCAAAATCATCATTTCCCTTCTTTACACTACTTGTTTCTCACTGATGGTCAAGAACTAGGAAGTTATTAAAGAAGCAACGCAGGTAGATCCAAGAAATAGTGGGAGCTTGGCATGGATGAAGGATGTGATTCCTTGTAGAAGAACTAAATGGGAGTTTTTGGTGGAGTTGCTAACTAGAAGAAAGCACTGAGAGATGAACAGATTTTCAGGATAAAGAAGAGCAGGAATGGAAAAGTGAGATGGAAGGCCTGGGTATATGGTCTTGAGTAGCTGCAGGACAATGGAAGTTTAACCATTGTGTTTTCTTTACCAGGTTGGATAATATTAGCTACATTATCCTGTTATTGTATGTTGTGCTTGTTGTAGTGTCACATATGTAGGGAGTTGTTGAACTAAAGGTAAAGTTAGTTCAAAGGTGTGTCATGAGGAATCTAGGAGCAACAAGATTCTTTGGCATCAGTGTGTTCTAGAGACATGGAAGGTCATAGGTTGATTTTGTCTCCCGATGATTGTGTGAAACCGGTTAGCATGCTGATGGTTGGATAGTTCTATTAATAGTGTCTTGATTCACATGATGAGGTTGAGTACATGTGTACTAAACCTAAGATTTCCCAAGTAGTGGGAGTTGTCAGCAAGTTTAGAGCCAATCCAAGAAAAAAGCACTGAAGGGTAGTTCAGTGGATTCTCAGATATCTGAGAGGGACCAACAGCAGGTGCACATGCTATGCAGGGTCAAGTTATTTTCTACATGGGTTTGTAGATGAGGATGTGGTAGGGGATTTGGATGACATGAGTTGCACTATAGGGTTTTCTGTGGTGGTTGGTGTTTAAGGATGATCTTGAAGAGGGATACAATTCTAGAAAACAAACTAGATGATGTATAGGTATAGGTATAGTTGCAGCTATTTATCTCCAAGTGGGAGATTGTTAGGTTGTGGAGCTAAAAGCGTCATTGTTTGCAAACATGGAGGATGTTGCTGAGTTTTAGGGATACTGGTGTTGGCAGTGCAACTGACGTTGGTCAGGGGTGAATAGAAGGGAAACTAACATCGGTAGGAGTTGACCGACATTAGTCACCTCCAGACAGATAGGGACCGACGTCGGTCACCTATGTGGTTCCAAAATTGCTTGTTGCATGAATATTTAGTTTGTTGAACTGATTGTTTGCATGTAAAGGCTATTTTGAGTCTTGAGATGTGTGTCTAATTATTGTAAATTAGAAGTCTAAGTTATTGTTTAGTATGGGATCTATTTATAGACTCATTGGCATGTATTGTAAGATGAGCAATAGAGGAAGGCAAGGTAGATCCTTCCAATTGTAAGAATAGGTTGATCTACAGGTGGCAGCAAGATCAAGGAGAAGTTTTACATGGTAAGTAAGATCATTTGAGTTGTAGGTTATTGCAAGTTCATGGGAGATCTACTTGAAGTACTTTGAGTACTTGTGTACTGGCAGGGTTATTACTAAGTAGTTGGAGGTGAACACCAACTCTGTTTTTGAGTTGTGTGTTAGGACTATTTTTGGTAGGAGAGTGAACTCTTGAGGGAAAGAGATCTGTACATCTGAGAGGTGTGGAATATTTTGGCATCTTCATTGTATTTTCTTTTGGCATGAGTATTAATACAAGATTGTGTATTATCTCTCATATTCTGTGTCATTTGTGAATTCTAGTTACTTGTTAATTCTAATATAATTCCATGTTTAGTTGCTTATACAAGGTAATCATATTGTAATCTTATTGAGGATTTGGATCCTGACAAGTGGTATCAGAGCATTTATGTTCTAGGTGCCTTACACTTGGTGGCTTGGTGAAATAAGTGCACATAGGCATGAATGGATGTATAGGGTTTTTTGAGTATGCATATGAGGCATTAGAGGACTCATGAGAGTCTTAAGGTTAGCCTACAAGTCTAGGACTTATAGAGAGGTTGCTTGAGTATGTAAGTGAGGTAGAGAGCACATGAAAAGAGGCATGAATGTCATTTTTAAGGCCTAATGTGATTTTTAGATCAAGGTCTAAGTAATAAAAGAGAAAGAGTGTGGCCAAATGAGGTATGCAATTCAGATTTCAAGATAATAATGAGCATGAGAGCATTGATAGTGGTTTGATAGAGTGTCTAAGGTCAAACTTTGAAGGTTTAGGCTTGAAAAGGTGTTTTAAGGTTTCTTGAATGCACATAATGAAGGGTTTTCTACTCAATAAGGTTTTTATTGTGCTCATAAAATTGTCAAACCTCTTCATGGGAGTATAATCTATTCATGGTATATTGGTAAGGGTCTTAGCTTAAATTTTTAGGCATTAGTTTTTGGCATGAAGGGCTAAGATCTATGAATGATTACTAACAATGGAAGATGGTTTAAACCATCAAAGAACCCTAATAGTGACCTAGTATGAAATAAGTTGTTATAAATTGATTGAAATAGATATATATATATATATATATATATATATATATATATATATATATGCATATTTTAGTGGTTGGAGGTTGTATTAAACTCTCCCAGACATCTCTAGGTGTGATTAAATCTTTAGGTGAGATAGTGGACCCTATAAGAAAGGCCTTATTTCTTAAAGATTTGTTATAGTAGTCATAGTTGACCAAGTAAAAGTATGAAAATAATTAGATGTATAATTTTGAGAATCTTATTTGATGATCATAGTGATTTTTGGGTATTTTTTAGTCCTCAAGTGTGCTAAACTAGTAATCCAAGATGAACTATCACTAACAGGCCTAATGGTGCAAATAGTGATAAACCAAGGCATAAGTGAGAAGATGATTAGGGATGTGTTATAATGGAATATTTTTGAATAAAATTCAATGGAGATGGTTTTAAATAATTTTAAAAAATGTTCATGTTTGATAGATTTTTTGGAGATCATTGTATATAGCAAAAAGTTGTTCACAAGTTGACTTATCTAGTTTAGAGAGGTTGGTGTATTGTAACGAACCAATACACCAAAAGCCTAGACTATTAGTGAATCCACCCACCAGGATCATAAAATCCCACCATGCTTCTGAAGCTTAGACTCTAGGCTAGCTTTGCACATGTACATAAGATCCACTACATGTACGAGCCCTGGACGAACACTGCAATGCCAGCGTAACCTACCCGCTCTGTGACTCAAACATGGGTGGTTACTCTGATAACAAATGTAACAAACTATTACACAAAAATCCTAGACTATTAGTGAATCCACTCACTAGGATCATAACATCCCACCACACTTCTAAAGCCCAGACTCTAGGATGGCTTTGCACACGTACACGAGATCCACTATGTGTACGAGCCCCAGACGAACACAAGAATATGTTTTTCTTTACGACAAGATTGAAAGTTTGATGAAACTTTATTTATTCCATGGATTCCCATATTACACAAGTGAGTAGTTTATATATGAGCATGATTAACATGGGATCCTTATAAGGATTGCCTTGATCCAAAATCAATGTTGGAATGCTCTGTATACTCATATCAAAAGGTAATATAAATTTTTAATCAATGATTTGTGAAGAAATAAAATGCTACATTTGTTGTCACTACTTGATAAGTAAGACATTGAGCCTTAAGCAAGTAAAGTGCTAAGTTAAAAATGATAGTTGAATCTTTTAGGTGAATACCAAGTCACATCTTTGAACCAAATTTTAATGCTATTAAAAAATAATGAAAGTTGTGTTTGAAATAAATGAAAATACCAAGTATATTATTGAAAAATCCAAGTAAATATTGAAATCACCAAGTATAAAAATAAATTCTAAGCCATTGTTTTAAATGCTGAGTGTTTATTTAGAATGTTAAGTTTTAAATTGAAATGATGAGTATTTAGATTCCATGCTTAGTCATATGGATGAAAGTGCTAAGTCACTTAAATATAGCATAACATATATAACAATACTACCATGCTTATACTATAAATTGATGTAAATTTATTATAGAGAACTGAGTCTCTAATATGGGACACCCAAACCACAAGTTAAAGCATTTCATATCTATTGTAAATGCTAAGTCATTATATTAAAACACTAAGTACTAATATTCAAACACTGAGTAAACATATTTAAACACTGATGTCATTTATTAAATCACCCAATTTGATACACTGTGCTATAAATGAAAGCATTATGGATATTAATTGCAAAGTTGAGTCTTTAAATACAACACTGAGTATATTAATTAAAAATCACTGAGTATATAAATTCAAAGCTAAGTTAAAAAAATAAAAACACTGAGATTGTAATTAAAAATGTTGAGCTGGTAAACACTGAGGTTATATTTATAAATAGAACAAAATATATTTAATTAAAAACCATTGAGTAAATAATTAAAAATGTGGCATCATTTAATTGAAAATATAAGTTTTTAAAATAAAATAAACCATGTTTCCTCTTTAATTCAAGATCAAATGTTCAATGGAACTTATTAAAAAACATCTTTTAGCATCATATATACCTATTTTTAATAAATAAATCATGTGTCCATTAACAAAATGTCATACTCATAGCTTCCCTATAGAATACTAGAATTGATCATTTAATTTAAGATTTATGAAGGTAATATATGCCTTTAATGTTGAGGCTAACCATCATATCTACACCTTCTAACTAGATTTGCCTTGTGCTATTTAGATATTTTCATTATATCTTTGTTATATCATGATAAAAACCATAAATGAAGACAATATACTTTAGATTCTACTTTTATCTCATGATGATGATGATGATGTTAACAATAAATTTTCAACATGCTTATTTTGATCCTCTAATCTATGCTAGATTAATTGGTAAGATTTTGTTAAATAGTAGAGTGAGATATGACTATTTATCCTTGTAAGCCTTTCTCATATGATGATTATGCTTAGATTTTTATAGTTTTAAAGAATATCACTATGTTTTGAGTAAATTATAGCAAAGTTAGACATTTATATGGTAATGTTATTATTACTTTTATTTTATTAATACTATATCTTGGGTGATATAATTATATGGTCTAAATCTATAATATGGATTTAATTAGAATTCTAGTAGAGACAAATAGTATATCTACAGCATAGTAGTGTTATGAAAACATGTTGGTAGAGTTAAATATTGTAGCATCATGTAAAGATAAAAATGTGTGTGCATTATCTTTTGGTGAGAGTAATTTTATGTGCAAGTGATTAGAAATTCATATAATAAAATAGTACATCATGATGTGTGCCATGAGATTGTGTTTTTATTTGATTATTATTGTGTAGTATAATCTATGGTATAACCGAATGGTATAAACCTATACTTTCTTATTCAATAATTATAGTGTAAAGTTGATTGTTCATGTATGAATAGAGTGCTCATGCACAATGAGCTATGATAGTATGGGATATCATAGAATACTTCAAATTAAATGTATATGTCTAGATGGTACATTATAGTTGTATGCCTAATCTCATATATGTTGATTGATTAAATGTGTGTGTTGGTTATTGCTTTAACAATATGTGTTGTAATAGTTAGTAAGACATCATGTATGTGTACATATAACCTTGAGAGAGTGTAAATGAATGTTAGGTAGAATTTTATGTATTTGTATGATTGATTTGTTATATATATACTTAATTTATTAAAAGCTTATGATTCCAAATATTTATGACTACTTTGTATGACTGATTGTGGGAAAACTAGTAGTTATGTCATAGAACACTAGACTATGATATTATGGGATATCATGAGGTGTACTTGTTTGGATCTTATTTTAGTAGTCGATAATCTATAGTTTAATATTATTGTGAAACATACTCAGGTGGTATGAACTATAGGCATTATTTTCTATATGAGTTAAATAATAATGTATGATTCGTTCATGTGTTATTGAAATAAAAGTATACTTTGCTTACTCTTATGTATAGCATGTGATGTGATATTATTGCTAGGAAGATGTAATTAGTATGAATTTTATGGTTAAATAATGTATAGTGAGACATTATCTTTTGGTTGTTTGATTTACATGTCAGTGTGATATCTTACAATAAAATGGATTTTTGTATGATACACTACATGTTTAGTTTTAAAAATTATATACACATGGGTAATATCTTATTCTCTAGATTCTTGCACCATTCTATCTACCTATTTGTGAAGGGAGAGCCATTCCCTGATAGGGGATTGTGCAAGGGATCATTGGTCCATGGTTGGTGTGAAAAAGTACTCAAATGATTCTCTCCCTCCCCACAATAGTACTACTTACTTGGAGATTTCATTTGAGATTATCAATGATACACAAGTTGGTTCGAATCAAGCTCCAGAGATATTAGTATATATTTAATATATTAGGATGAATGCCTAAAGAAAATATAATTATAATATTTATTTATTGTATTTGAACAATAAATGCTATATTAGGGGTTCAACAATAGCTGTGTCTTAATGTATTTACTTTCTTTGGAGTTGTATAAGATAAATATTGTATTGGGTATTAGAATTTAGAAGTACCATTATTATAAGTTACAGTTTAGATATGTCGTAACATATTATTCCATGGATTGAATGTTAAGTAAACTATTTTAAAAAAAGAAAAAAATTATTGCATTTTCTAAGTGTAACTTGAGGGGTTGTAATAGGGATTTAGGGGAAGAAAGAAGAACAACATGAGCATCACTATTAGAAGATAACATAACATATAAGGGATATAATTAGGTGTTGTTTTCACTATTGCATTTAGATGATAACTAAAAATTAACCATAATATGACCATAAATTGATGATAATTACTTACCACTGGCTATAAATTATATATAGGTTGTGTGACTAAATTCTATTTGTAATTTATCGTAGTATGATTTCACTTTGATTAAATTTTATCTATGTTTAATGACTAAATGGTGGCTGAAAAACCACTTTTAGGTAGTAACAAGTGCATATCTAAATAATATAATAAAAGTGATGATGGTATACCTTTTGCCTTATATCATAGGTTATATGATGCTTATTAATCCTTTTCAAAAAAATTAAACTTTTCCTCTTAGTTATGACACCTCCATTCCATATCAACAAACCCATATTATTTTCATTCTTTTTCCATGGTGTCCCATAAGAGGACAACTAAGTAAGGTATTTGGTTTTAATGCCTTAAAGAATAATTACGTCTCATGAGACCATTCTTCTTTTTGGCATTCCCTCAAATGTTTCAATGCCTTATGTATACTTTCATGTGTCTATTAGGGAACTTGTAGTCCCAACATTTGATAAAATCCTCCTCTACCTTTATAAGATCTTATTTTGGCATAGGTTGAGAGTATGATGGAAAGATCAGGGATTACAGATTTATATTTGTCAATGACATTTGTAGACAATGCCTCTAATAAATTTTCAACAATCCCATTTTATCGGTACACCATCTTATGGTATTCTATAAGATGATAAATGGATGATGCATTTCTTTAAAATGCCTTAATGACTAGTTACAATCCTAAGACCACTTTTCTTTGAAACATTTATCTTTAAAATAGTCCACACACCTTGTATGCCTCCATTTTTTATATGCAT
Organism: Torreya grandis; assembly: GCA_037957365.1. Classification (NCBI taxonomy): domain Eukaryota; kingdom Viridiplantae; phylum Streptophyta; class Pinopsida; order Cupressales; family Taxaceae; genus Torreya; species Torreya grandis. The sequence goes on along the minus strand of JARHVA010000440.1, from coordinate 3,336,027 downwards.
GTATTTCATAGCACTGATAACTACAATGTCTGATAAAATCACCACTTTAATTTTTTGAAACACTTGATTTGATTGCATGTTGGAAAAAGTGAACTAATCAAATTTATTATGATAATGGCAATGCCTTATGAGGATACTCATGCCTACATTGCATTGTAGTAAATTTTTATTTCATGAGACTATATCTAACACTTTTAATTTATCAAATGAACATTTTTCAAACATCGACAAGTAGTAAATGTTAGTGTCAAAATCCAAGATCTAAATTTAACAAGTTAACCCTACCTATCATGAATATTTATTGTTGATGGTTACCTATGAAACATTAGCATTCAAATGTTAATGTAATTCATAATTGAAACATTAGTGAAAACATATATATATATTATTATATTCCTTTATATTTCTTGATGATCTACCTAATAATTTTACATTTCATTAAAAATGATCTTCCAAAACAAATTGATTGTGTTTTTATTTGTGAGAGACTAATACAGCCATACAATATAGGTCATGTCCATATTAATTGACAAGTGGATTTATATTCCTAATTTTATCATGCTCAATTTGAATTTAAATGCAAGTGATGATCTATATTATTAATCATGGTCATTAAAATTTGTGTCACATTAAATATAAGAAATTATAGACTTATTAATATAAAGATATTTAATGCACTTAGTAGGTTAAACTTGTATATATACATAACAAGTGTTAAAGTTTTGTATATGTTAATCTAGTGCACTTATGTTGTGACAATATTGGTAAATTGAGTATTTTATATATTGAATGGGATGTGAAATATTTATCTTAAAAACTCATTTTAAGATGGCTCAATACAAGTTAAAAATGTGTTGTGTATAGTACAAAAAGTGAATTGTCTATGTGGGGACTAAATCTAAAAACACAATTTTATTCCCTGCCTTTGATGTATCAAAGGTATGTTAAAACTACCAAGATACCTAATCCCTAAATGATTGTAGTAAAAATGATATTAAACTACCTAGTCAATCATTGAATGTTAAACATGGATTAAAGAGTATATATTTTTTTAAAGAACCTTTGAAATCATCTATAATTATGAATCTTGGTATAACTCTTGATTAGTCTAATATCGATGGAAAATATTTCAAGATTTTTGATGACATAATGATTATTGGTTTAATAACATTTTGACCTAAAATAAGAATCACCTAAAATTTTATACAAGTGCACTCATGTTTCTATTTGAGGACATATAAAAATACAATTAGGTAATAAATCTCAATCTAAATGTTATAATGAAGGTTTTTCTATGCTTTTAAGTGAAATTGGGGTAATACACCTCTTAATACTATTTATAAATTATTGAATGTGAAACACAATATGCATATATCCCTAAAAAGATAAAAGGGCATAAAATGTTAATCGATAAGTTTACAAATCTTCAAATTTAGGCTTGTTATAGTCTCTAATAATGGTTTTTACCTAAAAAAAATTGGTAAGGGATTAGATTATAACATTACAATCCATACATGAATAAATGCATAACAACAAGTTCCATAAGGAAAAAATAAAAGAAATAATAAAAAAAACATATAACACTAAAGACACGAATGCTATGCAATAAAGGTCCTAGAAAAGAAGCACACAAAAAATAGAAAAATCCTACAAAGAAACAAAAAATAGAGGACCCAAAATAAAATTACTACTAAAGGTATATCATCACACAAGATCACTAATAAAAATGGGGAGATAGTACTCCACATAATAACCATCCACCCTCTCATGTATATGCCAAACTCCAACATCTAATTGAAATCCCTCTTTTGAGAGCCCATCCACTTCAACATTTATTTCTATGAATATATGATGAAAAGAGATATTATGGAAACATGATATATCAAGTTGAAACTCCTTAAAAATAAGACATAAATTGAATTTTTACATAGAATACAAACCATTCATACAATAAATCACAAGGGAGTCACTGAAGATTTGTATATTTAAAGCTTATTTTTTAGTTGAAAATAATAAAATTGGTTTTAGCACCACAATTTAAGCATGATTATTCATATCTTTTCCCAAACCCAATTTGAATCTAACATAATGTTCATCAAATAAATATAAAATGCCACTAGTTCCACATATCGATGGGTTCCCTTGAAATGCTCCATCAAAGTATACTCAAGCACCACTTCTATCAATCTATTCCACTCTAATCTATCTTAGTGGTTTCATATTACCCATTTGATCAAAACCTTCAAGGATAGACAAACTTTGTATAACACACTAAATATGAGGTTTATATATCTTAAAAAATCTATGCATTACATGTTAGCCACACTCCCCATGATGCAATTAAAGGACACTATTTATATTTTTTATAGATAAATTATTACACCATAGTTTCAAGATTTATTCAATAGTATTGCCACTACAAATCACCCTTATACCCTAAAAAATTCCACTTCCTTCCAAACTTGACAAGTAAGAAGACAAAACAAAAGTAAATGAACAATAGTTTCCTTTTGGTTTTTACATTAAACACACCTTCCAAGATAGTGGTTGCCTTTTTTTTGTAAAATATCATAGGTAATTAATTTATTATTAATATCAAACCACATAAATATATATAATTTCAATCAACATTTGAACTTCCATATGTGCTTCCACCACCAAACTCAATCCAATGCCCCTGTATCAACAATTAAAGTTTGATAACCAATTTTTGGAGTATAAATCCCTATCACATAATTTACAATCCATATGAGTTCATCCTCCTCATCCTTAATCCTCACATGGATAATATTTAAAATAATAGTAAACCTCTTCCAATCATAGTCATCTCTACCTTCTAACCCAAACATTTCTATTGATTTCCATTATTGCTTCTATATAGAAGATAATTCATGATGGGCTACTTGATTGAGAGAAAAAATATTTCCTATAGAGATTAGTAACCAATAATTTAGTAAGTTTAAAACCATCACCACTACCCACCCATGGGTCATAACCAATCTTCACTCTCATTCCATTCCTTATTTACCACATAAGCCAAGTTTTTATTAAAGGAAAAGATAAAACCATTGCTTTTCAAATAATATAAGTGTTATGATATGATTTATTTGGGTTCTTGATCAAATATTCCATGAAATCAAGGTATATAATTTCAAGTCATGACTTGAAACCAAATTCCCTTACCAAAAATTAGTCTTCAAACACATTTGGTGGCCAAAGCCTTATTAAATAGATGAACATTCTTAAGACACCATACTCATTGGTATTTTTTCAATGGCATTTTTTTTCCATTTGACCTAAGTTATCCCTTTTTTATCCATACTCCATGACCATAAGAATATGAAACTCAACTGTCTGATCTTTTCTATCACCCCCTTTAGAATAAAATAAAGTGGCATCTAATAGATTGGGGTGGCCTCAAGAATCTATTTGACTAAAATGAGCCTACCTTCCTATTAAATCCATCAATTATACCACATATTTAAACATTTATCCATATTAGTAATAATATAATTCAAATCCTTGATAACATACACATTTGTATTGAGGAAGAAACCCAAATATTTCAAACCAACCTCAAAATCAATCCACTAGAAAGGAAATAATTGACTTAAAAATATGATATCTTCATTAGTAATAACTTAAAGATTAACTATGGATTTCTAGGCATTCACCACCATTGAGTAGTAGTAAAAAAATGACAAAAACCTCTTTAAGATTGATATAATCCTTCTAATTCCATAAAAAATATAAGGATGTCATCAAAAAATAAAACGTGTGTGAGAGAATTAAGACCACCAATAAAAATGTCTTTGAAAGAGTCAGTTATTTTAGCCTTTAAATGGCTCTACTTAATCCTTCAATAACTATAATAAATAAGAGTGGAGATAAAGGACATCCCTTCCACAATCCTCTGATTGGTATGAAAAAGAAAAAGGCATATCCATTAATTAAGATAGCAAAAGAGATAAGAGATACACAATTCATAATCCTTATAGCCTCATGAATCTTCTTGCCTAAAAGAAATTAAAGTTGATCTTTAGAAATAGAATTTGATAGTAGTCTAAAAAATATCAAAGCAATGAATTTTGATATGATTTTATAGATTAGTTACATAAATAAATGGGTCTATATTGATAAAAATAATTTGGGTTATCAACCTTAGAATAAAAGGAATAAAAGTGGAGTTGAAGGCAAATGAAATCCAACCATCAACACTAGATTCATTAACAACTCTTAGTATGTCTTCCTCAAGAGTATCATAAAATACAAAATAAAAATTAATAGGCCACCATCAAGACGAGACTCTTATCCTTATAAAATCTATGAATAACCAATTTAAGTTCATCCCTAGTGATTTCTTCCATCATTCTCTGGTTGTCCTCAACATTCATAAAACTAGGAAAGAAAGATGTCATCTTTACAACCTTAGCTATTGACACTCGACTCTCCTCTTTGTAAATATTTTTGAAATAATCGACCCTTAGTTGAGCAATGCCTTAAAATTTAGATACTATTGATCCATCATGATTTGACATCTATTAAATAATATTTAATTTCTTATGATAATTAGCAAATTTATGAAAAAAATAATATTGTCATTTCCCTTAGTTAGCCAATTGGCCCTACTTTTCATCCTTCAATAAGCTTCCTTATTCACTAATTTTTCCACCTCATCTAATTTAGCCTACTAACATTTTTTTTTATAATCCTCATCTATAAAACCCACCTATTCACTTTTATACATTTCTTCCAACTGAGCTTTAACATTGTCAAGCATCTAAGCATCCTTTATTATTTTTTGTTGTGCCCAATCAAAAGACAATTTTTTAATATTATTAAGGTTCCTCATAAAATTTAAGGCTAAATATTCTATAGAAGAGTCTTAAAAATGGGTCTAAGACTCCTTAATCATCATTCAATAGTCATATTCCTCAAGCCAATTTAAATTAAATTTCAATGGGATTGAAGATTTTTCCCCAATAGTTGTAATTTCGAAGAAGATAGGCATATGGTTGGACTCACCACTTATCCAATCAATTGTCTAATTATGATTGAATCCTTTATAAAATCATCACTAACTAGGAAATGATCAACACATTTAGATATTCTTCCATAACCAATTCACATGTTTCTCTAAGTAGGATTATAATTCACTGATTCAATGTCATAGAGAAACAAGTCATCCAATGTCCTCATAAAGTCTAAGAAAATATACTCAATATTTCCACTCTCCATAAAGAGAAATTCAAATCACCTCCAATAATCAATAACCTTTGTTTAAGAAAACTCTTGGTAAAAATATTATCCCAACCGCCTGATCAAAGTATGACCCATAAATGTTTAAGAAAATTATATCTTACCTAATCTCTTTATCATAGAGAACAATACCTATACCAAATTAAAAATAAAAGAGATTAGTAAATCTAAAGTTTTTTTCCTCCATGTTGTGATTAGTCCACTTGTATGTCATTTATAATCTAAATAGATAAAATCCCAATTTCCAAAAAAAATGGACAACTCATAGACACATTTATGACCATCTCCCATTATATTTTATAGTGAAAAAATATCCATATTTTTCCTTTAAACTAATATATGAATGACCAATTTCTTTGAATGACTTCCCAACCCCCTCACATTTAAAGTCATAAAAAACATTAATCACCTATCTCAAGGGCATCAGTTACTCTAATAACCCCATCTAACATACCTTGTTTTCCTACCAAAACCTCTTTATAACCTTTCTCATGTGCCTTAATAAAAAACATCTTTCTTCTTCTTCTACCCCTACTTGAACCTGAAGGACCAAAAAATAAATTATGGCCTAATCCACCTTCAAAATCATGATCTAACATTTTGATCTTAGTAAGCATAGGTCAGAGAGAGTACCTATGGGATCTAGTTAAACCTCCTCCACTCTATATTGATTTACAAGAAGTTTATATCATATTATTATCATCCACATTATTAACCACTTCAAAAATGTCATATCCTGCTTGGCTATGTTCTCACAAGATGAATGAGGAGAATCCACTTTATCATACTTAACATCTACCTATCTCATAAAATTAGGGCTTACCTCACTTTTAGTATGATATAAATCCGTGTTTTCTTCTAACTTGACCAAATTTTATGTATTTAAAAAAGGTGTATTAGTAATAATTTTGTCTATTGTAGAGGAAATGTGTTGAAGCATTCAATAAACCTATAAACCTTCCAAAAGGTTCTCTTCTATTTGTGTTGGAATAATATCATAAGACCTTTTATTGACAATGTCTTCTTGAGTTTTTGTACCCATATTTAACACCTCCTCTATTGATTTTGTTTTTAATCCCTTATCCACCTAAGTTGTATCAACAACCACTACCTCTTTACTACATTTTTCTCCTACCTCCTCTCCAGAGGAGAAAGTACCATTTTATACCCATTTATTCTTATTAAGATTAAGAGCATAAATGTGTGTGGGAGATAGAGCCCCTCTGAATGATAATTTCCTCTACCATCCCCTCCCTAAGGTCTAGACCAACCAAAATATAACCTATAGTCATTACTCTAGACTAATAAAAACTTAGGTCTACGTCCAAAAATTCCTTGATGAAGTTTCATATCTCCTTTAGAACATCCATAGACTAAAATTTTAAAGGTAAACCATGGAGTTTTACCCAAATTAGAATAATAGAAGATTTATCTCATTTATCATCAAATAATGTTGTCCATATCTTAAGATTTAAAGGTGTTGAGTCCCAATTCCAAAGTTTTATAATTATGTTCATCATATCCCTTACATCCCTTAAAATAAAGGTCATCTATCCTATATCTAGTATACAAAATTATGGCTGATATCCAAGAATCATTTCCTAGACTTGACTTAGTCGATCTCTTTCAATATTATCACATATTCTATGACCTTTAAATCTCCACACCAAGGACTACCTAGCTAAACCAACCACTTGATGCATTTTAATACCATCCCCCAAAACTAGTCATATAGGACTTTCTTTCTTATAAACACACATATTACTTCTCCTCATATTGGATTCATCGCTATCTCTATTTTGGCCCCCCTTTGCACTACTGAGCTCATAAAAATATTTCAATGATCCTAACACTTAAACCTTATTTGATTCAATTCTTTAATAGGTCTAGAACAACCCTAAAATCCAAATTCACATCCCAAAAGGAGCCAAAAATTTAACCAAAAGATATTCCTCAGATGATATAATTAATCATGAGGATGACATACCCTGATTAGAAGTTTAAGAATCAATAAGGGATGTAAGATCTATCTAAAAAATATGGATACAAATAGAACTTGATCCATTATCCATACTCCATTGAGTTGACCTCATAACATTTTTAAAACCCCTAACTTCCTGTCCCCACCAATCCATTTTAGTCTTAGCCTTGTTACCATCATTCCAAATATTGTGTATTCTTAAATAATCCCCAACTTCCATATTGATCACTAACTATTTAATCACTTGATCACAAAGAAGCCATTAACCAATAGGTTTAACTATAAAATTTGAGATTCTTTTAGCATATCCTCCATATAGTCCATAATATCATTATACATCATGATCATTAATGCTTCTGACCTAAGATGCAATCAACTATTACATAAAGCCAACAAATTTAAACCATGCCTACACCTTTTGAAAGAAAAAATACATGGTTTGGTTGTGATCCATTAAATAACAATACATTTATCAATTATACTTGGTAAGGGATTTTTACTAGTTGGCTTCATAAGAAATAGTTATCTCAAAGAGCTGTTGAATAATCTATTTTGTGCCCATTTCTTTGTAGATATTGTTTTAACACCTCCCAATTATTCAAATTTTAGTGAGTAACATCAAATAATTCTCATTCAACTTACATTTTAAAATTTTCTTTGAGACATTTTTTCAAATAATTAACATGCCCTAATATAATTGCCTAGCAGTGCTCCCCCTAACAACCTATTCCATTGGACCCTAGCCATAAATTAGTGGATATGCATCCTTCTCTCATTCCTCTCAATCAACTCAATGATAATTTGACTAATATATCTAATAATTTGACTAATATATCTACTAAAATACATTGATATGATCATTTTTGAATCCACCCAAATGCCTCCATAAATTTGCATAACCCTCCAATAGTCTCTAATAATGATGATGTTATTATAGAATAATAAGCAATTAATTATGGTAATCATGAATTAATGAGATCTTGGTATCCTTATGATTATACAAAAATTTAGATTATACTCTTAGGGAATTATAAGGGTAAATTAGATAAGATATGCTTGAATCACTTACAAAACATAGGTGTTTAACTTTATGGGCTAGTCTATTTCAAATGCAGTATTTCAAGTTATTTGGCCTACCTCATAAAACTTATTTAAGACTTAAATTTGATTTTATCATTGACATTTGTAATAGAATATTGTGACAACACCTTTCATAAGTGGCATGAGACAGTTATGAATTATGTTATCATTGTCTACCACACATAGATTAAAGGAACCTCTTTGATTGAATATGTTTTTGACCTAGAGTTATAGAAAGTCATAAAATTTTGATCATGAATAAACTAAAGCTTTTGGGAGGAATAATTTTTATTATTTAGCTTTAAAATATCAAATATAAATAAATATGGATATTATTAAAGTCATAGGGGATTCTTGGATGTTAAACTCACTTAGATGCTAAGAATTTGGATAACTATTAAATCACGGTTTGGGTTGATTATAATTTTGAATGATATGATAGATAAATATGGATACTCATTGGGTTGCCAATGATATTAGAATAAACCTACAAGTTAAGAATTGGATTTTAGAATGATTTACCTTTGCTTGATTTATAAACATTGTATCTTAGGAAAAATGAAATCTTTCCTTAAATTATGAAATCATAGTAGGATACATTAAGAATTTTGTGTATGGATATTTAAGACCAGTCATAAAATAACTATGGAAGTTAAATACATATTGAAAGTTACATCTTTGAAATTGGGAACTTATATCACACACTTAGAAATTAATTTGACTAGAGATAATGAAAATTAAACCCATGTCAAGTAGTTAAATACATTTCAATGGGTTTTAATTTAAATATAAATACTAAATTAAATGATATTATTCCAAATTCTTATGGGTATAAATCACTTTATGAATTTAGATACTTATGATAAAACTTGGGTCCAACCATCAAATTTTAATTTTGGATTACTTTAGACACTATAATTTAATCATTAAGTGCTTGAAAATATTTAACTTGACATCTTTACCTTGACATAATCTCTATTTTAAAAGCTATCAATTCTCATGAGAACCTTCACTACACTTACTACCTTGAAAAACACTAGAAACATCATTCAAATATATTTATTATTCTTATAGTCTCTGCCAGATAAATTTTAGTTGTCCTTAACCTTCTAGGATAAAGTTTTACTAGGTGAACAAGATTATAGACCAACCCTATCCACTAATGTTCCCTTGTCTAAAGTGATCCACCAATTATTTTTTAAATTTATAAAATTCTATGTTGGCCCTCCCTTAATTTTAGTGAAGTCGGTCAATGACAATATTTGAAATTAACCACTATATAAACACATCAATGTGACTCAATATACCAGTTGAAAAGGCCTTAAAAAAGTAACTACACATCGAACAAGTGAGCATTATTCTTTTCAGTTCAATTTTTTTATATTATAATAATCATCGTCTAAGTTTTAAATCATTTTAATGTAGGTTAAGGGCACTAATTATCAAGAATTCAAATCAATCTATCTAGTTACATTCATATAACAAAGATAAAGCTTTATACACTCACTCTAGGAGGGAGAACTAAATTGACTTGAGGCTCTTTTAAGCTATGTAGGTATCACTTAGATTAGGCAGAATTTTTTGAGGATAACTTAGTTATTCCCCTAACCCTATGCCCCTCTTTTAGAATTTGATTTATATTTGATTTATTTTTTAGGATCTAGGGTTTTAGTTTTATGGTCTTCTACACATCAAATTGGCACCCATATATTATCAACATACCCTTTTAGATAGTTGCATACATTTAGATTAAAAAATCATTTATGAAATCAATGAGGATGCAATTGTAGTCAATAAAAAAGGCTAAAATGAGTCCATATCCCTCTATCATGACCTTATCCCAATAAATTCTAAATTCTTTATTTTATTTATGACACAATTTGTATATCTTTTTAGGTGGTTTGTAATCATAGTCAACTTGTACAATTAGTGTAAAATTAGTTTGAGAGAGATTTACATAGCTATTTATCAATTTATTATTTCCAAATTTATAAATTATGTATTTTACATTCATATCTATATATTCATTTTATTTCAATTTCAATAGTTTAGATATTTTATATGAGTCATTTCAAGTAAAAATATATTAAACATTTGGTGAACCCACATTTTATTTAAAACACTACTTGTTGTTTGTTTGATTTTTGTCTGAATATTTTATACATATTTCTATAAATTCTTGACATTGAAAGAAAACAACCTTTAGCCTTGGATACAAATATTAAATCATGAGTAAATCTTATTAAATGTTGGATTTAATCTGACACTAAATTAATTTCTTTGTCTCCTAAAATAAAATCTAACATTGAAGCTCTTTCTTTCAAGTTTGGGTTGAATTTTGTTGATACATGTACATAAAAATCTTTTGATCTTATTTTATATTTAATTATATATGCACTACTTGCTTGTTTTGTAGAGCATTATTCTATCATTTTTAAAATTACTTAGTGACTATCATAACAAGATACATGATGATCTATTTTATAGACACCATGGTGTGAGGGGTTATACTCCAATACTCATAGCCATTATACAAAAATAAACATAGAGTTTATTTTCCATGTACCTCATGATATATCAAAAATGCCTAGGTTCCCTAGTTTATACCATAGTAATCCTCTTTTAGCCATTTGATTTGTGTTACACTTGAGAGGAATGTATTTCCCAGAGAAATTACTATCACTATACCCTAAAAAATAGAGGTAATGGATTATATCCATGGTTTTACCTCTATATTTAGTGATCTGAAACACTGGGCTGACACTAATCAATGAATGAGCAAGTATCTTTGAGAGCCCACACAATCAATCAAACCCTTACCTAGATCACCTTTATACTTTGTTTTTTTTTTCTTGTATTGTATTGAAAGTTACTAGAATTTGTTGTTTATATTGTATAATATTCATATCCACTTGATATTTTGTAATGTAAAATTATTTTATATAAATAAGTGTTATCATTGTTACTTTTATTATATTTATAATCATTATATATATCATGAATATTCAAAGTAAATATGTTAATGATGTTCATCCTCTAGATAATTTGTTTTCAAATCATGCTATGCCTTTTCTTTATGATGATGAATGGACAAATTTTAATAAGCAAAAACTTATGGAGAACATATATGGATGATTATGATGGTTCTAATTTTCATGATTTAACACTAAATAAACCATATGATTTTGATGCATATTGGGAATGAGAATACATAGAACCAAGTAGTTAGTATCATCTTGAGGATTAAAATATATCAGAGTGGTCCAAAATTGATGATCAATCTTGATAAGATTGAATGCATGAGGAAAACCTATATGTAGTAGTGAAATCCAAAAAACAACTCAAATGGAAGAAGCTTGTCTTCACAATAAATAAATTATCTTAGAAACATTAGCCATAAAATCTCTAGGAAGGTATAATATATAGATGAAAGATAAACATATCCTCACATCCTCATGAATGTGGGATAATATTTCATAATGACCTTTACAAAATATATAAGTGACACCTAAGCAAGCTAACTAAACACGTGTAGGGAAAACCCATTAAATGGAATTAAAACCTACACTAAAACCTCCCTTAAGCATATATAAGATGGGAAGTGGAATTATGTTTGACATAAAGTTCTAATAAGGTACCCAAGTATAATAAAATACCCCTTAGAGGAAGATGCCAGAGCTTATTAAACCCTAAGAATATATCACAAATGAAGATACTTGTTCTCAATGAAGGGTTTGGTGAATATATTAGTAATTTACTCCATTATATAGATGTAACAAATATCAATGAATTGATCATGGATGAGATATTGAATGAAATGTATGTGAATATTGATAATCTTGGTTCATTTATGGAGGAATAGATTCTTATAGATCTGTATTGTGGTTTGGTAGTCATAAAGATGACTTTTGGTCATCGAAACTAGATACCAAACATAGTGAGAATACCCTAAAGCCAAATAACCTTGGTGACAAAATTAACATGTCCTCTATATTATACCTATATAGATTATAAATAAATAACATTTTACTTCTTTTTTTACCAACAATTAGACTTAAACGAAGGTAAAAATTGTAGCCTAAAGTAGACTTATGATTCTAAATATCACTATCCCAATCTGAATATGTATAACTATTTAACCTTAAAATTTGGATATAGGGGGTATATCCTACCTTATTATTATAAGGGTTAAGAATATATATATTACAATGCACAAGGGTGATAATTATATATAAAATAGGAAATTGGGTGCTAAACTTAGATAAGTATACTTGGGTGTGTATAACACACCTTGTCTTTACATGTGCCTAACTTGAATCTTTTAATAGTGAGTGACATACAAATAAGATCATGTTATAGTATATAATCAATGCATATAATTTGGGTTGAAAGTACTTAAAATATATTTAAATTAAAAGAGTAAGGTTTAGGAGTATACCTGTGTGATGATGTAACCACCTTGACTATTGGCAATTTGATTTAAAAATATGTATTGAGAGAGGTTTTTGCCCCCAACCTTAGAGTAAAAGTGAGTTGTCACTTGGTAGTTGAGATTATCTCAATCATGCAACCCAATGATACTTATAACCTAGTGAAACTAGATGATACAATTAATTCCAACCTAAAAATGTGGCAAGATTGAGTGATTTAATCATCTCAACCATACCAAAATGTGAACAAAATATTGTAGTAGATTGTCTCAATAAAGTGCATAAAAATTCACAAGGTATCAATAAAAAAAATTGTGATAAGGTAATATTCCATAATAAAATTTTGGAATCTAGAATTGATTTGGATTTTGTAATATTAGACATGAATTGCATAACATATGCACTTTAGATATGTCTCATGTTGAAACTATGTATAACAATAGTACCAATGTATAAAATTATACTAAAACTATGAATCTAAATCATATAACTATGTTTTGGCAATTCAAAAATTATTTAAGTGTCGAGAACATGATTCTAAATCATGACCCCACTATATATGGATAAATTTAAAAATTGATATAAGTACCATTGTGGATAACATGTTTCCAAAACATGCCCCTATTTTAATATGGAGATGTTGAATACTAAATAGGTGTGAACATGCTTCCAAATCATGTCCCTATTAAATATAAGAATTATGAATATGTGGAATCCATGCCTATATGACTTACCCCCATTGATTAATAAAATTGACATAAGTACCATATATTGAATGAGTGTGGATAACATGCTTATAAATCATTCACCTACTAAATCTAAAAATTATGCCAAGTGTGGAGAACATGCTTCTATGACATGACCCCTCTAAATATGAAAGCTATGATAAGTATATGTAACATGCCTCTATGACATGCCCCTACTAATATTCCCCACCTTTAAGGTGAGGGAGATATAGGAATTGGTAGTTACCTCACCTCAAAAGGATAAGACAAATGTATAATTTGTAAATGTAACTATTGGCCAAAATTGGCATACATACAAAGATTTCACCTATATCATAAGAAATATTTATCTATAGCTATGGTTTGAGGATCAAGGGAATGAATTACTCCCTTTAGGGTTTTGGCTTAATTATTTTTTCTTAATGAGTACAACTAGATAGAAAACTAATAAAGGAATTAGTTTTCACAGATAAGATGATGAGCTAGTTCATAATTGGTGACCTTCAAAGTTCTAAGCTTAGTCATGATCCACCTAGTTCATTCAATAAAAATAATTCACAAATTCAAGCCAAGTGTGTGCCTTAAAAAATAGATCTAGTAGTATGGGATGTGCCTAGAGACATTAAATTAAATCCATGAGAAATAGTTATTTAGATTCAAAAAATCTTTAAATAGGTTGAATTTAAATGAAAGGATGCCTTGTGGCATGATCTTAGAAGCTCAGAGAAAATATCAATGACACATAAGAAATATCATGAATTTAGGAAGTCAAAATATCCTAGCTCAAGATCGATGGTTCATATCCTTGTGTACAAAAGTAGATCGACGATCTATCTTCAAAGCTAGAGTCAATAAGTGAAATAGATCAACAATGCACATTCAATCATGAAATCAAAGATTAATGGCAAGTATAAAGTTCATAAAGTTATATGATCCTAAGAATGAATGTGAAGGTGCCAAGTGTCTTAATCATGGTGACTTCTAAGAAAATTGATAGCCTATGTTTAATCATATTATTCAAATGGATATCAATAATCTATATTTGATTTGGTAGATCAAATATTTATGGATCATATTTAACCATGCAAAATAAGATCAATGGTGTATATCAAGTTCAAAAATTCAATGAGCCTAGATTACACATGAGGCTACCATGTGGTGTAAGTGCATTAATTAGATGGAGATTGATAGTAGGGTCCATAAGAAGCATGTTAGACTGACAAGTGTCACATTCTCAAAATACAAGATCAAAGGACATATGGGGTTTCCAAGTGGAAAAATATAGAGAGAATATCATATATTAATGATAGACAATGAATGTCAAAGCTAGAATAGTCCTGAGCAGATCGATGAAGCAAAATTGATCATGTTTTAGGGAGGGACAAGATGAGGACACATGTCTAGAGTGATGATGGTCATATTTTGAAAATATGATAAAAAAAACCCAAGGGAGGTGCCAAAGAGGTAAACACATTAGATCAAAATATTTTATGGATCCAAGCCTATGAATGCATAAACACAAGATCAAAATGTGATCTCGATTATTAGAGCAAACACTACAAATTCATATATAATCATTAAAGCCCAATGCTAGATAAAGGTTTGCTTAGTCAGGATATAAATTCTATCTTATTTTTTGAATTGATGTCTTATTCACCACTAAATATCAATTGAACCTCTTAAAATATTTTATATGTAGGTTTTACGTCTTGATTCATGATCAAGAAACCCAAGTAGCCTATAGATCTTCATTAAGACTATGACTATATGACAAACAATAAATGGGATTAGTATTCATCTATAGTAGACCTATGTTTAGGGTTTAAATTAGGGTCAAAGTTGTGATTATAAAAAAATTGTATTATCTTTTAACATAGTCATATCATCCACTTTCAATAGGTATACACATACACTTAAAATAAACATAGTCATGGCTCAGTCAGGTCTATGGATATGAGGATTTTATCTTTATAATGAATGTAAGTGGAGGATTGAATATAAATATGAGAGATAAATTTGGTGGTTAGAGAGTGTAAGTGGATAATTTAACGAAGTTCCAAAAGTATTTAGAGACTTTCCTATTTTAATGGATCATGACTCAATACCTTTAACAAATTTTTGTCTTCTAGTATGTTTTTAAATCAATCAGGGGGATTAAGGATCATTTGGAGCTAATGAATGGTTAAATGGGAGGTAAAATTAATTTTAATCTATAAAAATGTGGTTGGGATTCCATCTAATTTATTATATCTCATTTATTAATTTATGAATTTTGACTCGTCTCTCTCTTCCCTTTTTCTCTATATCCCCCATTTCTTCTCCATTGGCAAGATATACTAAATTTTTTGGGAGTACCAAGAGACTCTTATTTTATAAGGTAATAACCTATAAAAATTTGTATGAAATACCTTTTGAAGTAATAAATATTTTCTTTACCTATCTCTCACCTTTGAATTATGAGGCATTGTGAAGGAGTTTCTTCCATGTCCATTGTCCTTCTTTCTTGCCTATTTTAAGGTGTTTTCAATCTATTTTAAGTCTAAAATTGTGCTCTTTCTACCATTAATTTATTCCTAGTGTGAGTCTTATAATTCCTCTTTGATTCATTTATTACTTATGAGCCTAGTTTGTGAAATACTTATGCAATCAACTAGTCTATGAGGTTATGTGAGCTAGCATTATCTTATGCTTCATAAGTGTTTAATTCATTCTTGTGTGAGTTATAATTTAATTTAGTGCATCACCTTTTTACCTCTCTTAGTAACCCTTTACCTCCTCTCTATCCCTTTTCCTAGTATAATCATTAGTTTAGGTGATCCATCAAGAGGAATCTATCCTTCTCCAGAGGTTTAACCCCACTACTAGATACCCATAGCCTGGGGTTGATCCAATATTATTATTGGGAGTGGGGAATCTTGAAGAAATCTCCCACAAGGGTGAAATTCTACACCATAATAATTTTTGGCATGCTCGATGGGACAAATTCAAAGAATATTGGCTAAGTTTGATGTTGGTTTGATCACTTTGTAGTGGTTATAGCTTTCATTTCTAGTATCTGATGACTCTGAAGAACACTCAACATTCTAGTGTAGATTAGTAACTATATTTCATTCCAAAGGTGACTACAAGATCAACTTACAGAGGTATTCTATTTGAATTTGTTGAATTACATTTAAACTTAGTAAAAAGGTTAAGATTTGTTAATACTCATCCATATAAAGGAAAATTTACTCTTAAACCAATTTCTAAGTTTACCTCTACAAGAAGATCTTTAATAGCTACTTTCACTACCATTGCAGTCCCTAAAGTTTTTCCTTTTATGGATTTCAATGGTCAAATCCATTTAGACCTCTAATAGTATGATCCTATCCTAGTGGTAGCTCTTAAAAGTTTTCCCTACTCCATAGGAGACCAATCTACAAACCCTTTTGAGCACCTCAGAGATATAGCCAACTTTTGCAATATTCATGACATCAATGAGGAAAATGTGGCCATTAGGTTGTTAGCCATCTCTTTCAAGGGTAAAGCCTTGGACTAGTATAGAAACCTTAATGATAACTCCATCACATCATGGGATCTGTTAGGTGATGCATTGTGTAAGATATTTGAAGATAAGAGTGACCACTTATCACTTACAGAATAATTAATTGCAATCAACAGGCCCCCCAATGAGGTTATACATGATTTCAATACAAGGTTTCAAAAGACATGGAATAGAATTATGATCTCTATTAGACCTACCCCAAACTTTGATTTCATTTACTATTTGAAATCTCTAAAAAATGATATTATAGTAATGATTCAGTCTATGAGAGGACATACACTACTAGATGCTTATGATGTGTCAATTAGAGTAGAGAATAGTCTAGTACAAGATTAAAATATTACACATAGGCTGCCAATTATTTTATTTATTTAGATTCAAATGCATATTATCATCATTCCTCCCCTTTCTACCATTCATCCTATGTTATCACTTGCTTCCATACCTACACCAAAGTAGGAACAGGCTCCAACTATTTAATCTAGTGACTCCTAAGAAAATAAGAATTTCTAAGAGCTTAAGAGGATGTTTCTATCCTTTGGAAATGAGTTGGTAAATGTGAAGAGGCAACAATCCCATTCAAATAGACCTTACCAAGCTCCATATCAGCCTCAAAAATAGTCTTAACAAGTAAATAGGCCACCCTACAAAGGAAATTTCCAAGGATAGGGAAAGCCTAACTATGTTATGCAAAACAACTATAATCTAAATTCTGTAATTACTTCTAACACTATGGTCCCTATTAAGAACAACATTTCTCAATAATGTGAGGGTACCATGTCTTGGAATTATTCACTTGGTCAGTCCATTATCCTAAACACTGACCTCAATTAGGCTTTCAATGATCAATGGAAATAGGCTGCTAGTTATGGATACAATCAAGATCTTATGGCTCAAAACACAAAAGTACCCATGATGAAAAAATCAAAAGATTCTCAATAAGGCCAAGGCCAGAATGAAGAACCAAAATAGTTGGGTGCTACAATGGTTAACTATGAACAATAAGAATGTTATGCATCCAATCAATAGATAGTTCTAGCCATGCATACATTCTAGTGGCAGCTAATACAAGGTTCAAAATAAGGAACATGGATGGTAACTAGGAAATAGTTAAATAACCTCCTACTATTAATCCATTTCTATCAAATACAAGTGAAACTACTACTATTCCAAATATTCCAATATCTCTAAATAATTAAAACCAAGGGACTTCCTTTGTACCCCAAAACTCATAAGTTTGAAGTATAGTTGTTGCTCCCAAAGCAAAATTTGGTGGTTTTCCATCAATATTGTTAATTAAATGAAGAAATCTAGTGTGAGTGTGCTAATGTGGGATGTGATTTCTATGCCTGGTCAAATGGATATCCTTCAAGGAGGATTATCAACGATAAATGTTTTAGATAAGCCACCAAGCAAGGAAAATGTAGTCCTCACTAATGAAACCAAAGAATCTAATGAAGAACAATCAAATAATGTGGTCAAACCTCTTCCCTTCTACATTTCTATGATCATTGGTGATGCCTTACTATTTAAATACTTAGTAGATAGTAGAACAAGTACTTCAATGATGTCAAAGTCAATAATTGATCAATTAGGTTTGAATTATGAACTTCAATCTAAGGGAGTTTTGTATCTTGATGGATATTCTACCAAACCATCTAGTATTATCATAGGTCTCAACTTAACCCTGCTTGCTTGTCCTAGTGTCTGAGTAGCTTAGGATGTGTTGACTCTAGACGTGCCTCCTCCTTTTATTCTATGATTATCTAGATATTTCATAGTAAAAATTAGGGGTTATCTAGTATAAAATTGGTATTATATGTATTTTAGGATAAGTTATAGGACTTAGGTATCCATCAAAGCTAAAATTATTGCACAATTTCACATAGAGCCTTATGGGCTAGATAGCTCAAACATTAATTGTACCATTCTAGATGAAGATGATGACCTAGTTGGTCAAGAACTAAACACTAATCTTGAGGAGATACCTGATATGTTCTTAGATGAGTTATGGAGTGAAAATTAGTTAATTAATCCTTTAAAATGTGTCAAAGAAAGAGACATGGGAGTATATTACTTGCATAAGGGAAATGAGTCCATGCCATCCCTCACTAGGCCATAGGAAGATACTAGTGGTTTGTGGAAATTGTTCTTTAATTTATCAAGGAGAAAACATGGGGTAGGCGTAGGTACAATTTTAATCTCTCCCTCTAAATATAAGTACTTATATTCTTATAGGTTACAATTTAGTTGCTCTTCCAATGCAGCTAAGTATGAGCATCCTATCCATAGCCCTAAGTGGGATGTTAAGAGGGGAGTCAATTAGTTTCAAGTGTATGGGTATAGTTAGATGATAGTGAATTAGTTTAGATGAAAAAAAATCATAAATATTCCCTTAATGAAGTCCTGCAAACATAGAGTTTGGGACATACTTGAGGACTCTAAAACCTTCAACATCCAAGTTGTGCTAAGGAACCAAAATCAATATGATGATAGGTTGGTAGTTTTTTGAACTCAAATTGACATCCCAAATGAGTTGAAAAGGACCAAATCACAACCACGTGTCAAATTATTGGAAGACCATTAGTGCTAGACAATGAAGATCAATGGCAGGTCTTTGATAGTGATAAGCAGATTGCTTATTTCTTACAACAGGAAGTAGAGTTTCCCTCAATGAACCAAGATAAGTTTTAACATAAGTATGAGGATAAAATTATTTAGTTGATTTATAAAAAAATTCCTAAAGTACTTATCACCCTTGAATGTTTTTTTCATGAGGGAGATCATATGAGGAAAGATAAAGTAGTGATGTCAACTAATGAGGAGAACTATGAAAGAGTTCTTATCCTCAAAGACAAACTCCTCAAGAATGGAAAGGTAAGAACTAAAGTTGAAAGACATGATTTCATTGATATGTGTAAATAATATGTAGACATCTTTTCTTGGGAATACAGTGATCTAAGAGGTTTTGATCCCAAGCTAGCCCAACACACTATAGAATTAGAGGTTGATGCCAATCCTATTAGGTAAAAGAAAAGGCCTATCAACCCCAAAATTTAAGAGATAATGAGGAAGGAATTGTCTAAATTGACTGAATCCAATATCATCTTTCCCATCAAACTCTCCTCATGGGTATCCAATCAATGCTTGTAAGGAAGAAGAATGGGGAGATCTAGTTATGTGTTGACTTTAGGGACCTAAACAAGGTCTCTTTGAAAGATCATTACCCCTTACCATCAATGAAGTAGCTCCTTCAAATATTTATTGGTTTAGAACACTTCTCTCTTTTTGATGAGTACTTAGGATAAAGCCAAGTGCTGGTAAGAGAAGAGGACCAATACAAGACTACCTTCACCACAAAGTTGGGAATATATGCTTATTAGAAGATGCCTTTTGGCTTTTCAAATGCTGGGGTTACCTTCCAAAGATCCATGGACATGGATTTCCAGGATTTCTAAATCATATGGTGTTGGTCTACTTGGATGACGTCATAATTTTCTCCAAGAAGGCTAGTGAACACTTGGGTCACCTAAGATTGATCTTTGACAGATGCAAAGAATATGGGATCTCATTGAATCTTAATAAATGTGTGTTTTATATTTATGAAGGCAAACTCTTAGGACATATTGTCTCAAAATATGTATTATCCATTTATCCTAATAGAATAAGTGCTATCTTAGCATTATCTTTACCCAAGAATAATAAGGGACTCTAGAGTTTCCTTGGGAAATAAAGATCACGAGAAGGTTTATTCCTAGTTTTGTAAAGTTGGTCAAACCCATAATTTCCATGTTGAATAAGAACCAAGGGTTCACTTGGTCAAATAAAGGTAAAGAAACATTTGAGGCTATCAAGCAAGCCATTTCCTAAGTACCACACTTATGAATCCCAATTTCTTAAGGGATTTCATGTTGTATGGCTTTTTTTAATATTGATAATATATCAACTATGCTAATGCAAAAGAATGGTGGAATTGAGAAACCAAATACATTTTTTTAAATATATTTTAAGGGTATGAGGTAAGGTATACTTTTGTATAAAAAAAAGTTCCTGTAGATTTGAGAAGCCTCAAATTTTTTAGACCAATGCTCTCCAATAGAAAAATTTGTCATATGGTGTCTCATCCTGGAGTGAGGGACTTAATTCTTAACAAAGACTTGAATGAGAAGAGGACTAGTTAGATTACCAAGGTAATGGAATATGACATGGAGATTAAAGTCACTAAGCTAGTGAGAGGTAAATGATTGTGTGAGCATATTGTTGATGACCTTCAAGAAGATAAAGAGGTTGTCTTCGTGACATAAGACAACTCACAAATAGATGCACCTCCACCTCACACTAGTTGGATCTAGGATATGATGCATTTGTTGATAATAGATGAGTGCCCTCAAGGTATGAATAGGGAAAAGAGGAGGTATTTTAGACTTTAGTCCATACCTTATGCATTGGTTGATGGGGTTTTATTTAGAAAAGACCTCAATGGAGTGCTTCTTAGGTACATAGATGATGACCAAGTGACAAGGCTCTTAGATTAATTCCATGATGGGCCTGTAGGAGGTCACTTTTCTCCAAGGACTACAAAAAAAAAAGTGATGAGGGGTAGTTATTACTAGCTCATAATTTTTAAGGATGCATATGCATGGGTCTAAAAGTGACAAAAGTGTGCTATCTTTTCAAGTAAATAAAGATTCACATCCCTTCCTCTCAAGCCAATTTAGGTGGAGTATCCCTTCATATAATGGGGTTTGGACTTCATCGGAATGATCAATCCACATTTTAATGGAGGACACAAGTGGGTACTCACTTAAACTAACTACTTAACTAGGTGGGTAGAGGTAATTACCCTAAAAGAAGCTAATGAAATAGCAGTGTTTGAATTCTATGATAGCATAGTAACGATTTTCAGCATACCAACAATAATAATTTTAGATAATTTCTTAGCATTTATTAGAATGAAAACAAGTGAGTGGGAACTTTAATTGGAATCTACCTTAGCACATCCTAATATTACTACCCCTAAGGTAATGGAATAACAGAGGAAACAAATAAGAACTTGATAAGGATTATCAAGAGGACTATGGAAGAGAATCAGAGAGTGTGGCACACAAATTTAATGACAAACTTATGGGCTGATAGAGTGACTCCCAAATTTTCCATTAGAAACTCACCATTTGTTCTTATATATGGGAGGGAAGCCAAATTTCCCATCTCTCTTAAGTCACCTTACTTGGAGTTAGCCCATCAACTTGAGTTGATAAAGAGTGAACCTATGAGCATGAGGATGGTAGAGCTCATGGATCTTGAAAAAGCAAGGGACCTTGTAATGAAGACATTAGAGTCACATCAAGCTCAAGTCAAGAAATAGTTTGATAAGAGAGCCATAACAAGGGACTTCAAATAAAGGGATATATTCCTCAAGTGGGATTCAAATAAGTGTAATCTAGGTAACCATACCAAGTTTGATAGCTTGTAGAGTGGCCCTTACTTGATCCATAGATGCCAACAACATAATGTTTTTAGCTTTCCCAACTATATGGATAAGTATTAACCATCCTATTTAATGACATTCATTTAAATCCTTGTTATTAGAAGAGTTTTTAGCCATTATATATATTAGATTAGATTTTTATGTTTTCCTTTAATTTCCTTATACACATTCTTTTCAATTGTGTGTTTCCCTTCCCTAAGTGCCTTGGGCACATTGTTATTTTTATTTCTTGTGGTCTTTGTTGCTTCAAGAGGGGTTTTGAGGAAGGGAGAACCTTGTATCAGTTTTATATCAACTGGAAGGAAAGACTTGTGATCTTGTATGCCTAATATATTAGATAAAGCAACTAATTTGTTTCATAAAAGACATGCAATCATATGAGGTTGTAAAAAAATTTGGTCAAAATTGGCCTACATACAAAGCTTTTACCTATAGCCTAAGCAATCTTCATCTATAACTATGATTTGAGGATCAAGGGAAGGAATTACTCCCTTTAGGGTTTTGGCTCAATTATCTCTTCTTAATGAGTAAAACTAGATAGAAAACCAATAAAAGAATTGGTTTTCACAGATAAGACAATGATCTAGTTTATAATTGGTGACCTTCAAAGGTCTAAGCTTAGTCATGATCTACATGGTTCATTCAAGAAAAAGAATTCACAAATTCAAGCTAAGTGTATACCTTCAAAAAGAGATCTAGTAGTATGGGATATGCCCATAGATGTCAAATTAAATACATAAGAAATATCCATTGGGATTCAAAAAGTATTCAAACAAGCTGATGTTGAATGCAAGGCTACCAAGTTGCATGATCTCATAAACTCATAAAAAATATCAATAACATGTGGGTAATTTCACTAAGTTAGTAAGTCAAAATATCCTAGATCAAAATCAATGGTGTGTATCATTACATATAAAATTAGATCAATGATATAAATTCAAAGCTAGAGTCAATAAGTCAAAGATAAATCAACGGTGCATGTTCAATCATGCAATTAAAGATCAAAGATGAGAATCAAGGTCAAAAAGTTAGAATATCTTGAGAATGAATGCAAAGGTGTCAAGTGTCTCAATCATGATGAATTTTGAATAAATTGATGGCCCATGTTAGATCATATTATTTAGATGGATATCAACAATCCACATTTGATCTAGAAGATCAAAGATCGAAAGAGCATATTTAATCATGAAAAATCAAATTGATGGTGTGGATCAAGGTCAGAAAGTTAATGAGCCCAAATTATGCATGAGGCTACCACATGGTGTAAGTGCATTAATTAGATGGAGACTAATAGTAGGGTTTGAAGGAAACACATGAGGCTTCAAAGTGTCACATTCTCAAAATCCAAGATTAAAGGACACATGGGGCTAAATAGTGGCATAATCTAGAGACCATATCATAGACTAAAAACTGATAATAAAGGTCAAATCTAAAAGACACCAGAGTAGATCAATGAAGCAAAATTGATAAGGTTAATGGGAGGCATAAGATGAAGACACTTGTATAGAGTGATGATAGTCACATTTTAAAAATATGATAAGAGTCCAAGGGAGGTGAAACATAGGTAGACATGTTGGATTAAAATATTTCATGGATCCAAGCTTTTGAATACATGAACAAAAGATCAAAATGTGATCTGGGTTATCAAAGCAAGCACTGTAGATTTTCTTATCACCATTAAATACCAATGCTATGAAAAGGTCCACTCAATCAGGATATGAATTATATCTTGGATTTTGAATTGATGTCCTTTTTACCATTAAAGCTCAATTAAACTTCTCAAAATCTTTCAAATGTAGGTTTTACATCTTGATTCATGATCAAGAAACCCAAGTAGCCTATATATCTTCATTAAGAATATGACTATATGAAAATCAATAAATGGGATTGGTTTTCATCTATAGTAGACCTATGTTTAGGGTTTAAAGCAGGGGTAGAGTTATGATTATGAAAGAAGTGTCATATCTCTTGACATTGTCATATCATCCACTTTCAACAAGTATATGCAACCACTTAAAATAAACATAGTCATGGCTTAGTCAAGTCCATGGCTATGAGGATTTTGTCTTTATAACTAAAGTAAGTGGATGATGGAATAGACATCTAAGATTGAAATTTGGTGGTTAGAGAGTGCAGGTGGAATATTTAATTAAGTTACAAAAGTCTTTGGAGACTTTCCCATTTTAATGGATCATGACTCAACACCTTCAACAAATTCTTGTCTACTAGTATGTTTATAAACCAATTATGGGGATTAAGGATCATTTGGGGATAATTAATGGTTAATTAGGAGGAAATATTAATTGTTAATCAATCAAAATGTGGTTGGGACTCCCTTAAAGTGATTGGACCTCATTATTAATTTTTGATTGCTCGCTCCTTATCTCTCTTCCCCTTTTCTCTATAACTCCCATTTATCCCCATTAGTAAGATATACACACATTTTTGGGACTACTAGGAGACTCTCATTTGATAAGGTAAGACCCTATCAAAAAAATTATGAAATACCTCTTGAAGGAATACAAATTTTCTTTACCTATATCTCACCTCTAAATTATGTTTAGCAAGCTTGTGCATGATGGCATTATGAAGGAGTTTATTCCATGTCCATTGTCCTTATTTCTTGCCTATTTTTATGTGTTTTCAAGATATTTATGTCTATTAACTCATGCTATTTCCACCTTTAATATATTCATAGTGTGAATCTTAGAATTCCTCTTTTCTTCATTCATTTCTTGCAAACCTAGTTTGTGAAATACTTATGCAATCAACTAGTCTATGAGGTATGATCTAGAATTATATTATGATTCATCAGTATTTATTTCATGCTTATATGAGTTCAAATTTGATTTGGTTCATCAAATTTTTATATCTCTTAGTAACTCTTTACCCCCTCTCTATCCCTTTTACCAGTAGAAGCTTTAGTTTAGGTGATCCATCAAGAGAAAGTGGGCCTTCTCTGAATGTTTAACCCCATTATATGATAAACACAACCTATGGTTGCTCCAATATTATGGTTGAGGATGGGGGATCCTGAAGAACTCTTTCACAAGCATACAATTATATGCCATAAAAGTAACCATGTAGAATATAGAAGGAACATGTCTAGGTAAATATAGCTTTGAAGCACATAGAACCAATGTGATCACATGTAGGCCTAAGATGCATGATAAGGATCATGACAATATCTATATAGTAATAATACAAGCTCAATAATCACACATATAAGATCACTCAAAATCAAGTCAAAAGGTAATGGTCCAAAGAGACTACAAAAAAGGGGCACGTTCAAATTCTAAACAATTGAAGGGACATGACTTAGTCAATTTACATAAAATCAAGAATGACTTACTCAAATGTCCATACAACAAATAATGACATATGAAAATGTAAATTAAATAATACATAGGCATAGGGATCACAAGTAAAGGATCATATTCAAATTCTAAAAATATCAAGGCAAGACACTCAAGTAAGTGCATAAATTAATGTATAAGCACTCAACAAAAACATGCCATAGTGGCCCATGGATCCAATGTGTTAGGAAAAAATGTCAAGTGTATAACATATCAAGTACCCTATATAAGATAAAATCATGGATAAATATATGTATAAGTACATATGTAATCTCAAACATTATAATGAAATGTGATCATCAAACCATATAACCTTTGTGTATCAAGATCAAGGTAGTGGATTCCCCCAATGTCTACATGTCATGAGTTAAGGTAAGGTCAACATATAAAATAAGAACATATCATGTATCTATGTATGCATGTATCACACTCAAGTATAAATGTGACACATATGTGTATGTAGAAGTAATTAAGTATGCCATCTATCAGCTTAAAACTAACACACAGATGTCAAGGAGCTAATAGAACATGTAGGTGCCAGAAATATTTTTGAAAATTATAATGATTTTTATTTTTTTTGTATTTTGGAATGATTGAAAAGGTAGGATCATCCTATGATGTCATCCTAGTCATAGACATCTCCCCATAGTGAAACTAGTGTAATAATCTTATGATGATGTTGAAGATCATGTATAGGTCTAATATCTATCACAGGAGTATCAGTGATGCTCTGTGTATGTAAAATATGACTCAATGGTCAGGAAGTAGTAGTAGGAATAATAGGAGTATGGGTTCATTAAACCCATCATTAAGTGCTATATGGTTTCTTTGTAATAGAAGTAATAATATGTGTATGTTCTTTAGATATCTGAACATGGTGCGTAGTAGATGAGGATTCTATGGAACCCACTATATGTCTCTAATGTAATGATTGCTTGAGTACTGGCTACCTAGTAAAGGAGATTGCTTATTACTTACCCTTTTGTGGTGAATGAGCCTTAAGATCCTTGGTAATTATCAATTTGGGTATAATTTTTTGTTGTTCAAGAAGATGCTCATATGGAATTCTAGAAATTGTAATTATCTAATAGACATGAATGTATTTAACATACCCATACACTATAGAAGGTACTACTTGAAGTGTATGGATCTAATGTCTTCCAAATAACATATCAAATATTCTTGTGGAAGGTATTATTGAAAAGGCAGTAATCACATGTGCGATATTGACCTATAAAGGTAGGTCAATCTCACCAAGAAATTTTTGGGAGGTCCCATCAAATGATCTAATTGATCTAATAAAAGTTTGTAAATAATTATGAGTATAACCCAAGTGCGTAATTAATTTCATGGTGCAAACATTCTCAATTACACCATTATTTATCATAACACTATGTATAAGGTGTTTATCAAGGTATGCTCAAATGAAAAAAAAATGAAGACTAGAGTCATCATCCTTAATCTCACTACCATCAAAATTAATAGAGGGTATTTAAACCATAGGAGGTATATGTCCTGTTTAAGTACCAATAATCCCATCTAGTGGGTGTCCATAATGTGGTGGAGGAGGATGTGCATTATATGCCATTTTCACTTTTGGTTCCTTCTTAGAATGGTCTTGAAAATTATTTTTAAATATTTTTTGTTTATGGTGATCACTAAGTTGTGAGTTTGACTCCTTTGGAGGATCTTCAAATGTAAGATTTTGGTAAAGCATAAGATCTTAGATATTATGCTTTAAGGTAAAACATCTACCTGTAGAATTACTTGGTCCTTGATGATAATCATAATAAGCATTTGCATCATATCCTTTGCATACAGGTTGACTCATATCAACCTCGATAGGATGGGGGAGAGATATAAGCTAACACTCTAGTAACCATGGGAGTAATGAAGCTAGGGATGCAGGGAAATGTGTAAATTATCTCCTTGGTGCATTGGATAAGATAATTTGATTAGGTTATTATGAAACTATGTTAACTATGGTGGTTGTTTCCTTTCTAAGCTTAGGAGGTTTTACCTTATAAATTGGTTTGATTCTAAACTTGGTATTAGATGTAGATGAATTTGGTGTATTTTATACATAATTGAGCTTATTCAATGAAATAAGCTTCATTTCATGGTCCTGTACAAAATGGCATAAATCATCAAAAGATTTTAACGTCTTAAAAACAATGGACTCATGTAACAGAGCAAGCAAAATTTTATTGAATATATCTTGTACCTCCTTATCTACCATAAGATTGTAATTTTGGCTAGAATCGGTTCCTTGTTTGATTTTGTCAATTTGAGCATTAGAAACCTTTTTAGAAATATCAATGGAAAAATGTTCTAAAAACTAGCCTACAAGAGGTTTGCATGCTTTCATAGATTGTAAAAGTAAATCATAAAATCAAATCAAATTATAGTCCTTAAAGGTCCTTGGAAATAGTTTGGTCAAAATTTTATCATTAGAGGCATATTCAAGGCATGCCACATAAAAGGTTCAAAGCTATTGTTCATGGTCACCCTTGATATCATAAAATGTGAACTTAGGTGCAAAAAATCTTGCTGGTAAAGGGTGTAAAGATATCTCAAGTGCAAGAGGGTTATGCAACACATCTTGAAAATCAATATCATGAGGTGATTTTAAAGATTTAAGTTCTTTTTAGCCTTGTCCTCCAAGATATTTATGACTTGAAGGAATGTTTGAGCTGTAGATCCAGTGGGATTTAAATTAACAATTTGAGTAGTCACCAAAGGGGATGAAAACATGTTTTAAGTAGTAATAGGCATTGAAACTGGTATTTGTGTTAAATAAATGGGTAATTACATGATATATGTAGAAATAGTAGTTTCAAGAAATAAAGGATTAAACATATAATCCATGCCCCCATTAGATGTATTAGGTTGTAATGTCTTCAAGGGGAAGGATGTTTCCACTATAGTTTTGGAATTTTTCTTTCAATTATAATTTTTAAGATCTCATTAAGATCTTTATATTTTTTGTGAATAATATAATGAAATAATGCAATTGATTTCACTTGATCATGGTTTATTTACTCATTTTCATTTATTTCATGGTTTCCATTATCAGAATATTCTTCTATGATAACCCTATCAATATGTTTTTCATTCTCAACATGGGTATCATTATGATCCAAAGTATGAGATCCCTCATTGGTTTGAGATATATTATATGGTGGGAGGGGAAGCTCAATGTGCTCAATAAGCACACCTCCCAATCTAGGTTTACACATAGGTTGCATGTAAATAGTAAAAGTAGGAAATGAAAATGTACAATAATCTAAAACTCTAGCTAGTTTAAAACCCTTTGAGTCATAAATTTTTTCATTCAAACAAATTAGGTTCACCAAATGTTTAACCCTAAAATTTGGATATGGGAGTTATTTCTTACCTTGTGGTATAAGGGTTAAGAATATATAAATGACAAGGCAAAGGGTGATAACCAGATCTACAACAAGTCAATTAGGTGCTAAACTTAGATATAAACACATACTAAATTTATTATGCTGAGTATAGGCTAAATATAGAAAGTACAACTAAGATATCATGGAAATGATAAATAAGTAATATACTTAGCTGATTCTAATGCTATCATAGTGCTAGATTTGGAACATGTATGAAACATGCTAGAAGATAGTTCTAGCACAATCATTAGATTTTGGATCTAATGCTTATGAATATTTAGACACTAACATTAGCTGAGGATAGTTGCATCAATGTTACTATCTAGGTTAAATACAAGTGTCATGTTCATAATAATTGTTTAAAAGATATGTTACCACTTGGATACTTTTAGGTTTGACTTTGCCTTCACTCTAATGCATTAAAATCTAGGTCATGTATTGTCACTCTTCTTAAATTTGTAAAACCCTAGTTTTTTGTCTTCATTATCACCTTGGGGAAAAATGGGTTAGTGAGCACATGGTGTCGAACTAACCCCAAATACCTCACTATTAATGGGCACTACCCACATAGTCATTACTCTAGAAGAGGGCTTCAGATTGATGTAGTTCTCCCCTACAAGTTGGATTATATGTGAACCATGTAATACACAAAAAGAAAGTTCAATAGTGACCTAACTTATAACTTGGAAAATTAGATTCTTGGTCTACTCCTTTTGTATGAGTCAAACCTCTACATGTGTTTTACCTATGATTGGTATGGAAATAGGGAAGCTTTGTTTAATTGAATGCTTGATATAGTGCTTTTGATAAGTTTGCTTAGTATCTTTGGTCTTTTGCTAGGTGAAAAATGAATTAGGGTTGATATTTTATTTATATCAATCCATTTTGAGTAATAATGCACACTAACACACTTAGGATGACCATTAAGATACATTTCATTTGAAAATTGGATGAATTTAGGGAACTAAACCCTTATGTCAGGTCAAGACACTAATGCCTATCTCAAATGTCAGTGTCCAAGGAGTAGGAAAGTAGGTATAGAATCAAAACTTGTAGAGGTGGAAGATAAGTACATTTTAAGAATTCTAGTCAAGATAAAAGACCTAGTTCATTAACATAAGACTAGTCTACTAAGAGATATAGGCTAAGGGGCACAAGATAGAGAAAATGTGAGACTTGTGGAAGTAGGAAAGGTCTAGAACTGAGAGGAACAACCAAGGTCTAAGTTTTACAGGTGTAAAATATTGAGGTGCTATATAATCCATAAATATAATCTATAATAAATAATTAAGACAACATCAATGCTTAATTCATAGTGAATCCTATAACTATGTACCTCAATGTAGTAGAGAATCTAATTAGTTACTTTCTAGTGTAGCTCATGTGGTTCCTACATAAATCTAGAGACCATGCCCACTACATATGAAATGTCAAATCTAATGTGAATAAGGTAGATAATACTAATTATAAGTTATCAATACAATGTAACACCAACCAAAAGATATGGATAATCAAACTTAA
This sequence comes from Torreya grandis, assembly GCA_037957365.1. Taxonomy (NCBI): domain Eukaryota; kingdom Viridiplantae; phylum Streptophyta; class Pinopsida; order Cupressales; family Taxaceae; genus Torreya; species Torreya grandis. Next base: position 3,305,233 of record JARHVA010000440.1, on the reverse strand, counting down.
GCTTCACATCAGATAGAAAGGGAGTTGGAGATGGCTTATAGTTAGCCATGTTAAACTGTACAAGAAAATCAAGAGTATACCTAAATTGTACAATAATTTTGTTAGAGTCAGAATGATTAATTTAAATCCTAATGAAGTAATTCAACAAGCCTAAGTTCATCATTGATAACTTGTCGGACAAAGTAGTTTTCAATATTATGATGGTGGATGAAGAACTCCTTGGGATCCATAGGTCATCTATGTAGAGAACCAAAATCAATATTGAATTATCCTGACACAGGATGTAGACATTTGGATTAGAATGACATCTGGTGAACCCAGTTGAAATAAGAAAAGAGTCCATCTTGACATACCAATCTTGAGGAGCTTATGTAAGGATATAGATAGATTTCTAAAGTTATCAAACTAAGGAGGAATCTTCCACAAATCCTTTTGGTTACTCCATGTATATTTCATCTTTTGATGTCACTGTGAAGAAAGGCACTCTTGAAATCTATCTAATGAACATCCCAATGATGTGTTATGGCTATATAAAGAGTGAGTTGGATTGGGTTAGTATTAGATACCAGGGAAAACATCTTGGCATAGTCAATGTTAGGTACCTAAGAAAAATCATATGCTACCATATGTGCTTTGAACTTGTCTAAGGACCCATATGTGACAAATTTTGTTTGGTAGATCCACCTACATCAATAAATTTTTATTCCATTAGGAAGGGGGACTGTATCCTAAGTGTTGTTCCTTAACAAGGACTCATATTCTTCTTTTACATAGTTCCTTAATAGGAGTGCCTAATGCTTTATGAAATGACTATGTATAGGAAGTGAATGCAATGAAAACATGTGGGGTATCCTATAATCATGAATACATGAAACTATTATTTGATATATATCTAGATTATTGGACAACACTTTCTAGTGTTTATCTAGCCTAAAGAGGACTGGTGCTTTGAGAATCAGGAGGATATTCCTCATCCTCTAAATATATTATGGGAGAAGGAGGAGTTGAGTCCTCATCACTACTCTCAACATCAGACCTAGAAGAAGAATCTAGATCATCAAGAAGTTGGTCAAGTGGATTTGTATCATCATAAGTGTCATTAAATCCTAGTGCATCCAAGGAAGGGGGAGAGGTGTCAAGTGTGGATTTTGAAGGACCTTCTTGAAAATGAACACTCCTCTTAATGAAAAACTCATGAGTGATGGGATGGAGAATCCTATATCCCTTAACACCCTTAGGATATCCAAAAATATGCAAGGATGACTCTAAGGTTGCATTGCCTTACATTTATTCTTAGGAATGTGGGACATATAAAGAGATCAAAACACTCAAAAGTGTTTCACTATGGGTTTTTGACCACTCCATGCTTTAAAAGGAGTGACTCCCTTCAATTCTTTATGAGGAACTCAGTTATGGATATAACAAGCATAGTTGATGACCTCAATCCAATACTTAGGTGAAAGAGACTTGAAGTGTGGCATAAAGTTAGACATTCCCTTTAAGGACCTATTATTTCACTTTGTAACACTATTATGTTGATGATTATACGAAACTGTACACTATGTCTCAATCCCCTCTGAAGTGCAAAATTCTTCAAAACAATTATTGACATACTCACTACCATTATAGATGCATAAAATATTGATGGATCTACCTGATTAATTTTATACAAGAACCTTGAATTGTTGAAAATGATCAAACAATTTAGATTTATTCTTAAGAAAGTACACCCAAGTATACCTCAAAAAGTCATTAATGAAAGTAAGCATGTATTTAGTCCTATTGAATATATGATATGGAAATGGTCTAGTAATATTACTATGAACTAGATCTAATATCTATGTAAATCTACATGATTTGCCTTTGTCATACTTATCCTCATGATGCTTACCAAGTATGCATGCTTGGAAAACTTTGTTAGAAAAATGAACATGTGATAACCCTAAAACCATGTCATGATGACTAAGTTTCTCTAGGTAGTGATAGTTGAGATGGTTGAATCTTTGATGCCATAATTTACTCACCCCATCTAAATGAGTATGTAGTAAAGGGTTGATCAGGAGAAAAATATGAGAAAGTATATAATTGTGATTAGTGATCTACTTTCCTAAATACAACAATGAAGTCATTATCTACTTCCCTAATAACCACTAAATTACATGTTAACTAAACTCTCTTGCCTAAATTGATGTGAGTGATCTGATAAATATATAGGATATTGGTGGATAAAGAGGGAACACATAAAACATCATGAGATGTCTCATCTTTCACTTCACTAGATCCTATCCCACTTAATTATACAAAAGTATTATGACCCAACAAGATGGAAGGCATAGAACAAGGCTCTAAAGATGAGAAAAGGTTCTGAGATGAATCCATGAAGGCACCAAAGTTTTTTACCCATGTGGAAGGTTGGGATGCAACAACACCTTTCTACTATCTTTGGACTTAAAAGACTCTTATACTGATGAAATTTGATTGGCTAAATTAATGACATTAATATTGTGCTTCTTGAGTATCTTAGTTAGTTGGTTAATATACTTTTTCATGCCTTTGGATTCATCATGCCTAGGTTTATTACAATAGGCACATGTGAGTCACTCTTTCTTGGGTTTATTATCTGAATAGGAGGACTCTTTTGATTCTTTGGACTTAACATCATATTTTTAATCCTTTTTTTCTAGTTCCTTATTCTATTTCTTCTACTTATTATTGGAGGCATTCTATTTGTCATGACTCACAATCAAGACATGAGATTTATATGACTATAGTGTACCCATTTGAATAAGCTTATCTTGATCTTGAGTCAATTTAGGATCAAAATTGTCCAAGGATGACATGGTCCATGTAGCTCCAAGGGCATACTTGGTAGAGTGTAAGGTAGAAATGAAGACATAATAGTCTGAACCCAATTTTCTATGGATTGAAAGAATTAATTGATCATAATTTTTATCAATGCCATATAGTTTCAACTACAACCAAAGTGATTTGAGCATTGTGAAGAAGTCATGTATAGTGTCAAAGTTGTTTGGTTCACATTAATGAGATCATTCTCAAAATCATTTCCCCTAATTATGTATTACTTCCCATTTAGTTTTTCCAATGTGTTCCAAAATTGATTACGAGTAGCTATAGATTCAATATGAAAGAATAGGTTGAGAGACATAGATAGGCATAATTAACCATAGGCTTCATCACTTCTTTTAAACCACTTTGCCTTCTCTACATCAAGTTTTCATTATTTTTACGTACCCATTATGATTAAATGTAATCCTTTTATCCTTAAGAGGATTTGAAATTTGACTTTCCACTCATTATAATTGAATGGTGTAAGAAGCAACTAAACTCTGATCCATGGTGTAGAAAGGAAGTATGTGTTAAACTACATGTGCTAAAAGACTAAGAATGTCTAACCCCATTAAATATATAAAGGTTAAATTTTACAAGGAAAAATAATATCACGAATGTTTATTAATTAAAAAAATTGCAGTTTCAAAAAAATTATGCCTTAAAAGGAGCTATCAGTTAAAAGTTATGGAAGTTTGAACATTTTTTTCTCATAAAAATTAATGATCTCCACTTTACATAATTTGTTTTTGGTGTGCATTAGTTTGGCCCAACTTTGTGAGGAAAAGTTAAAACCACTTGGTTTGGTTGTGATCAAGGGATAATCTCCCATGTGACCAGATTGTTAAGGGATAGGATGAATGCTCTACCCTTGATGATACTTTGCACTATGATGTGACTGAGGGAGTGATGTCACTCATAAATTACCTCTATTTTAATAATGAATAGTGCCACTTGACACTATCTTAAATTTGAAATTTGGATGGATGTCATAATTGAGTGCCAATGTTGGAGGTATAACCACTAAGAGCGGGGGGGGTGAATCAGTGCGAAAAATCTTATTTCAATTCCATATATCATTCATTAATTAATAAAATAGATTTAGACATATAGTAATACATAAATAATTATTTATATGAGAAATAAGGGGAAAGAAAACACATGAGCACAATGTTAAGCACAGAATATACTGAGAAGGGGGGTGAATCAATATATTATATATCTTATAATTCCTTCCTTTAACCAAATTCCACTTAATCAAACATTAAAGATATGCAATAAAACTCAAACAATAAACATCCACACAAGATAGAGAGAGACACCAGATATAATGTGGAAACCCAATGTGGGAAAAACCATAGAGAATCAATCTCAAATATATTCATGAGAACAACCCCACAAGAGCACCATACCCCTTTGACAAGTACAAACCTCAGCTACAATTCATGAGCACCACCTTACAGGAGCTTTAAACCCCTTTGCCAAGCACCAACCTAACTGCTACTCGTGAGCACCAACCCACAGGAGCACCAACCCCTTTGCCAAGAACCAACCCACCAAAAATTCATGAGCACCAACCCACAGGAGCACCAACCCCTTTGCCAAGCACCAACTTAGCAACAATTCATGAGTACCAACCCATAGGAGCACCAACCCCTTTGTGTATACCACACACCTATCTCTTAATGTTGTTATCTCAACAACTGATAGATCAATACAAGATCACCTTCCTCTCTCTCACTTTTGCTCTTCTAAGCTAGATATAACAAATACAAATCATCTCTCATAATTTATCTTTTAAGCTAGATATTACAATATCAAATCAACCTCTCACTTCCACATTTACAAATGGATACTCAAGCCTTTATTTATAGCTTTCCAAATGACCTTTGGCCTTCCCCTTTGTGACCTTTCATTCTTCATGGAAAATGGCACCAATCTTGGATGACCCTTCATATTCAAGCATTTGAAAAGTCATGTGGTGACCCTTCATGACCAAAAATGTCTTTCCCACTTTTGTCCTTATCTTTGGTGACTTTTCGTATTCCTTTAAGTGTCCCTTCATGAGAAATTCACCCTTTACTCTTTTTTCTTCACTTGGTGACTCTTGGTATTCCCAAAGATGACTCTTCATGGGAAAATGTGTCCCATCCTTCTTTTGTCTTTATCCCATGACTCTTCGGCTTCTCCATGGGCCCTTATTTTGTCTCATATGTAACCAAAAATATATTCATTAATATTAAATAAAAATTAACTCATATTAGCCAAGATAAAAAATATTAAATGCAATGGGGCCTTTATCACCAATAATACTAAACCTTTGACATCAATGACAATATTTCCAACAATCTCCCCTTTTGTCATTGATGGCAACCTCAATCCTGAAACTGCCACATCCTGTCACCTACACATCCTATTATTTGAAAACATACAGTAACTCCCCCTTACTATAGCAACCTGTACCTATTTTTTGCACCTATACCTATACCTTTTATTCTCCCCCTTTGACATCAATGGCAAAGGGCCTACCTGGAGCTAACACTTAGCTCCCCCTCACCTGATGCTGAACATCAATGGCAGGAATTAATAGAAATTACTCCCAACTCTTCTCACCAATCTTTGAATGTATCCTTTGATCATGCCTTTGAGAAGATATCTGACGATACATACACATTTTTCCCTATCCTTTGATCATCTGCAATCAACTCATTTGAATCTTTTCTTCTAATCTCACAACCCTCTTTATGAAACTTTAATGTATATCCTTGATCACATATTTGACTAACACTTAACAGATTATGCTTAAGACCTTTTACATATAAAACATTCTTAGTCTTAGTTCTACCATAATCCAAACTCAAAGTACCTTTTCTGGCTATCTTGGCAGTGGTTTTATCTCCAAACCTTACTTTACCACCATTAATCTTCTTTAGAGAAATGAACTTACTTTTATCACCTGTCATATGCCTCGAACATCCGCTATCAATTAACCATGGCTGATATTTACCTCCCACATGTAGAGCTGTCTGCACCATCATAGAATCTTCATGTTGTTTCTTCTGCCATGAACATGTCTGAACCTTCTCCCTGATGAATGGAGCTTTGAAACTCTAATTCTTCTTCTTGATGAATGGAGCTTTGAAACTTTGATCCTTTTTGACTTACTCAAACATGCTTCTATAATACCAAGCTATGTGTCTGAAGTTGTTGCACTTGTAGCACACTATGGTCTCTTCATTAAAGCTTGATAGAGGAGCAAAAGAGTTGTGGCTTTTTCTTGAATCTACTTGACTTTCCTTCTCCTTATTTCTAAAATTGTTAGATCTTTTTCTACATTCTACTTTCTTGTGACCATATCCATTACAATAAAAACAATAGCCATAAAAATAAGACTTGTCTGTATATCTCTGACCTAATTGCCTTTTGTAGCTTTGTTCTCTCCATCCTTCTCTATTTGGAATGTCCTCTATATTCTTCACTTCTCCCCTTTTTTGTTTCCTCTTGTGCCAGAGCTTCAACATAGCTCTTTTTCTTTTAATAACCAATCCCTATCTTATCTATATATGCTTTTTGACTTTCCAATATCTTATACAGCATGTTAGTGCTATCTTCAAATTTTGAATCACTGATTACTTTATCATTGACAACTTTCTGAATATCTTCTTTTAAAGAGGCAATTTCAATAACATACCTTTCACATTATTTTATTGCTATTTCCAATTGTGCTATGAGATCTTCTTCATTCTTCTTGTCTTCTTCAAAGTGTGCATGTAGATCTTCAATCATTTCCTTTGACTCTTGTTCATTTTTCTCGATCCGGCGCTTTAACCTTTGATTCTTCTTCTAAACAGCTTCAACTCTTTTAGGGCACAATTGAGTTCTCCTTCCATATCTACTTTAGCTTCCTCCTCTTCTTCTTCTTGATCATCATCATGTATGGCCATGAATAGAATCTCTTCATCTTTTGAATCACTGACTCCACTATCTTCAACTGAGCTAGGGTCCTTAGAATATAGGCTCTTCTTCTCGAGTCACTTCTTGGATTTGCCTTTGAAATTATTCTTGTATGTAGGCTTTTCTTCTTCATCATCTTTAACCTTATCTAGGCATCTAGCTGAAAAATGTCCAATATTTCCACAATTAAAACATTTAAAAGGTAATTTTCCTTGATATTTACCTGTTCCTCTTTTTGGCCTACAAATGAAAAGTGCTTCGTTATCATCTTTATCATCACTGAAACTATCACTTGATTCTTGAATCTTAGCTTTCTCCTTCTTTGATATCTTGAAAGTTTCTTCTCTCTTTGAGGGTTTATCTTGTTCTATCTACATCTCATATGCCATGCGAATACCATGAAGCTCATCCATCTTCAGCTTGGCTAAATTCTTCATCTCCTCAATTGCCAAAACCTTTGCATCATATCTCATTGGTAGAGATCTCAAAACCTTTTGTACCACCATTGACTCTTCTAATATTTCTCCAAGACCTTGAATCTGATTTACTATCTGATCAACTCGCAAAAGATAACTTGCTATATCTTCTTCTTCTTCCATCTTCAAACTTTCAAATTGCCTTCTAAAAGTCTACAATTTAGCTTGTTGTACCTTTCCATCACCTTAGTAAATATTCCCAAGTTTTACCTAAGTTTCATGAGCAGATTTACATTGCATAAAATTAACAAATTTAGATTCACATAAACCACATAAAATAACATTTAAAGCTTTAGCATTACATTCACTTGCCTTCTTTTTTGTTGGAGTAATTGTAGATGTCTGTGTCTCTTCATATTCCTCCACCACTAATTTCCATATGTTGAATCCAAGGGCCATCAAATAAACCTTCATTCTCATGCTCCAAAAAGCATAATTTGTCCCATCAAATAAAGGTGCCTTATTTGTAGAAAATCCTTCATGTGACCCAGCCATCATGCTTTCCCAATCTACCTTCAAGCTATAAAACATTTCAAAAAAGGAACCTACTCTGATACCAATTGTTAAGCAAAAAATATACTGAGAGGAGGGGTGAATTAGTATATTATATATCTTATAATTCTTTCCTTTAACCAAATTCCACTTAATCAAACATTAAATATATGTAATAAAACTCAAACAATAAACATCCACACAAGATAGAGAGAGACACCAGATATAACGTGGAAACCCAATGTGGGAAAAACCACAGAGAATCAATCTCAAATATATTCATGAGAACAACCCCATAGGAGCACCATACCCCTTTTCCAAGTACAAACCTCAGCTACAATTCATGATCACCACCTCATAAGAGCTTTAAACCCCTTTCCGAGCACCAACCCAGTTGCTATTCGTGAGCACCAACCCCTTTGCCAAGCACCAACCCAACAACAATTTGTGAGCACCAACCCATAGGAGCACCAACCCCTTTGCCAAGCACCAACTCAACAACAATTCGTGAGCACCAACCCATAGGAGAACCAACCCCTTTGTGTATACCACACACCTATCTCTCAATGTTGCTATCTCAGCAAATGATAGATCAATACAGCATCACCTTCCTCTCTCTCACTTTTTCTCTTCTAAGCTAGATATAACAAATAAAAATCATCTCTCATAATTGATCTTCTAAGCTAGATATTACAATATCAAATCAACCTCTCACTTCCACATTTACAAATGGCTACTCAAGCCTTTATTTATAGCTTTCCAAATGACCTTTGGCCTTCCCCCTTTGTGACCTTTCATTCCTCATGGAAAATGGTGCCAATCTTGGATGACCCTTCATATCCAAGCATTTGAAAAGTCATGTGGTGACCCTTCATGACCAAAAATGTCTTTCCCACTTTTGTCCTTATCTTTGGTGACTTTTCGTATTCCTTTAAGTGTCCCTTCATGAGAAATTCACCCTTTACTCTTTTGTCTTCACTTGGTGACTCTTGGTATTCCTCAAGATGACTCTTCATGGGAAAATGTGTCCCATCCTTCTTTTGTCTTTATCCTGTGACTCTTCGGCTTCTCCATGGGCCCTTATTTTGTCTCATATGCAACCAAAAATATATTCATTAATATTAAATAAATATTAACTCATATTAGCTAAGATAAACAATATTAAATGCAATGGGGCCTTTATCACCAATAATACTAAACCTTTGACATCAATGACAATATTTCCAACACACAAGATATATGTGGGAAACCATATTGGGGGATAAAACCCACTAATTTACATCTTGAAATATAGTCCTATAATTAATAAATCAAAATTCTTAGTGAGGTACCAACCCCTTACTAGTCAAGTACCCAATCAACTAATCCTTTAACAAGCTCCAACCTATAAGGAGGTTCCAACCCCATAGGTAACCAGGCACCAACTCAAATACCTTGAATATATGATCAAACTTGTACACATTTTTCTCACTTAATTTAATATGACCTATTTTTTTTTCTTCTCACACTTTTCTCTCTCTCAAATAGTCTATTAGGCCTTCTCACTCAACTAGCTCTTTTGTTGGTAGAATTATGTCAAATGACCTTGATAAAAACCTATATAAATATAGTTATATATTAATGGAATAATCAACAAAACTATTTTATGATATTCAATCCCTTTACCTATTCTTAAAAACTCTATATCCTTCGCTTATTTAATTATGCAACTAGTCAAAATAGTCTTATTAGGCCTTGTCTTTATACTTAACTTTTGATCATACCCATATTGGTAAAAAATAAAATTAATAAAATTTAAATATATAAATACACATGTTTTACAAGTGAAAAAGTCACTACATAGGTTGGTCATTACCCTTAAGGGCCAAAACCACCATTAGGCCTAATAGAGACCTAATGCAATTAGGCCTTCTTTAAGTACACATTTCACTTAAACCTCCATGAAACACATTGAGCCTTAAAAATGGATGAAAAAATTAAAATTTATATTTAATATACCCCTTATAATCTCACCTTATTTCCCCAACACCATTTGTCTCTTTTCACTCCTTGAACCACCCAATTAGGTATACTTGCAAATAGGCCTTCTTACTGCCAAAAAGTCTGTCTAGAAAATATGATGCATACAAAAAAATTTGATGCATAACCCAAAAAAAACACATGGATATAATATACATTACATCAAGTTTAAAATCATGTTCATTATAATTCATCAAACATGGAAAAATACATCGAACTGATCAACTTTAAAAGCTTACTCAAAACTGCACACAGGCCTTAAGAACCCAATCAAAAGCATTTGAATTTTTAATAAAATAATAGGAGTTTATAATTAATAAATATGTGTTAAAATAAACCTATGAGACATAAATAACACTTTAATAGGCATTTTATCCTTCAACTCAGTGCAAAATGACTCAGTAACATCATTTTCACTCACATAGAGAAAACTACCTATAGCACCAAAAACATAGTCATGGAAACTAAGACTTATAAAATATGTGTAAAAACTTTTTTGATATTAAAATGGGTTTAAATAAACCTTAAGATGATTCAGGCAACATTCTAGGTGACAATTTGGGTGATGGTTCTACCCTAATTGGTGGCAAGACTTCTGGGAGCCATAACTTTTGCACCGTAGCTCCAATTGACTCGCCGTTTGAACAATTGGAAAGATAAGAATGAGGGGAACATGATAAGATGTAATAGATATCTGATTTATGTATTTTGACCAAAAACACCAAATGGAAGTTCCCCATATTTCAATTTTAGTAATGCCATCTAAAAATAGTAAGTTTTTAAAAATAGTAATTCTTTAAATTTTGTATTGTTGTAAGTCATGAAAGTCAAACCACTTAATCTCCCTCAATATTGGTGATATTCCACATCCTCATAATACCTTAAAAATGTGTATAAATTAAGATGTAACCTGAAATGGAAATTAGACATCTCTTCTCATTGATAAGCATATGTTTGGATTTACAATTTTTTATGAATAAAACATCTCTTCTCAGAGATAACATTATTGTTATTGTGTTATTCTTGTTTCTTGAATTTATTTCAACCAAATATTATGAGTTTTGGATTAGTGGTAACAAAGAGGTTTGTCTTTAGAGTGTATGATCCCAAGGATGAGGTTAGATTATAGGAAGTTTGGGTGGAAAATAGAACCAATAGACTATCCACTTATTCACTCTAAATGACTTCAAATGGCAGACAACACTGAGACATCCAATACTTTTAAGTAAATGGTGAATGAAGACCTCTAGAAACAAAAGGCATAGATGTTACAACAATTCATTCAAATTATCCAATAAATTTTGATGGGAAATTCTAGCTCTTCATCTACAACCCCACATCCTTTTAGTGCCCCAACACCCTTCAAGGTTTAGGTGAATTTTTATATCCATACATTTGAAGGCAAAATAAATGCTAATGTTGTAGAAATTTTTTTGGATCAATTGTCATCTTATTTTTTTGTAAATAAATTCATCGATAAAGAGAAGATCACTTTTGCTCTTTTGAAAGCATCATTGCCTACCAAAAATTGGTGGGAAGTGTACAAAAAGAGATTTAGTGCAGATGATATTGGCCTTGAGGAAAAACCTACTTGGGATGATTGCATAGAAGCTATAAGGGAAGAATATTACCCCATTGGAGAATATGATGATCTATATAGAGAGTGGCAATAACTTTGCCAAGGTAAGGAACAATTTGCCCAAGATTACACTGACATTTTTCATTATTTATCTACAAGATTGGGCATCCAAGGAAGTGAAAAACAAAAAATTCTCAAATATCATGGTAGACTAAAATGTTATATACAGGGATAAATGGAACTCTTCAATTTGGAAACCCTCAGTGAAGAGTATAAGTTTGTAGTGAAGATTGAGTAGAAGCATAGAATAATGAATACGAAGAGTTAGCCTTCAAAATGGAAAAGTGATAAAGAAGGTCAAACATGAGGCCAAAATTGGAATAAAAATGAAGGAAAGACTGGGAAATGGTGTGATTATCACAAATCTAGAACTCACTCCAAAGAATAATGTTGAGCCATCAAGTCCCTAATTTCTAAGTCACAATCCTCAACATCTACTGCTCTACCTCATACACAACTTGTAGTTGAAGAGGATGAAGAAGAGATTATAGATGCTGAGCCCAATGCCATATTTTCTTCATAATAGACCCATGAGGAGTGGCCAAATGACAAGAAAAGGTTGTTTCATTCTAATTTATGGGTGAAAGGTAAGCCTTTGCATTTCATTTTTGATAGTGGGAGTCAAAAAAATTTAATCTCTACTAATGTTGTTAAAAGCCTAAATTTGTCCATGAAACCTCACCCAAAGCCATATAGTATTGGATGGTTGAGTCTAGGGAGAAACCTCCATGTCACCCACCAATGTCTTCTCTCATATGCAATAAAACCTTTCCAAGATGAGGTCTTATGTGATGTGGTCAGTCTAGATGTTTGCAATGTACTTTTTGGTTAGCCATTCATGTATGATCGACATGGAATCTATGAATAAATAACTTGAAGGATCACCATCACTCTTGGAACATGGAACTATAGGGTACTAGAGGTACCACCTTCCACATCTCTCTCTATGATTAGTGTCAAGAAATTTGTTCTCATGGTGGTCAAGCCATAAGAATCCAAAAGCGCTGATGTTTCAGCATTGAATACACAAACAATACAACAATAGAATATAATAAATAATTTCAAGGCCTCCCATCCATAGATTAATGGTCAAACAAAAATGGTAAACAATCGGGCCCTACACAGCTCCACAAAGTATAGCTCCACTAAGCATAATCCATTCCAATTATGCATCAGGAATCAAATAAAAATAAAACTACCACACTTGATGAAAAATATTGATGAAATGTAGACCATTGATTCTCAAGGAGGAAGGAGTGATTTGGGAAACATTCCAGGTGACAATTCAAGTGATGGTTCTACCCCAATTGGTGGCAAGACTTTTAGGAGCCATAACTTTTACACTGTAGCTCCAATCAACTCACCATTTGAACCATTGGAAATATAAGAATGAAAAAAACATGATAAGATGGAATGATATCCACATGATGGATTTTGACCCCCAAAAACCCAATTGAGGTGACCTAAATTTCAATTTTAGTAGTGCAGTCTAAAAATAGTAAGTTTCTAAAAATAGTAATTCCTCAAATTTTGTATTGTTGTAAATCATGGAAGTTGAACCACTTAATATCCCTTAAGATTGGTGACCTTACACATCCTCCTCATACCTTAAAAATGTGTATAAATGAAGATGTAACCTAAAATGGAAATTAGACATCTCTTCTTAGAGATAAGCATATGTTTGGATCTACAAATTTTTTTGAATAAAACATCTCTACTCAGAGATAACATTATTGTTATTGTGTTGTTCTTGTTTCTTAAATTATTTAAACCAAAGCTTCTAAGTTTTGGATCAGTGGTATCAAATCAATTTGTCTTTAGAGTGTATGATCCTGAGGATGAGGTCAAATTATAAGAAGCTTGGGTGGAAAATAGAACCAACAGACTATCCACCTATTCACTCTAAATGACTTCAAATGGAAAACAACATTGAGATATATGATCCTTTCAAGGAAATGGTGAATGAAGCCCTAAAAAAACAACAAGCGTAGATGCTAAAAAAATTCACTCAAATTCTCCAACAAATTCTGATGGAAAATTTTGGCTCCTCATCTGTAACCCACATCCTTTCAGTGCCCCAACACCCTTCAAGGTTTAGGTAAATTTTGATATCCCTACATTTGAAGGAAAAATCAATGTTGATATAGTAGAAAATTGGTTAGATCAATTGTCATCTTATTTTTCTATAAATAAATTCACTGATAAAAATAAGATCACTTTTGCTCTTTTGAAAGCATAATTGCCTATAAAAAATTGATGGAAAATGTACAAAAAGAGATTTAGTGCAGATGATATTGGCCTTTTGGTAGAACCTACCTAGGATGATTTCATAGAAGTTGTAAAGGAAGAATACCACCCTATTGGATCATATTATGATTTGTATATAGAGTGGTAACAACTTTTCTAAGGTAAGGAACAGTATATTAAAGATTACATTGACATTTTTATTCTCTATCTGTGAGATTAGGCATTCAAGAAAGTGAGAAACACAAAGTTCTCAAATATCATGGTGGACTAAAATGGTATATATGGGGAGAAGTGTAACTCTTCAATTTATAAACCCTTGGTGAGGCATACAAGTTCATAATAAAGATTGGGTAGAAGCATGGAAGAATGAATATGAAGAGTTAGCATTCAAAATGGAAAATTTACAAAGAAGGTCAAACATGAGGCCAAAATTGGAAGAAAAAGGAAGGAAATACTAAGAAATGTTGTGATTATCACAAATATAGAACTCACTCCAAAGAAGAATGTTGAGCCATCAAGTCCCTACTTTCTAAGTCATAATCCTTAACATCTACTACTCTAACTCATATACAACCTACAGTTGAAGAGGATGAAGAAGATATTATAGATGTTGAGCCCGATGCCATAGTTGATTCATTGTAGACCCATGAGGAGTTGCCAGATGAAAAGAAAAGGTTGTTTCATTCTATGTTATGGGTGAAAGGTAAGCCTCTGCATTTCATTCTTGATAGTGGAAGTCAAAAGAATTTAATCTATGCTAATTTTTTTAAAAGCCTAAATTTATCCATGAGACTTCACCCAAAGCCATACATTATTATGTGGTTGAGTCCAGTGAGAAACCTCTGTGTCACCCACCAATGTCTTCTCTCATATGCAATAAAACCTTTCCAAGATGAGGTCTTATGTGATTTGTTCAATTTGGATGTTTACAATGTACTCTTTGGTTAGCCATTCATGTATGATCGACATGGCATATATGAATAAAGAAATCAAAGGATCACCCTCAATCTTGGAACATGGTGCTATAAGGTACCAGAGGTACCACCTTCCACATCTTTCTCTTTGATTAGTGCCAAGAAATTTGTTCTCATGGTGGTCAAGAAATAGGAATCCAAAAGGGCTAATGTTGTAGCCTTGACTACATAAAAAATACAATAAAAAAATCCAATAAATAATAATTTGAAGAAGTTCATAGCCTCCCATCCATAGATAAATGGTAAGACAAAAATGGTGAACAATCAGACCCTACACAACTCCACAAAGTATAGCTCTATAAAGCATAGTCCATTCCAAGTGTGCATCAAGAATCAAATAAAAACACAACTAACACACTTTATGATAAATATTGATGAAATGGGGACCATTTATTATCAAGGAGGAAGGAATTATCTATGAAACATTCCAGGTGACAATTCGGGTGATGGTTCTACCCCAATTGGTGGTAGGACTTCTGAGAGCCATAACTTTTGCATTGTAGCTCCAATCGACTCACCATTTGAACCATTAGAAATATTAGAATGAGGAGAATTTGATGAGATGGAATGAGATCCACTAAATTTATTTTTACCCTTTAATACCTATTGGAATTTCCCTAAATTGCAATTTTAGTAGTGCAGTCTAAAAATAGTAAGTTTCTAAAAATTGTAATTCCTCAAATTTTATATTGTTGTAAATTGTGAAAGTCGAACCACTTAATCTACCTCAATATTGGTGACCTTAAAAATCCTCCTCATACCTTAAAATTTTTTATAAATGAATATTTAACCCAAAATGGAAATTAGACATCTCTTCTCAGAGATAAGCATATGTTTGGATCTACAATTTTTTTATGAATAAAACATCTCTTCTCAGAGATAGCATTATTGTTATTACGTTTTTCTTGTTTATTGAATTTTTTTTCAAAAAAATATTATAAGTTTTAGATCATAATAATAATTATATAATATTTTAAAATATATATTACATGGTTATGTTAATATTGATATTACAGATGAATCTCACAACTTCACTCTACACAGACTTCACTGTGTTAGATAAACCATTTTGATGACATATTTTTGATTGTGTATGAGCATAATAAATACCTATAAATAAAAATTATATTATTAATAGTTATTTAATAATAATCCCATGCATTTTTATCCATACCTATTCCTTTAAAACCTATCCCTAATCTCATTCTCATCCTTGCCTAGTTTTTTCATTGTCTTGCCTATTAGGCCTATTTAGCAATAGGTCATATTCCTTGACTAGTTTAGAAAATTTAAGGTTTTAAACATGTTTATAAACTTTCATGGTTATAAAATTAAAGTCTTACACATCATATTCCATCCATTTCCATGCTTTGACTTGGTCAACCCTACATGTTATATCAAAATTCCTATAAATAAGGGTTTTCCTATAGCTTTTACTCACTATCAAGACAAATCAAAACCACATAGAGAAGATTGGAAGAGTAATTTACATTTTAAAAATATAAAAATACGTTAAAAAACCATTTTTATCCATAAATGACAAGATATTTCCTATTGATTCACTATGAGGGTTTTTACTAGTTTCCCTTCTTAGTAATCATTCATAAAGGTTTGCCCCTAAAATCTAAAAACAATGATATGAAAATAAATATATGGACCTTACCTAACTTCCATGAAGTTATTATGATCTCATGCAAAATTTTCAAGTGCCAATTATCATAAGAAATTCCTTCCTATGTCTATAACACCCCATTCTATGCACACATAAGACCTTATGACTAATTTTCATTCTTTCTTATTTAATAAATGATCTCAACATTTGTAAAAAAAATTGAAAAAATATCTCATACTTATATCAATGCTCTTTATATCTCTGATACCTTTGAAAATTATCTTGATCCCTCATTAGGCCATATTAGGTTTCTTTGTACAATAGGCCTTATACTGCAAATCATACGTAGATCATGATCATTGCTTAAAAATTATTGCACAACTCATAATACCTCATCCAATTATAAAATTCACTCATACCATGTTCACATACTACCATCCATCAACTCTAAAGTCTCATAATCCTCACCTCATCATGAGACTAGGCCTATGCCTTCTTACTAGGTCTCTCAAGTAGACTTATGAACTCACCATTAATAACAACAATGTCAACATAGAATGACATCAATGACACTTTCATGACATCAATGAAAAATTCATGAATACATTAGAAAACATTATCAACAATCTCCCCCTTTGTCATTGATGGTAACCACTCATTGATGGAACCTACTTAGATAATCTTCTCTTACTAGGATATATCTCCTCAATGCATATCAATCTCCTCCTTTGACATTAACAACAAAGCATTACCTACAAAAACACTTCAACATAGATAAATAAAATATAATGTTATCAATCTCCCCATATCATAGTGCATATATTAGATAACTTCTTCTTCATAGATTGATATGAATCCCCCTTTACCCTCATAGTTTATATACTTCTTTCTTATTATTTGGAGTTAAAAAACCTCATTATCATCTCCCCCTAAGAACTTTATCTTTCTTAGTGACTACTAATAATAATAATCATACCTAATTTCTATCTCAGATTTTCAAAAGTAGCCTTTAGAAGAGGCTTAGTTAATATATCTATAATCTAATTCTTGGTGGACACAAATTCAAGGTTAATACTTTGTTTACTCACTTTTTCTCTTATAAAATGATAAATGATAGTAATGTGTTTGGTCCTTGAATGCATGAAAATATTATTTGAAATAGTTATGGCACTAGTATTATCATAAATAATAGGAATAAGATCATCAAACTTTACCTTGTAGTCTCTCAAGGTTTGTCTCATCCACAACACTTGAGTACAACATGAAGATGCTAAAATGTAATAATATTGACAAGTAGATAAAGCCACTGATGGTTGTTTCTTTCTTAACCATGAGACTAAGCACTTACCTAAAAAGAAATATCCTCCGCTAGTTCTTTTTCCATCATCTAGACTCCCATCCCAATTTGCATGTGTATAGGTTATTATATCAAACTTCTTATTCCTTGGGTACCATAAACCATACTTCATTGTTCCTTTGATATATCTAAGTATCCTCTTGACTACTTGTAGATGATTTTTCTTAGGATCTGCTTAGAATATTCCCATAAAACCTAGTACTTTCATGATGTAAGGTCTAAAGGAAATAGTATACAACAAAATCCCAATCATGGATCTATATTTTGTCTAATTGAACCTTGAGGATTCATCCTCTTTGATTTTCTTAAATTGTGTAACCATAGGTGTACTTAAAGCCTTAAAATATTCCATTTTAAACTTCTTTAACATCTCTTATATATACTTGACCTATGAAATGAACATACCTTTTTTAGATTAACTGATTTGAAGTCCAAGAAAAAAGGTTAGTTTTACAAGCTTATACATTTAAAATTATAAATTCATCACCTTTAAAAAATCCTTGGTCATGTTTTCAATATTTCTTCCAAAGATGATATCATCCACATAAAATTTAACTATCAACTGATGATTATTTTTAGTCTTAACATACATGTTACTATCTTCAACTCATCTCTTGAAACCTTGGTCCAAAAGGTACTTGTCTAGTATAACATACCAAGCTTTAGGGTCTTGTTTTAGACCATAAAGAGCTATATTAAACTTTTAGACATATTCCTTATTATCATTCAATAAGAAACCCTTAGGTTGTTCAATTTATACTTATTCTAAGTTACTATTTAGGAAAGTTGACTAGACATCCATTTGGTATATCTTGAAGCCTTTGAAACATATATAGGCAATAAAAATCCTAATGGAATCTAACCTTGATATAAGAGGAAAGGCTTCATAAAAGTCAATTCCTTCTACTTGATCATAACCTTTGCACATAAGTCTATCCTTATTTCTCGTAACCTTTCCTGAAAACCCATTTTGTACCAATGATGTTTTTGTCTTTAGGCCTAGGTACTAACTCCTAAGTTTCATTATTCTCAATTTTATTTAACTCATCATTCATTGAATATAAAAAAAAATTATCTTTAATTTCTTCTACATATCTTTTAAGTTTAAAATTTGAAATTAAATCAATATCTTCTTGATTAGCATCGCTCACCATCCTTTTCCTTGTTTCTATACTTACACTTTTGTTTCTAATGATTTGAGATTTAGGATGATCCTTTGGAATCTACCTAGAAGGACCTTTTTATTCATTTTTTCCCTCAAGATCTTATTCATCCTAATCTATATTTATTTCTCCTTCAACATTATTTGACTAAGAATATGATTTTTTTGTCTCATCAACCTTCACATTTGTGATCTCTACTACATTTTTCAACCTTTTGTTATAAAATTTGTAGGTAACACTTATTGATGAATATCCAAATAAAATGCCTTCATTAGACCTTGAGTTAAAATTTCCTAAGTCCTCATTATCTCTCTTAATATAATATTTAATCTTGAAGACCTTATAATATTTAATCTTGAAGACCTTATAGTATCACATCTTCTCTCCAATATTAATTAGATAAATTTGAATCATTCAAAATGGTCTTTGTCATTTATTAAATTATTCTATTATTTCTTTCAACTACACCATTTTATTGAGGTGTTCTAGCAGCTAAGAACTATCTTCTTATTCCATTGACCTCACAAAACTCATCAAAATCATTTGACCAAAAATATCCTCTTTTTTCAGACCTAAGACACTTGATATTCACATTCATCTCATTTTCAACTAAAGCTTTAAAGGTTTTTAACTTACTTAGAGCTTCTAACTTCTCCTTCAAGAATGCCACCCAAGGCATTATTGTGAAATCATCTATAAGCAACACGAAGTAGATATCACCTTGAATAATTTGAATTATTTTAGGACCACATAGATAAGTGTGAATTAGTTTTAAAGGTCTAGTATTAGAACATTATTTATACTTGAATGTCCTCCTAGTTTTCT
Source organism: Torreya grandis (assembly GCA_037957365.1). Lineage (NCBI taxonomy): Eukaryota > Viridiplantae > Streptophyta > Pinopsida > Cupressales > Taxaceae > Torreya > Torreya grandis. Next base: position 3,285,628 of record JARHVA010000440.1, on the reverse strand, counting down.
TACCATGTTGACATGATTTACAAAGAGCATCTATAGGTTTAGAGATTTTGGGCATTTTCTTTGTATATCCCTTGGAGCTGATATTTAATATATTATCAAAGTTCATATGACCTAAATTCCTATGCTATAACCAAATTTAATCTACCTTGATCATGAATCACTTCTCTTTTGTGATCTCATTTAGTACATAGAGATTATTCTTGGTTTTATTTGCTTTAAAAATCAATCTTCCTAATTTTGATCTCCTTATCTCATATCCTTTGTCATGAAACATTAGGGTATGTAATTGGGTACACATTTTAATTACACTCAATAGGTTATGTTTCAATCCATCTACATATAACACATTTTCTATCTTGGTCTTCTTGTTGTCCAAGCTCAATGCTCCTTTTCCAACTATGTTGGTAGATGTGTTATCCCCAAACCCTACTAAACCTTTGGAATTATTATTAAAATTTATGAATTTTATTTTATCTCTTGTCATGTCACTTGAACAACCACTATCTATATACCATTTCAAATCTTCATTCTGAGTATGAAAGGCGATTTGGGCTCTCATAGATTCTTCTCCTCTACCTTCATATTTTTCATCTATAGGGTCTACTTTCTTGATCCATTATATAGTGTCATTAATACATAATTTCTGAAAATGACTATTTTTCCTTATATTATTGTCTTACACTCTTTTTAAATGTGTTCTCTTGGTTTTCAATTATAACACACAATTCTACTTCTCCATCTACAGTAAGAGAAATAATAAACAATATAGGAATCCATATACTATGATTATTTAAAATTATTTGTATTTTTATGAACATAGGATGATACATGACTTATTTTTATATCTCTTTATGGAGAAAATATCTTCTTGGCTTGTTGATGATTGACTTTAAACTTGATAGCTTTTGCATAAGTCTTGATTATACTAGTTTCATCACTCCTTGACTGATCAAAGAATTTTACAACCTAAAACTTATTTAAATCCTTTTTTTATTATATAAATCCAATAATTATCATATCATAAAAAGTTCTTTGACTATCCAATATATTTTTAAGGTTTTCAGTACTTTCCTCAAACTTTTGGTAAGTCCTTATCTTGATTACATCTTGCTCAACTTATGCCTCTAAATTTTTTACTTTCATTATAATATGGGTGAATTATTCCATATGATACTTATATTTTTAAAAACATTAATAATTATTTTCATTTAATATGGGTAGATTCTCATTGAAACCATAGAAGACACTTTCATTACCAAAATCCATACATGTGCTCCAAAGAACTCCCTTAGAATGTTAGGTCTACTCAAGGGACTTGGATATGTACCAATTATTAGAGGTATAACAAATAATAGGGGGGTTTAATAAATTTTAAAACTCTTATTTTAATTCCATATATAATTCAATAATCGATCAAATAGATCTAGAGATATAGTAATGCATAAATAATTATTCATATGAGAAATAAGTGGAAAGACAACACGTGAGCATAAGATATATGTGGGAAACCCTATTAGGGGATAAAACACATTGATTTTAATTTTTTAATATATTTATATAATCAATTAATCAAAAAAATTAGTGAGGCACCAACCCCACAAAGAATACTGACCCCTTACTAGCCAAGCACCGACTCAACTAGTCCTTTAAAAGTCTCCAACCTACAAGGAGGATCAAAAACCATAGGTAACCAAGAAAAAAATAAGATAAATTTAATCCATGATAAAACTTGGAAACTTTTTTTTCACTCAAATTAATTTTACCTCTTTCTTTTGTTCTTCTCACACTTCTTTCTCTCTCAAACAACTTATTAGGCCTTCTCGCTCAACTAGCCCTTTCCTTGGTAGAATTAGGTAAAATGACCTTGATCAACACATGCATACACATATTTATATATTAATTTAAAATTTATCACACATATATAATTATATTCAAGTACTTTACCTATTATTCAAAACTCTATATCTTTTTCTTACTTGCTTAATTCTCTAACTAGTCAAAATATGCCTATTAGGCCTTGTCTTTATACTCAACTCTTGCTCATACCCATTTTGGTAAGAAAATAAAATTAATAAACTTGGATAAAAATTTAAATATATCAATACACACATTTCACAAGCTAAAATATATTTACATATGTCGGTCATTACCCTTAAGGGCTAAATAGAGACCTAACGTAATTAGGCCTTCTCTAAGCACATGTTTAATTTAGACATATTTGGAACACTTTGTGCCTAAAAAAATGGATTAAAAAATTATAATTTAAATTTAACATACCCATTATAATATAAAATTATTTCCCTAACATAATTTGGCTCTTTTTACTCATTGAACCACCCAATTAAGTCTACTTGCAAATAAGCCTTCTTACTGCCAAAAAGTTTATCTAGAAAATATAATGAATATAACCATATTTTATAAAAAAACAAAAAAAAAACAAATGTATATAGTATAAATTACCTCAGGTTAAAAATAATATTAATTATAATTCATCAAATATGGAAAAATACCTCAAACTGATCAACTCTAAAAGCTTACTTAGAACTGCACACAAACATAAAGAACCTAGTCAAAAGACTTTGAATTTTTCATACCTTAATAGAGGTTATAATAAATATATATTTGTTAAAATTAAAATATAATACATATATAAAACTTTAATCGGAATTATATCCTTCAAATTAATGCAAAATGACTTAGTAACATCATTTTCACTCACACACAGAAAACTGCCTATAGCACCAAAAACACAATCATGGAAACTAAGCCTTAGAACATATATGAAAACACTTTTGTGATATTAAAATGGGTTTAAATTAAAATTAATAATAATTATATCATCTCTTAAAATATATATTTAATGGTTATAAATCAATATTGGTCTTACAGACCAATCTCACAACTTCACTCTATACAGACTTCATTTTGTTAGATAGACCATTTTGATGACAACTTTTTGATTATGCATGAGCATCATCAATAATTATAAAATAAGGATATATGAGTAATAGGGTTTTAATAATTACCACATGAATTTTTATCCATCCCTATCCCTCTTCAATCAATCACTAATCTCATTCTCATCCTTGCCTAGGTTTCTCACTACCTGGCCTATTAGGCCTACTTAAGAATAGGTCATATTCCATGACCAGTTTAACACATTTTAGGTTTAAAAAATGATTATAAAATTTCATGGCAATAAAAAAAAAAATTACACATCATCCTCCATCCATTTTCATGCTTTGACCTAGTCAACCCTACGTATTACATCAAAATTCCTAGAAATAAGGGTTTTCATATAGCTTTTACTCAATGTCCAGACAAAAAAAACCACTTGGATAAACTTGGAAGAGCCATTTATATGTTACAAACCTAAAAATATGTAAAAAAAACCATTTTGAGCCATAACTAAAAATATATTTTTGATTGGGTCATTACAAGGGTTTTAGGAGGGTTTTGACTGGTTTCCCTTCTTAGTAATCATTCATAAAGGATTTCCCATAAAATCTAAAAAAAATGATAGGAAAATCAATATATGGACCTTTAAAAACTTAAAATAAGTGATTATTGTCTCATTAAAAGGTTTTAAATGCCTATGAGCACAATAAATTCCTTCTCAAGTCTGTAATACCCCATTTTGTGCACATAGAGGAGCTTATCACCAATTTTAATGATTTGTTATTCAATAAATGATCTCAAAATTTAAAAAAAAAACTTAAAAAAACCTATCATACCTATTTAAATTATCTCAAGATATTTGGTACTTTTATAAATGATCTTGATCACTCATTAGGCCATATTATATTTCTTTATATACTAGGCCTTACACTACCAATCATACTTAGATCATGATCATGCATTTAATCTTATTAAACTTATCATAATAAATAATACACATAAAATTCACTCATAACATGTTCACATACTATCATCCATCAACTCCTAAGTCTCATATGCCTTACCTCATCATGCTACCAGGCCTATGCCTTCTTACTAGGTCCAAGCAAGACTTATGCAATCAACATTAAGAAAAATAATGTTATCATAAAATGAAATAAATGACACTTTAATGAAATCACTGAAAAATTAATTAATAATTTAGAACACATTCTCAATATCCAAGATCTAGAGGGTGTGTGTTTATAGATTTGGAAGACAACTAAACGTCCATGATGAGATTCAACACATGATTATGGATAGGCATGATGAGAAGACCTGGGTGAAGGGAATGATAGGTTAGGGCATGTGATAGGGCATGGTGACATGATATTTATAGGAATGTGTATGTTTGGGATGCATGTTCAATAGTACATGTGCATAGAGGACTAGAGGATCAGGTCATGTCATTACAATTGTCGAGGATGCATAAGCATGATTCATGATGATATGAATACCAAGGTCATGTGGGTGAAGTTCATGGTGGTGTCACTAACAAGGATTCATGGGTGTGGTCTGAAGTGGTGTGGCTATTAGGGATGCATAGGTGTGAAATCTAAGGAAAATTTTTTTGAGCCTAATTTTTTTGTATAAGTTTCTAAACCAGTGGAAATGGCATGAAACCAACAAGAAAACCTTAGATCTTGAAACATATATATGTTTTCCTTAAGAAATAGTAAATACCAAATTTGTATTTTATAAAAATAAAAAACTCAAAGAGGTTTTTCCACTCTAAGTAACAAGTGGTATAGAATCCATAGATTTTTTTTAAAATGCTTTCAAACCCTCTAAAAAGGTCAAAAACAATTGTCACAAAACTTGGTCATGTTTACAACTAGTCCTAGGTTTTGACACATTATAAATCCAATGGTTCTATATATTTTTAATTTAAATACCTTTGTGGTTCATATCTACATAGATTTTCTATAAACCTAATAAACCCTTGAAAACTAAAATTAATTAAAAACACTTGAATAAGCTAAAATGCTAGATCTCACAATAGGAATAATGGCATTTAACTACTTGAAAAAATTTGATACCATGTTAGAGTGGGCCACAATTGAGGATTAGTCTGGATAGGATCTAATGCATGAAGAAAAATTATACGGAGTAGTGAAATCCAAAAAACAACTCAAATAGAAAAAGTTTGTTCTCATAATAAATAAATTGTATTAGCAACATTAATAATAAATGATTTAGGAAGGTACATTATATAGGTGAAAGATAAACATTTGGGATTATATTTCACAATGAAATTTATTAAACACATAAGTGACACCTAAGAAAGATAACTAAACATGTGTAGGGAAAAACATTAAATGTAATAAAAACCTACGCTAACAAAATACACCTCTTGTTTCATCTTTTGATTCACCTCTATAATGCTCTTTGGGTCTCCCTCTTGATTCACCCTTAAATAACTCCTTTGATTCATCTCTAGATCCTTATTTGGATCTCCCTCTTGATTCATCCTTGAATGCCTTCTGGATTCACCACTAGCTTACACTCTAGATTCACCCTTAGATCCTTCTTTGGATATCCCTCTTGATTCATCTTTGGTCTCATATTTAGACTCATTTTTGGCTATACCCATAAATTCCTTCTTGGATTCATATTTAATATCCACTATATATCTAAATTTAAATTCCACTAAGGATTCTTCTATACCTTGTTCCCTAACTAATACTCTAGATCAAAAAGAACATTCTAAAAATGAATATATACTCTCTCTTAAATTTCCACCTATCATCCCATAAGGGGAATATTACCCCTACACATCTAAATTTTCTTTCCACTTTGCTAATGACATTTATCACATTCACACTTATAATATATATGTACTTCAAAAATTACCAATGAAGGATCATGTTCATGAACCAATTCCTATTTATCCTTCCATTAAAGTGCAGTAAAGTATTAATAGTAATGATGACATCCCTCCTTATTTAAAATTAGTAGATATTGATCATATGTGCCATAACTCTTTTCCTTTGTCAACCATGGAAGATGAAATTACTTATTCTTCCCATAACACATCACAAGCTATAATTTAAAGCATTGATATTAATTTTAACACATTTTGTGATGTTGCTCCAACTTCAAACACATGCTTATCTCCACATGATGCTACTCGTATGTCACAATGCCATAACCTTAGCATAAAGTTATCACATGATGCTAATGCATCTCTTACACATGACACTTCTTATAGTATAAATACACATGAACCAAATGATTCACATATATCTAAGGCATATCCTAAACCAAAGGAATAACTTACCCTTCCACCTCCTTATCCTATTCAAACTAGTATTCCCATGACTAAATTTAATAATATAATTCAACCCTTAATTAAACCTATTAAAAAAATCAACATGTCTTCACAAGAATTTTTATTCTTAATATGTGTTGTAGGTGATTTTAAAGCTTAAGTACATTAATTATCCTTAGAAAGTAAAGTATATCATGCTTGGGTTGACTCTAATGTAGACCATGGTAATCCTCTTTTATATAACATTTTGTATGCATATTTACCTCCTAATTTTAAAATGCCTTAATTTTATACATTTGATGGAATGGGGACCCTTAAATACATATTAATGTTTTTTGAGAAACCATGAATGACTACAATGGTAGTCACATGATATTATAATTATTTTCTTAGAATTTAGAGGGGCATGCACTTGCTTGGTTTCATTTTCTCCCTAGTGGATCCTTAATTACTTATCTATAACTATAAGAAGCATTATTAATATAATATAAACAAAATAAATGACCTAGGGTCACTTATGAAAAATTATATTCTTTGAATTAATCCAAATCAAAACAAATTTGTGACTACATTCGAAGATTTAAGATTACTATGTGTCAATTAATTTACCAACCAACCGATTTAGAAGTAACTATATTTTTACTAAAGGAATAATATATCCATTAAAATATAATATAATTTATTATACTTGTGAATCATTTATATATATATTTTATTAGTCACTTGAATTATAATAAATTTTATGTATTGTTCAAGTATCAAACAATATGGATAGGGACATCAGGTTACTGTTATTACTCAAAAGTGCACCCTATTGAGAACATGTATCTATTCTCACTTATGTTGATACAATGAAAACTATCCAAGGTGTGGGACCTTGTATTGAAGAATATATATATATATATATATATATATATATATATATATATATATATATATATATATATATATATATATATATATATATATATATATATATATATATATATATTTTCCCTTTGGTACACTTAACTACTTCTATCTAAACTAACTAATTATGTGCTTTCTTGACTATGAAAAGGGTAGGAGAAATGCTAAAGCCAAAAATGGAAATGAAAACTCAAAATTGGGGTGATGCACCAATATTAATGTCAATTATTCTTATAATTGACAAAATTTATAATATAAATAACTTACACACATTCACTTCATCTTCATACAATGACTCTTGCATCAGTATTTCACACAAAGGTCTTGACAAACACTCACACTAGCTTGAGAGGAATGAATAATAGTTGAATTCACTTCCAGATTAACTAAAAATCAAACTTAGACACTTTATATGACCTGAAATAAAGTTAATTTTTTAAATAAATGTGAGATATTCAGACATAAACATAGGAAAAATAGTCATTCACTATGTTCTATCAATGAACATTAAAAATACACTTCATGAACAACTTGAAGATGGAGGAAAAATGTAGAAACCCCTATTTCCCTGATCTCTAGATCTGAATATTTTTTTGACTGTTTTCTGTGTATTCTGATTTTTTGTGTGTTTTTGTATGAAATGAGAACAAATTGTGATTTTTCCAAAATAATTTCAAAATAAATAATAAATAGAAAAATAATCTCTTATCTAGAAAATCAATGATCTTATTATCCTTCAAGATGATTACAATATTAAATCTCTATCATGCATATAAAAATAATATGAAAATATTGTCTTAAAAACCTGGTTCTTCTGGCAAACTAGAAAATAACTCTAAATCTAGACTATTTGGGTTACTGTGTTGACACACAGTCACCAACATTGGTTATACTACCATCGTCGATCGATATACTGTCAACATCGATCTCTATCGATCGGCCACTCTGCTGACATCGGTCTTCAGTCGGCCAATGTCGGTATATGGGATGCCGATGTCAGTCACTCCACTTCCCTATGCCCTGCAACTGCTAACGGTGCCCTTCTTCAATCTGGGATTTAGCTGGTATGGTCTGGGATGGATTTGTATGAATTCCATACAATGGTGAAATACAATATAACATGGCCTATATGTTAGACGCCTGATCTCAAGAAAAATGGCTCTAATACAGAATATCTTAATCTAAAAAATTACTAAATCAAACCCTAATGAAATAAATACTTGTAAAACTCAATGACAACTTCTGTATGAAGGTATCCCTCGAACTCGCAATAGATCAGCTGATATCTCACAACCTCTAAATTGCACACATTGAAGAGTGGATAATCTCGAATGCAATTGGAATACTGGTAACCCTTGGCTCCTTCTTCTCAAAAAAATTCTTAGCAAAATTCTTCAATATCAATAATCAATAATCATTATTTGACTCTCCTCCCAATGAGAAACCCTTATATCCTCCAAAAAGGTGTGCTTGCCCTAATTAGGGTTTCATAATTAATAATTAGGGTTTCATAATTAAAAATAGGCTAAATAATTAATATTTTATTAAATCAATCAAATATTAATATCTCCCTCAATACATGTCCAAAAGAACCAGAACAAAAGCCAACTAGAACAATTCTGCAAGTCGAAGCCAAGCCAAACTCCATCAAGACCCTCTATCCATCCCATCAGCCTATGAAGGTTACATAATAGGCTAACCACCAACTCTGAAGATGTCAACTGAAAAGGGGACATGACAATCCACCCCTCTTGAAATTGCTTGCCCTCAAGCAATCACTGAATGATAAACCAATCAATCCACCTGGATCCCAAATGTAGTCATGATCTACCCTACTATCAATCAACACAAACTCCATGCCATGTCTATCACAACTCTCATCCAATGGCGTCACATCATCCCAAGTACCAAGATAAGGATCCCAACATCCAATCCATAAATGGAAATTAACTAGCAACTCAAGTAAACTCCTCACCTGAATAATGTGAACAATACCATCTAACTTCATGCACCTGTCTCCTGTACCCACTACAATATCTAAATATGAAATGTGAATGCTAGACATACTCATATCATCATCAACATGTGACCCATCTGTAAAAGAAAGCTGAGCCCCTACCACATGTGCTATCTCCTAAACTGAACTCACCTCAAGACAAATCTCATCCACACATCTCTCCTGTGTTGGTGCCAATGTGCACTTGATAGCGCACTCTATCATGTCATGTCGTATGAGCCTCTCCATCCGATGAAAAAACATATGTTTGATGATGCTGCCCTATATTTCCTTAAGAATATGTGTCTTCCCATCAACATCAAAATGAACCTCCATGTCCTTGAGATGAAGAGTGACTTCCTCAAGTTAATGAAGCCACTTCATACCCAAGACTAAGTCTATATCCCCCATGCTCACCACATAATAATCAGCCTTGAACTCATAGTTGTTCAAGCGTAATGGGAGGTCTCTAATCATCTGCTCACACCTAAGAGTGTGACTATCAGCCACCTTAGCTCTAATACCCTCAAAAACTTTGGTAGTGAGTCCACACCTCTCCACAAATCTAGCATCTATAAAATTATGTGAGGTTCCTGTATCAAGAAGGGTGATGACCCTCTGTCCTACCAAAACTCCACGGAGTCTGAATGACTCATCCTACTAAATGCTGGATAGGTGTGCCTCTTTCATGTGAAGCTCTAAATCTGCCCCTGCCTTAGGCTCTAAAACCTCTACCTTAGACTCCTCAAAACTATCCTACTATTCAGAATCTTCTGATTCTAAATCCTCAAATAAGCCCACATCACTTGATTGGCCTTGCCCTTAGGCCTCAAAGGACAATCGTGATTGGCATCATAGGGACCTTTGTAGTAGAAGCAAAGCTTCTTCTTACATGGATCGTTAAGAGCTTCTCGATCCAAAGGTGGTGCTGTTGGATTTGCCTTTGAATCATTCTCAACACCTGATTTATCTATGTTAAAATCTGGTCTCTCTCTATTACTGTTGAAACTCTTATTGTCCCTAGATGAAGAAGTACTTCCTGAGTTAGATTTACTGGATGGGGCTACCATCTCCATACTGCACACCTTCTTCATAGCTTCTTGTAATGAAGGAGGATCAAAGGCTTTGATCCAACCTCTTAATGGTTTAGATAGGCCCTCGATGAAGAGAACTACCAATCTACGCTCTAAAATATTTGGCACCATGACTGCCAACTGCTAAAACTCCCCAATGAAGGACTCCAAGTTACCTATTTGTTTCAACTAGGCCAGATCTCAAAAGTAAACCTCATGATCTTTCCTGTTAAACCTCTTAACCAACCTATCCACGAAGTCTTACTACTCTGTCACCTGGTAATGCTAAAGTGTTACCATACCATGGTACCACCAATCATGTGCTACTCCCTCTAAGTGCAAAGGGGTGTCTTTGATGGCCTCTATCTCTGTCATTAGCCTCAATGCCAAGAATGTGTCAAGCTTGTGAACCCAAGCTTGAGCTATCATCTTGCCGCTGCCATCAAAAGTAGTCAAATAAAGCTTGCCAATAGCCTTCTTCAGCTCACTGAGTTGACCTCTAGGCCTCCTGTCCTATCTAACTGATCTGTAGTGCTCTCTCCTCTGATTAACAAAGTGATCAAAGGACATCCTCTCTCTGAATTGAGGAGCTAATAAGTCCCACTCAACATTTGTAGCCATCAGAACATCTGCAAATAGAGAATCTCCTGCCTCCTCCTCTATTGGAGCCTCTGGTTCCTCCTAAACAAATGTAGGCCATGTAGGCCTATCAGCTATCCTAGAATGGGTTAGTTGTGGTCTCTAATTAGCAGTAGCACTCCTGTTATCTCCTTATTCCCCATTCTATCTAATAGGTGGGTTCATCCTCCCTACCATAGTAGTAAGTGCTTGTAGTACTTGTGTCATCTCATGAAAGAATTCTCTGGTATCCTGCTCATCATTATGTATGTGGCCCATGGGTGGGCTACCCTCACATTTGTCACTCATGATGATCGGATGCTATTCTAACACCTGGGTACCTTCAAGTAAGGCTCTACTATGTGTGTTATACTTGTGTGGTCTCAACTCTTGTGGCTGCATGAGATTGCTAAACCCTCAGGATGGTAGGATTTAGCTCTGATACCACTGTAGAAACCCCTATTTCCCTGATCTCTAGAACTGAATATTTTTTTAACTATTTTCTATGTATTTTGATTTTTTTTTGTGTTTTTGTATGAAATGAGAACAAATTGTGATTTTTGCTAAATAATTTTAAATAAATAATAAATAGCAAAATAATCTCTTATCTGGAAAATTAGTGATCTTATTATCCTTCCAGATAATTACAATATTAAATCTCTATCATGCATATAAAAATAATATGAAAATATTGTCTTAAAAACCTGGTTCTTCTGGCAAACTAGAAAATAACTCTAAATCTGGACTATTTAGGTTGTTGTGTTGACACACAGTCACCGACATCAGTTATACTGCCATCATCGATTGATATACTATCGACGTTGATCTCTATCAATCGGCCACTCTACCAACATCAGTCTTCAGTCGGCTGATGTCGGTATATGGGATGCCTATATCGGTCACTGCACTTCCCTACACCTTGAACTATTAATAGAGCCCTTCTTCAATTTGGGATTCAGTTGGTATGGTCTGGGATGGATCTGTATGGATTCTATACAGTGGTGAAATATAGTATAGCACAGCCTATATGCTAGACACCCGATCTCAAGAAAAATGGCTCTAATATGGAAGATCTTAACCTAAACAATTACCAAATCAAACCCTAATGAAATAAATACCTGTAAAACTCAATGACAACTTTTGTATGAAGCTATCCCTCAAACTAGAAATATATCAGCTGATATCTCACAACCTCTAAATTACACACACTGAAGAGTGGATGTTCTCCAATGCAACTAGAATACTGGAAACCCTTGGCTCCTTCTTCTCAGAAAAATTCTTAGCAAAATTCTTCAATATCAATAATCAATAATAATTATTTGACTCTCCTCCCAATGAGAAACCCTTATATCTTCCAAAAAGGTGTGCTTTCCCTAATTAGGGTTTCATAATTAAGAATTAGGGTTTCATAATTAAAAATAGGCTAAATAATTAATATTTAATTAAATCAATCAAATATTAATATCTCCCTCAATACATGTTCGAAAGAGCCCAAACGAAAGTCAACTGGAACAATTCTGCAAGTCGAAGTCAAGCCAAACTCCATCAAGACCCTCTATCCATCCCATCAGCCTACGAAGGTTGCATAATAGGCTAACCACCAACTCTGAAGATGTCAACTAAAAAGGGGACATGACAAAATATATATACTTGTGAATCATTTATATATATTTTTTATTAGTCACTTGAATTAGAATAAATGTTCGGTATTGTTCAAGTATCAAACAATATGGATAGGGACATCAGGTTTCTGTTATTACTCAGAAGTGCACCCTATTGAGAACATGTATCTATTCTCACTTATGTTGATACAATGAAAACTATCCAAGGTGTGGGACCTTGTATTGAAAAGTATATATATATATATATATATATATATATATATATATATATATTGATACATATATATATATATATATATATATATATATATATCCCTTTGGTACACTTAACTACTTCTATCTAAACTAACTAATTCTGTGCTTTCTTGACTATGAAAAGGGTAGGAGAAATGCTAAAGCCAAAAATGGAAATGAAAAATCAAATTTGGGGTGATGAACCAATATTAATGTCAATTGTTCTTATAATTGACAAAATTTATAATATAAATAACTTACACACATTCACTTCATCTTCATACAATGACTCTTGCATCAGTATTTCACACAAAGGTCTTGACAAACACTCACACTAGCTTGAGAGGAATGAACAATAGTTGAATTCACTTCCAAATTAGCTAAAAATAAAACTTAGACACTCTATATAACCTGAAATAAAGCTAATTTTTAAAATAAATGTGAGATATTCAGACATAAACATAGGAAAAATAGTCATTCACTATGTTCTATCAATGAACATTAAAAATACACTTCATGAACAACTTGAAGATGGAGCAAAAATTAGTTATTTATTGATTCAAAGGTGAGGTAGTAAATTTTTTGGAAAATTTTATATAATAAAAAAGAATAATATTATAATTATTATAATACATATACAATAGAAGAAGATAGAGAAGCCATTCAACTCTAAAAATAGGAAAGAGTTCCACATGCTAGTCAAGTTAACTCCACTGTAACTTTGACTTCAATTCAAAATTGAACTCCACTTTTAATTATAATGAATTAAAATGTAATATATTTTATTTTAGACCTTATTTATTTTAAAATTTCATACTATGGGATAGAGGGAGAGTTGACAAGTTAAATGACTATTCATACATCTTGAATCTTGAGTTAACTCCATCTAATCTTGCATGCAAATTTTGATCTTATTTAGTTAAATTTTTTTGATATTTTAGTTATATAATATTGGTATTTAATTAATCTTAAATTTAGACTTCATTTACCTCCACTTGTATCTTAATTTTACTAGACTTATCTTTACTTCACACCTAGAATTCAACAAGAGCTATTTTGCATGCAACTTGACTTTTTTGACTTTTCTAAATTTATCCCAAAGAGGGGTGTAGTAAGAGAGGGATTGAATTATAATTTTTTAAGGATTATTTTAATGAAAATATAGCTTCAAATATTTACCAAAACTTTAACTCAACTTCTCCACTTTTGCATGTTTTGAACTCCACTTTTCTAGGGATAATTGAATATTCTTGTTGTTGACTTGAACTTGATAAATTTAACCCAAAATGGGGTGCCATATTTAGATATATGAGAAAATTTGTATGGTTAATTATCCATTAAATATTATTGATAATTTTACACTTTATTATTACCATATCAGCTCTTCAAACTGGTTCTTTTATATGCCTATCTTGTGCAACTTTGACAAGCTTCTTGAATACACTGTGAGAGCCAAAAATTTGATAAATATTCATAATTAGAATATAAAATGAGTTAAAATATGATTTTAAAAAAATAAAATGGTTTAACATATCTTTAAACAAAATTTCAGCTCAAAACTCCATGTATAACTCCAAAAAACACCATTTTATGCTCTTATATGCTCTCTTGTTCTCAAGAAACCCTGATTTGGATTAGGGGGTATAAAATGAGTTCCAAGACTCAAAAAACACTATAAATATGATTTTTTAATAGGTATAAATTGTTTATACCTATGAAATCAAAAAAATTTCCAAAAATCTTCACCAAACTCCCTAATAAAAAATCATAAAAAAGTGCTTACTTGCTACATTGGGGATGACCTGGAGATATTTTTCAATGAGATGAGCCTATTTTGAATTGATTTTCATTGAATGATAATTTATTTATACATTTAAAATAATTATTAAGACTATAAAATCAATTTTATCCATTGGAGGGCCCTGAGACCCATTTCCAACTCCATTTGTGAGCAAAAAAGTGAAGAAACCTTCATTCCCTTCATTATTAGACTTGTATATTGATATTTTATATCTATTAAAGTATATTAAAAAATTTTAAAAATTTAAAATAATTATAGGACATAAAAAAAATAAAATTTCAAGATATTTCATTAAAAAAAACTTAAAATATGCACTTTTTGGTGTTGACTAGTTTGCCCAATTTAATTTTTGAACCCCTGTAGGTCTATGTTTTGCCATTTTATTAAGTTTTATAAGGCCTAGATACATAATTATTTTTTAATTAAGACATTTAATAACCAATATTATAATTAAAATAATTTTATGTTCTCAAATAATCACTTAAATCACTCAAAACCTAACTTTTCTAACTCTCTCTCTCTCTCTCTCTTGCCCAAAACCCTGATGCTTGATCCTTTGATTTTATCCATAATTTTCCATTAAAATTTTGATTTATTAAGGTGTATAAATGTATTATATTCCAATTAATACCTATTTTCTCGGTTTGAAAATATTTTTTTTTTGGTAACAAATAACTCAAAAAAGTGAACATACTTCTTAAAACCGAGCAAATGAAGGTTTAAGAAGGGTTTGAGAACACCTATTCTTCTTAAAGATTGTTCATAAATTTAATACAATATAACCTAAAACCAATTAATTTAATATTGAGATAATAGGGTAAAATATATATATTATATATATATATATATATAATAATTCTTTTATCCAACTCATCTTCACCTTCATGTTCAGAGCATCTGAAAATTGCCTTCATTAGATTGCAAATTGTTAGTTAGAGGAATAAAAGAAACCTCTGTCAAAATTTAGACTTGTAAGTTGCTAATAATAATTATTTTGGAATGATTAATGTTTTATTATTTTTTTAATATATTTTTATACCTTTAATCCATGACTATAGTCTTCTTTAAAACCTACACATAAGCATCTTGGACCAATGGTAGTAAAATTGTCAACATTCTTGACAACTTTGTTGAGATGTTTACATGATAAAAACACAATACCAATAGCTGTAACCATTAGATTATGAATTAATTAAAATAGAACAAAATATTAAATTAAAAATGTCTTCCTCAAGTAATGACAAAACTTTTACATAAGCACTTATTGAATTAAAAACTATAACAACTACCAATTGAAAGATGTGTAAGATATCACTTAGAGGAATTTAAAACTAAATATACTAATAAAACATGTGAATAAATAAATTATTAAATAAAATATAAAATTAATGTTTATAAATAAGAATCCATATTTAGAAACAATGCTTAAGATGAATCACATTTATTAGGATTGGGCACTCTTTACCATCCATCTTGGCTAGCTAGAAGGCATTGCGAAGCTTGAAACTTGAGATCATGTAAGGACCACATCAAAGTGAGTAAAAATTTGTGTTTCTTCCTAGTTTTTCTCAATACTCATCCCATTTGAAAGATAATTCACCTTATTTTAAGATTTTTGAAGATGCTTTTCTATCAAATGTTTTATTTACCCATGCTTGATGCATCTCCATAGCTAACATGGAATGATTTATAAGTTATTATAACTCCATAAGTTAAACATATCTCAACTCCATGGGATCACTCTCTAATAATTATAGATGATTCATTAGTTCCAAATAAGGGATCTCAAGTGAGATTGGTAATTTAGCTTCTCTCCCATACACTAGCTTGTAGGGTGAATTAACAATGTATCTCTTGAAGGTGATCTTATCAGTCCATAAAGCTTAATTTAAGTTAAATACCAAGTCCTTTGATTATATTCAATGGTTCTCCTAATGATATTCAACAAGTTCTTATTAGTAGACTCAACAAGACCCCTACCTTATGGATAATAATTTGAATAAGTACTGAGATACACACCATTTTGGATAACCCATTGATTGATTTTATCTTTTATAAATACCATATAATTATCTAAAATGATAGTAAAACAAAAACTAAACCCTATTAACAAACCTTAATAAAATTCAAAGACACTAAATTCATTTTCTTCTTTAAAATTCACTACTTATATCCATCTAGTAAAATAATTTGTGGCTATAAGTATCCACTTATGGTCCATGCTAGAAGGTGGATTGATGAGATCAATGAAGTCTAAACCCATTAGAGAAAAGGGATGATCCATATAAATGGGTAGAAGACGTAGGGAAATGATCCTATCTTTTCCTAAAAGCAATGCACACTTTATGCACTTCCTTACCTATGCATGAAAATCTCTGAATACTTTTGGCCAATAATATCCACCCTTCATGATTTTGAGGGCTATTATTCTTCTTGAAAAATGGCCTCTACCTTGTCCATCATGAAATTAAGTAACCATTCAACTTGACTTGGCTCTATGCATGTCAAAAACATGCCATTAACATCTTTTTTGAATAATACACCATCAACAAGTAGAAAAATAATAGATTACAAACTAAAGTACCTCCTCTTTGAACCATTTAAATTTGAAGGATACAGATCAATTTTAAGTTACCTTACTATACTTTGAAACTAGATTTGCGAAGGTGTATGATTGGATACAATATCTTCATCATTCAAGACCAAAATTTTCTCTTGGTTTTTCTTATAAATCTTGAGCTAAGTGCTCACACAACCCTTTACCACTAATCAACTTGGTTACCTTTATTTCCACATCATATTCCATGAACCTGATTATCCATCTTACTCTCTTTTCACTTATGTCCTTGTTCAACAAGAACTCTTTGATGCTAGGATGGAAAACCATCACATGGATATTATTATTACATAACATGTGACTAAACTTTTTGAGACATCGAATAATGGAAAGTACATATTTCTCAATAAATGTGTACCTTATTTCATACTCTTGAAAACCCTAGATAAATAATGTTAATTTCTGCTCCAAACCTTATGAATTTTATTATGTCAATATTCTTAAATTTGTATTAACATTAGTATTTTTTACAACACAAAATCCTTTGAAAAATCAAGATTAAGGAGAGTGGGAGCACTAAAAATTGTAGACAATCGAAAACATCCCCTTGACCAGTTTTTGATGTCAAACTACCTTAGACATATTCTAAACCTTTAATTAGTTATTTACCTAGTTAACTCATCCTTAAAACACCTATAATACTTTAGCATACATTAACACACCTAAGACACCTTGACTAAACATTTTTAAACCTTAACTTAGAACCCAGTTTTACCCTTCTATGATTTAGAGTATGATCGTCGATGGTCAGCCTAACCATTGATGATTAGCCTGACCATTGACAGTTAGGTATCCAAACCTGCAACAAGAACTTCCATATATAAGCAAGATAAGAATGGGAAAAATAGAAACTTTCCCATTCAAACCTTATATATTACCATCTCTTCAAATTGGCATCTTTATCCTAGACCAACTTAGCAACTTCCTTCCTCCTCACTTAGCAAATTTGTGTTATAAATTGAGGGCTCTGGGAAGAGAAAAGGATCTAAAAATTTACATCTATGGTCTCTTTTTTTCTTTGTGCAGGCATATAAGATCTATAAACTTTGTTCACATGAATTGTTAAGGTTAAATTACTTTTATGCTATCCAATTTCATTCAAATTTTTATTGGCTCCCACTTTTCATCATACAAGTATTTTTCTCTTGTTTTTAACATTTATTTTCTCTACTAAATTTATCTATCTTGATCATATCACGTACACATTATCAATCACCCTCAAAGCCCATATTTAACCTATTTCCTACTTTCCATTCTACCCCAAAATCCATTTAAAACCCTATAAACTTACATAGTTAACCGTCATCGATTGTGTAATTGTCACTAGTTACGTCAACTAGTGCCAGTCAGAATAAATGTCACTGATCAACCCGAGTATCGATGGTCACCTATCAAGGAAAATAACATATTATTATTTCCTCCCCTTTTACACCCAATCAGACCCTATCTCTATTTTTGTCTTGTCTATAGACCTTGCTCAGATCTTCTAGACCTAATTTTGATCCATTTGTGCATGGTATTGAACCATTATGCTATATTTTTATTAAACAAATATGCTATTTATTTATTGAATAAGCATTTATGTTTTTACCAATTTATCACCTTTCATTTTTATTATCAGAACAATTTTATCATTAGGGGAGTGGATTGATAACCCTCTAAGGGAGCTTTCACTTCTTGGATCTAGCATGTTTCTAGGTAGTCCACCCTTCATACTCATCTAAAAAACAAGTTGGTTGAGTGCAATCTTATTTTAGGAAGTCCTTCCTCATCAAAAAGGAGCTATCACTTTATCTAGTCATTAACAAGCATAATGTTTAACTAGGTACACACCCCTCATCTATTATTTTCTTGATTTTTCTTGAAAGTTAGAAATAGAGTAAGAAATAGTAGGAAACATTCTAGCATGCCTAGTGGGACCCCTTTTAGGTTTGTAGTCCTTTTTAAGCATATAGTTGCATTAGTGAAAATCCATGTTCTTGCATTTTTGTTATTTCTAAAGTCCAAAAGTTAAAAATTTCATTTATTTTCTTTTAAAAAAATAAAAAAGAAACAAAAAAAAATTTCCATCTTAGGGATTGGTTTCATTTTCATCCTGCATTAAGTGCATCATAGTTGTTCCTTGTTTACATGCAAAGACATCATAAATTTCTTTTGGTTAAAATTGAGTGATTTATTATCTTGCTTGCTTAATGCTTAGCTCACCTATATTAATTAAATACATTATGAAATAATCATAGCACACATATGTTAAACTACTAAACCATTTACACAAAACAAACATAAAAACTTACTTGAGATAAGGTATATTGGGATTTCATCACCCTTTGGATCACCTTACACTACCCAACAATCCCACTTGAATTTAATTACCAAGGGGAGGGCCCACTTTTTTCTATGGTAGACTATAAACTCTAGACAAATGGTATCTATTACATAAACAACCTGACTCATCAAGTTTGTGAAGTGTGGGGAGCAAGCCCCCAGTACCAGGCCATGCACTTGATCTAGTGCATATTATTTTGAGCACCCAAATTTAACTTGAAACCATCCTTAGATGGCTCTTCTTGTACCCAACTTGTAAGGCAATTTCCCCTTTCACACTCTCTGAGGCATAAACCAAAAGAGATTTAAAATGAATCATAGGATTAATCATGTTTGTAGTGTATGCTTTGTCTACTTCAAGATTTTCTTTATTTCCTCTTTATTTGAAGTGTGAGTTTCACAAATCCCTTTCCATTTCTCATATGGTTTTAATTAGAAAACAAGTAAGAAATCAAATAACCAATCACTATCTTCCTCTTCATCCTCATCCATGGATTATACCTCAAATGTTGATAGGTCCCTCATGATTCACCCCACCATTCTCTTTCACCTATTAGTCCTCTCATGGTTCTCAAAGGCAATGTATATTTTTCCACTTTTATAGACAATAACCAGGTGGATCTTCAACAATATCTTAATACCTTAGCCTACCATTATTTAGCTACTTCAGTCCCTTTAGTGGATCCACCTTATGGTATACCACACCACCTGATGGTTGGTGTTACATCAACCCAACCTTCTGTAAGCCAAGTTTCATCTTCTACTAGTGGCTCATCTACTACCACCACTTAGACACCAATTACCCCAACCAATACCTCTAGTGTTGGCTCAACTTTACCCCTTGTCAGTTATGCCCCTTTTATTGGTGTGGTGTCTTTCACACCCATTTCTACCATTCCCTCTAGCTCAACCAATATACCAACTTCTACCCCCTTTCAAAATTTAGTACTATCCATACCACAAACTCTTCCGCCCCATTAACACTTGGATGACTACCAATCAACAACCCACTGACACTTTAGCATTTCCAATCCAAACCATACCCCTATTGGCTAATTCAAGTGTATCCCTAAACCAACCATTATCAATTCCTCAACAAGTCCCTACAACATCCTATCAATATATTCCTAACCCATAAGGATATGTTACACCTTTCACCTAAGCCTTAATGCCTATTAGTCTTGTCAGGGCACTATACCAACCTCAAGTTACCATATAACAATATGTGGATACTTTTATACCTCTTACTGCATATAAATTCATAGCTATAACCCAACCCAAATAAAACTTACCAACAAATTATGTAACTGCCCAACCCCAACCCAACCTGATCAGGATACTCATGGATAAGATGACCCATCTCGAGTAATCTATTTCTAGATACCATAGCCTTCAATCCTATGACCAGATTTACAACAAACCTATCAACCCATATATCGTAATCCATGCTTATCCACCTCAATGGAAACTCCCTAAATTCTTTAAGTTTAAAATTAAAGAGGATCCTCAACAACATTTAATGGCATTTTACCATTCTTGTTACTTGATTGCATATGATGATTCCCTCCTCCTCTAAACCTTCCCTATGTCTTTATTAAGACCCACCTTAGATTGGTACAGTTCCCTTCCTAGGCACTCTATCTTTTTGTTCTCTTAACTCTCCCAAATATTATTAGAACACTTTTTGGGAACACATCTAAGAAGGTATCCATAAAAGACCTCTATTCTATCAATTAATTTGATGATGAATCGATCATCGACTTCATTACATGATGGTGAGGTCTCATTAAACAACTATTATTTTTGCTTCCCCAAGAAGAGTTTATCAAGATTTTCTCTAGGGGATGTGTAAAACACATTGCTCCCACCCTTTAGGTGCAAACATTTAGAACCTTTGATGAAGTGTTTGTAATGGCATGTAAACTTGAAAACCGTGCCATAGATGAGGGTAAACTAAAATTGTAAAATAAGAATTCCAATTTTAAACCTAATTATCCCTCTACTACCAAGATAACCAAATGACTTAATATTAAAGCTAAAGTTTTTGAAAACTTGATTGTGTTGAAATCTATCCCACTTCCATCCATTAGCCAATTGCATCAAACCACTCCTTCCAACCCTTCTTACCCACCAAACCAAAATCAAAATTAGGTTCTTCCTAAGAAATTTACACCTATAAGAGAATATTATGCCTCTATGTTAGATAAGTTGATAAAATCTAATGTCATCCAACTCCCACCTATCAAGCCACCCTAACAATTTGACCCATCTCGCCCTGTGCCTAGGTGGTACAATGAAAATGACCATTGTGATTTCTATTGAGTCATTGGACATGACATAAATTAGTGTAACACTTTTAAAAACCTCATCCAAAACTTGATTGATAATGGTGAATTGTCATTTGACAACCCCAATGCACCTCCTAATCATTCTCTTGATATCTTTTGCAAACTTTTTCCTAATTATACTCCATCAGCCCACAATAAGTCTAAACCATCTTCATCCCATGAGGCACACACAATCAACATCATCATAAATGATCCCATGGTGGATGAGCCCAAAATTTATATTGTTACTTCACTAACCACACCTATGGAATAAATGAGTTCACCTTTTATCCCTTTGGGGACCTAAATAGAAGAATCCATAACCCCTGTGTCTTCGCTTACTCATGCCTACTTCTCCTTCAATGGAAGTACCAAAGGAATCAACCATTGATTTAACCACCTATTTTTATACCCCACCAAATGGAATGATAGAACCCTCCTATTTTACTTTGGATAACCAAGCAAGGGAAGGAAATGAGACCATACCTACACCCTTAATCAAAGGACCATATATTCCCCTAATCACCTTAAAAGTAGGTATTACCTCATTTACACAATCAAGGATTCTAAAACTTTCTAGCTCAAGTAAATACGAAGGAACCCTACCTTATTCCTTGCCTAAGGGCTTAACATTTGAAACAAATAATCAAGGAACCAAACCCATTTACAAGCACTTTTCTTAGTTAGTGTAAAGTCTAGAATTTTACTCACAACCAAACCTAGATAGAGCCACCTTTTGGCACAGTCTAGGGCTCCCATACCAAATAGAGATAAACCCTTAACCTCATTGGCATCCACCCTCAAACTTATTATCACCCCATCATCAAAAATTTCCTTCTCCCAAGACATGGGAGAACCATATTGCCCACCTCCACCCAAGTCATCTCATAATTTTTTGGCCAGATCAACTAAGAATCTAGGAATCCTCCCTAAGCCTAGCCTTTCTCACCCACCTCTAAAGTTAGATTTAAATCCATCGAATTAGTGAAAAAAACCACCAACCAAAATGAATATAAAAGTTGAGTTGTCTAAACCTCCACCCTAAACTAGACCTATACCACCTCGTTCTCATTTACCCTCTATTTTAGGACCTCACCCTTCTACCATTCTAGTTACATATTCATCTTCAATTAAACTAACCCCCTTTTCTATGCCTACCCCTCCATCACCCAAGCCATTTAATTATTTATTATTCTTATCTAGTTTATCCCTTTCCACTTTCCCCCTATTTTCAATCCCTCATCATCTACCTCAAATCTATCTACCTCTAAACCAATCATAACTAATACAACCCAATCTAAAGCATCCACTAAATCACATACCATTTATAAAATCAACCCCCCACCTAAGAAGGTTCCTACTTATTTGATGAGAATTGTAACACCCCCAAAACCTATGAATGAATCTTATGTAGTTATTTTATATATGTTATTTCAAACATCTTCCATTAAGTTGCCACCCATCAAGCCATTCACCCCTTCTAATACCAAACCCTCCTAGTTCAATGAAACTTTGATTTGTGTATATAATAAAACACTAGGACATAATATAGAGGATTGAAAATCTCTTTAAGCCCTTATCCATAGCCTATATGATGAGGATGATCTATTATTGGATGAACCACCTTCACCAACCCAACCAATCTAACTACTAGTCCAACCAATCCAACTACCAACCTAGCCAACCCAACCATCAACCTAACCGATCCAACCATTCACACCACCTATACTTGTTCTCTAACTTTCATCTCAAAATGAGGGGGAGGAATCAAAGCAACTACCTAGCCTAACCAATCCTATTATCCATACCATTCATATGATTACTTGATCTCAAGCACAACAATGAGGTAAGGAAAGAGCCACTGGATCCATTCCATAGCCATATCTTTTAGATTCTCAACCTTCCAAAAAAGCTAAAACACCAATACTACCACTTATGCCCTCACCTAGACCTAGATTATCTATCCTAGGTGTACTTCCTACCAACTCTTCTGTATCTATTCAATAAACCATGTTGAAGTAACTTCACCAAGCACCAGTGAAGATGAGCCTTTATGAACTGATCAACACCTCACCCCATCATCATCAAGCACTAATGGCTACTCTACAATCCATTGAGGTTCAACTAGATGAACATCAACCTCTTTCATCCTTTTTTAGAACCCTCCAACATCCCACCATCATCACCTTCCAAGATTTTGAGATACTTCTAACCCATTCTGAGGAATTCAACCCTCCTCTCTTTGTCACCACATACATTAATCACACCTGCATCAAAAGGGTGGTGATTTATGGAGGATCTAGAATCAACATAATCTCCTCTCATGCTTTTAATCAACTATATTTACCAAAGAACATCATGGCTAAAATCACAATGGTTCTTCACTCCTTTAATGACATAATAGAAACTACCTTAGGGATCATTGTCCTTCAAATATGCTTCAAGCCTCACACCATTCCTAAGCTATTTTATGTTTTAGAGGGTGAATTCTAATATAACATTTTACTTAGATGCCCTTAGATTTCAGATATGAGTTTTATCCCCTCTACTTTACACTACTGTGTCAAATTTGAATATGGACATGTTATAACCATCAAGGCTAATCCTAGTCCTTTTACATCTTACAACATGACCCATAGGCTTAATTATGTCCTTCTTCCACATTCATCTCCCACATATTCAAACAACCCCATTAACATAACTACACCACCAATCATGACCCAAAGTGCTTCTAACATCAACAATGATGAAGCCTCAACTAGTGAATCTATCTCTTCCTCATAGATTCTCATTAAGGATTCCTTGGCACAAACTTTCCAATGTTTCTCCTTTAGGGAATATCAAATTTTAGATTTAGATGCTTTTCCCACTCTACATGAATATGGGAACCTTCTAAATGACCCTTCTTATGACCCCAACATAGGAACCATCATCCCCTTTGGAGTTCACAATAATCAAAAAATATTTGTCTATGGGGGACTTGATTGATCACTCCTCACTCCTATCACCACTCTATATATTTAACCTTTCACTTCTGATTTATCCTATCTAAACAATCTATCCTTTAGTAAAACCTATCTTCATCATTGTGTTTGGAAAGGATTTGGTATGGGAATTTATGAATAAGGACCTCATGAATTTCCCATTATCAAAACTCAAAAACATTATGATTTCTTTAGACTTGGGTTTGAACCACCAGAAGAACCCACCTCACCAAAACCCATTATTACCCCCATGGAAGAGATTCCATCCTCACCCAGTTCATTTTCCCAATCCAAAAACTCTAACATCATCCCATCTAATTTTTTTTATCAATACCATTATCTTAGGCTTACTGACCTTTCAACAAGGTGGCCAAACTAAAACATCTGTAAAATGATTAACCATGATTCATCCACTTTTCACATGATCCAATGCTAAGTTGATTTTTCCATCCTCACCTACCTCAATGCGGGGGATTATTATATATACAAATCCCTTCCCCTTAATAACCAAACCATGTTAAATGAGTCAACTACCAATATTAACTTGGGAACTCAAGGAAATCCTTGCATCATTAAACTTAGCCAATCCTTAAACTCAGATGAGCAACAAGATTATACCACCTTATTTCAATATCATACCATTACATTTTCATGGTATTATCAAGATATGGCTATGATTGACCCCTCTATAACTATCTATAACATCATTACCCATCTTGAGGCTAAGCCGGTATGGCAAAATATTTATAAAATGCACCCTCCCATAACTCTTCTCATCAAAGAAGAACTTCAACAACTTTTCTATCTATCAACTTCATTAAACATTATCCACAACGGGTCTCTAACATTATTACCATCACCAAAACCACTAGGGGACTTCATCTTTACATCAATTTTTGTGACCTTAACCTTGCCTTCCCCAAGGATGACTTTCCTTTACCCAACATCAACTAACTAGTTGATCTTATCGTAGGCCACAAGATGTTATCTCTCATGGATAACTTTTTAGGATATAATTAGGTCTTGATCACCCCCTTAGATAAACATAAAAATACCTTTATCACCCTCTAGGGCACCTTCTACTATTTGTTCATGCCTTTTAGTTTAAAAAATGTAGGAGAAACTTATCAATCAGCCATGACCTATATATTCCATGATCTTATTCATAAGATTATATGGATGATCTCTAGGGAAATCTAAACACTGCAAGGATCATCTAGTTATTCTAACTATCATCTTCGATCAACTAATATAATTCCATGTTAGGCTCAATCCCAAGAAATGTATTTTTGGGGTTTTCTCTAAGAATCTCCTTGGATTTATCATTTCCATCTATGGAATTAATATTGATCCTACCAAGTTTAAGTCCATCCTAGAAATGCCTCCTCCAACAGACCTTAAACAACTTCATAGCTTGTAGGGAAAACTCTAATCTATCTATCCCTTCATCTCTCAATTATTAGATAGATACCAACCCTTTCACCATCTCATGAAGAAAGACACCTCCTTTAGATGGACCGAAGATTTTCAAAAAGAATTTGATTCACTCAAAGAGTACCTAATTTCTCCACCAATTCTTATCCCACCTAAGGATGGCAAACCTTTCTACCTTTACATATCCATGACTGATCACTCTTTAGGTGCAATACTGGCTCATCGATATGAAAAAAATAAAGAGAAATCCATTTATTATATCAGCCACATACTTATAGAGTATGAGACATGATATACCCATCCTAAAAAACTTTGTCTTTCTCTAATTTTTATCAACTCTAAAATTATTCATTACCTTCTTAATCACGAAACATATGTTATTACCAACATAGACCCACCCAAGTATATGCACTTTAAGCCATACCAAAATTAGCATATGGATAAGTGGCTCATGCTTCTAAATGAGTTTGATCTTGAGTTTCTTTAACAAAAATCTATTAAAGGGTAGGTCAGTGTTGACTAATTAGTTTAAGCTCCCCTCCTAGATAACCAACCCATTTCATTGACCTTTTTAGATGAGTCCATTGTGACTCTTTCCTAAGAAGAACCCCTTACCAAATGACCATGTTTTTTGATGGCTCTAAATGCCAACATGGTGGGGGTATAGGAGTAATTCTTATTTCCCTTCATGGAGAACCTCTTCCACTTTACTTTAAACTCAAATTTGAATGTAATAACAATATGGTTGAATATAAAGATTTAGTCATCGATCTTCAAATCGCTCTTGCCTTGAAAATCAAAACCATATCTATCTTCATTGATTCCCAACTCATGATCAGCCAAGTCAATAGTTCACATTAATGTAAAAATGATGTTTAAAAAAAATATAAGATTTTCATTGATAAACTCTTAACATATTTTGAACATTACTAGATCTAGTTAGTACCCTAATCTACTAATAAATTCATAGATACAATGGCCTCCCTTACATCTAAAATTCCCTCTCAACTCATTGAATCTAAACTATTTGTCACCATCCATCATTTCATTAGGTCTTCATATATCAATTTAGACCTTCCTACCATTTGTAGTGTGGATGAATATCCTTTAGATGTTTGGTATGATCAAACTTTTAACTTCCTTAACCTTGGCATCATTCCACCTGACCTCTCAAATAAAGCTTGAAAAGCCTTCATTTAGGGTACCTCTCATTATACTATACTAGGAGGAATCTCTTACAAATGTGGCTTTGATGACCTTCTTCTCTATTGTTTTCTTAGTCATGAGATTTCCCATACTATCAAGGAAACTCATGAAGGAGTCTATGGGGGAAATTTTAGTGGCCTCACTATCACTAAAATAATCCTATTCCTTGGCTATTATTAGCCTACCCTCAATCAGGACTATTGTGACTATGTAAAGAAGTGTGTCAAATTCCAACAACATGCTAACTTACATCACATGCCTACTCACAAACATTAGGTGTCCAAATATTATTTGCCCTTCTCATAGTGGGGGCTTGATCTCATTAGAGAAATCAATCCTCACTCATCTCAATGACACCAATACATCATCACCACTATTAAATATTTCACTAAATAGATGGAAGCCATTCCCCTTATCAAAATAAAATCCAATAAAATTATCAATTTCATCAATCACCACATCATCTATCATTTTGGTGTCCCTCACAAAATCATCACTGATAATAGAAAATCTTTTAAAAATAAGAAAGTTTAAGCCCTGTATGATGCTTTTGGCATCAAGCTCAGCCATTCCTCACCTTATCATCTATAGGAAAATGGATAGGCAAAAGCTTCCAACAAAACCCTCATCAAGATGCTAACCAAAGTTGTAAGTTATTTAGGTTGGGATTGGCACCTACACATCCCATTCACCTTGTGGGCCTATCACACTAGCATTCAAACCTTCGTGGGTGCTACACTTTTTTCCTTAGTCTTTGACATAGAGGCTATTTTACCTCTCAAATTCTAGATCCCCTCTCTTCACAAATCCTTGTAAGAAATCATTTCTAAATATTATTGTTCTCAAGAGAGCCTCACGTGTCTCGAGTTTCTTGATGAGCATCACCTTGCTTCCCTTAACCATCTTCAAATCTACCAAGAGCATATCACCCATGCTTATAACAGACATTTGAAAGAATGAGAATTTAATATCAAAGACCTCATCCTTAAATAAAACCAACATGTAACAAATATTAAGAAAAGTAAAAAAGGAAAACTTGATTTCAATTAGCTTGGACCCTATATCATCAACCATAAGTATGGATTAGGAGCTTATCATTTATCCTCTGTTGAAGGCAAACCAAAAATTGATCCTGTCAATGCTTCACATCTGAATCTTTTCTACTATTGTGGAATATCTAATAAACCCTATTGTCTAACTTAATCTCATCCCTTGGTTTATGAGATTCTCACCTCCCTTACCCTATTACCCTATTCCTCTTGGGGACATGTGATTAGAATAGACCCATGTGATTATCCATCATAAAATTTTACCCCAATCTTAAACATAGGTACCACATCTTGGCCCATGACATGGTTCTCATGGATACTTTTTATCTTTAACTAGATGGAATCCCATGGTCACTTATTTCTCAAAACCACTTTGCAAACCCTTCAACCACCTTTTGTGGTAAAACTCTTACCCTTATAAAGGTTAACCTCTAAGCTTGAATAGATGTGTCCATGTCTAAAATAACATTAAAAAAAAATCTATGTGGGATATAAAATATTATTTGGGCCTTTTTTCTTAAGTATAGATCGCTCCCTCAAAGGATTACTACCAAATAAAGTCAAAATAGATAGATTGATCCCTTGAAGGATAGCTATCAAACACTTATTCATATTCAGACTTAAACCAGTCCCTTGAAGGATGGATAAGCTAACATGTCAAACCTAATCTCTTCTTAAAAGCTGTAACAAGCTCTATTAAAACATTTGAAGCTTCCTACATTAGTCAACTTCACCCTTTTCATAAATATGAGTAATAAATGACCCTACCAAAATATATTTATCCCAAAAGGGCTATAATTAGTTCTCTCATGGAAAATTATATTTGTAGACTTCCTGCATTGATCAGTCTACACCTTGTAAAGACATGGACTTGTCTATTTTGGTTCTTAGGTCACCTATAAAAAGGGTAAGTAAATCCACATTAGATTATTACATCATCCATTTTCCCTCTATTTTCCTATCATCCCCTTTTCCTGTATACCCTCTATAAGTCAAGGGACTATGAGCTTAATTAACACCCTGCATTTATGATGACACCTTTTCACTAAAAGCATGCTATTATGAAGCATATGAAAGCTTTATTCTCATTAAGATCAATCCACCTTGGGTTTAATAGGGTTTAAGCCAATGAACCCAACAAGCCTTTTTCTCAATTATATTAGTTCACAAAGACATTGTCTCTAATTTGAGTTTGTTACCTACACTTAATTTATGTGTTTTCATTAAAACATTAAATCTTATCTATACACATCACAACATTATTAAAATAGAACATAATCATAAACTATATCATGAATAACATATCATGAACCATAAAATCCACATGAACAAATTATAAAAACAATTTTCTTTCACACTGAGTAACATCACATTCACACATTACTTAAATTTTCACCATATCAAAACATATATATCATAAGCATTGTCCCAACATCAAAATATACCTCTATAATCAACAACATCACCTTGAACAAAACATTAAACTATATATCATCGCATGCCTATACTAAGATCACCGATCTAAATAATCATCATAATCATAAGTCCATAAACAATCATCATCTATAACATCAAAAACATCTAAGTCACTCATCAAAATCAGTCCTAATCATCACATCATAAACATATAAAAATCCATCTCATAAAACATAAAATCATAATCACCATAAAACATATGAATCATATACATACATCAATATGTGTCAATACATGTACATATCTCTTACTCATACAACTCACATTGATGACATGTAGGCTGATATCAAAATACACACACACACACACACACACACACACACACACACACACACACATCAAAAAATATAAAATCTCATAATTGGACTACACCTAGAGTACCACTACCATTGGCCCCATCTATACCTATTTCTAGTGGTGGTCCCCCTAGGACCCCTATCTGACCCACTATCATACCCCACTAACTTAGGCTACCAATCATGGCCCTATCACCCATGCTATCTCTATACTTAGTGAATCTCATGGCATGGGGTAATTGATCAAATACCATCACCTCTTAATAACAAAGTTCCTATATAGTGTCTAAATAATGTACTCATGGCACTGAATTTGTTGGCCCTCTTACTACTACACCTACTACACCCACACCAATCTACCCCTATAATATGCCTATTTGTCCCTATAGACTAGCTACTTACCCTTACAGAATGATAACCCAGGCATGTGCTTGGTCCTTCTTCACAATCAGAACCCCTACCTATCCTTATAGTGTTGTAATATGGCCCTATAGCATGGCCACCTACCCCTATATTTCTATGATTTATGCCTGGGCTTGTGCTACAACCAGTACCACCACTACCTAAGGATCACCCTATGCTAGTCCATGTGCCAGATCAATATCCATATGTCCATGACCCCCATCCCCCCAACCAAAATACACTACTATATATCTACCCTATAACCATGTAATATAATCAACTATAATGCCTATATCATCTCTCTTTAATGGGTAGTTCCTCATGGTCCAACTCCTCCTCTTGTAGCTATAGCTATAGAAACAAAAACTTTACATTCTCCCTCTTATACCATGAAAAATTAGGTGGGATCCCTTGCTTGAGTTTGAACTATCTCCACACTCTCTCAAATGGGATGTACTCTATCTCACCATCCTACATCCTGTACACCCATCTCCAACTTTACAAGGCTAATGTATGATATATGTACCCAACCCAAACAAGCCAAGTCTTGTATGACCTCCAAACTATATCTACAGGTGCTAAGCCTTCTAAGGCATATCAAAACTAATTAATATCCCTCACAACACCACCAATGCTTATCATTTCCCCATCCCTCCATTGATAAAACCTAACTCTATTGTCTATTGATAAGTAGCCCTTTATAGGCAAGCCTAATGATATCAATGCCCATATGTGCTCATATGCCTAACAATGGAGTATAAAGCCCATACTGATATCATAATGCTTGTGTGCTTTGAAGCCCCATAGCTCTCTATAGATTTACACTAATATAACCTAGGCCCATCTGAAGACCATCTTCTTATGTACTAGCTCCACAAGTATCCCTAGTAGAATATAAGGGAACCTCCCTCAAACTAAATCTAGTAAAGCATAACAAGTCACTGTTAGCTACATCATCATCAATAGGTGTCTCTCTCCCTGGGCCCACTGGTATAATGGCCTAATGTTGAATACACTAGTATGGAAATATATATGTACTCTATCTACACTAAATAATATATCCATATACTCATCAATCTCCTTTCTCTCTATATGGTATATCACATCCCCTCAGATGGATAACTAGGTGATCTTGTGTGTAACATCCTCTAGCAAGATGCTCATCTCTCTAATCAATAACCAACATGTGTTATTTATTGGGTCCCATCTCTTGATGAGGGAAAATATCATTACAACATCTTTAATAAGGCACTAGTAATGGTGCATCACTTCAAAACCAACCACCTCCATATGTCACCAATCCTCTATAGACATAGCATCTCACACCTTTGAAAAAATCTTATGCACTCAATCTTTTAGTTAGATCTACTCTTGAGCCTATAAAACAATCATATCTAGAATAAGGTGATATATTTAAATTTCCCAAGATATAATGAATATCAATCACTAGTACACCTACTAACAATATTTCATCTATCCCTTTCCTACATCTATCTCTCACTAGTACAAACAACAATTTTAACCTTTCATAGATTTCACACACCTGTCACCTACTTGGTACTAATTAATATTATCCCCCCAATCTTACCCTTCATCTCTTTATAAATCAATATTTAAACACCTACATACCTCTCATCTCTACCCGAGTGCCGACTATGTATACAAAGATTCCTACATACCATTAACACATTCTTCTTCTCTCTCATCTATACTAATCTACACCCTGACAACATTTTATCCCTAAAAACCATTGATCCTCTAATTATACCCTAAATCCTTTCCCATATAGCTATTTCATTAAATAAATTAACTACATCACTAACCAAATACCTATTATCTACATCTTATTGACATATAAAACCTCAAAACAGTCAAAACACTGAAATTGTTCTTTTATCTTGATCATCAACACACTATCTACATTTTTCATAGAGCACCCTATCTTCAATAGAAAATATTATTAACAATCTACCATCTATCCAATTTACAAACATGCCCTACCATTATTTAAAAACACATAAGAGAAAATTCTTTAAAACCAACATTTAAAACCATAACATGATAATATCAATCACTCTATCACACCCAAACCACCACTCCCCACTTCTCATTCCCTTTCCCCAATAAAGCCACCTAATTTTAATACAATGCTATAAAAAATACACACAATACACCCTCATTACCCCTCTATTTTTTCCACCTAAAATCTCCCCTTCACTAACCATCAATAGATCCCTCAACCATTGATGGTATCCTTAGGGCATTTTAGCTCATCAAATCAATCATCACCAGTAGGGTCAATCATTAATGGTCACTATTAGTGACCATTGGTGGTGAGCCTTAACCCCCCAACCTCCTCTACAACACCCTACTCTACCCTATAGCTCCCTTCCCATCGTGCCTAAATTCATTATACACACCTACATATATCTCACCACTCTCATATTATACCCACATTCCTACACACTATCATAAAACCTCAAACCCTAAGAAAACCAAACCCTAGGGCATCTCCTACCCAAAAAATTTACCACTCACATGCATTAATGTAAATTTTATATATCCTATTTTATAAATTACAATCCATATCAACTAAAGATATAGATTCTACCTTTTTTCATGAATGATGATGACATCTTAGTCCATGTCCAGCCACCTAGTCATGTACATCTCTAGCATCCATCTTGGCTCCACTAGATCACTCTCTCAATCATAGTCACCAATACCCTCTCAACACCTAGGTAAACTTATGGAGCTCATGGGAAAGTCTCATATAACATACTTAGGTATCATAAAACACCAGATGTCAATTTCCAAATAAAGATAAAACTTTCACCATTTACCTTTTTACCATAATTCTAGGATTTTTTCCCAATCATCGATGGTTGTCTAACCATTGATTGTTGACCCTAACCATTGATGGTTACATAACCCTTGATAGTTAACCCTAACCATCGATTGGTACCTAATCATCACTAATTAACCTTAACCATCAATTATTAGGGTTATGCTTCATATTCCCCACCTTTTTCACCCTTTTCTACCTAAATTGAACCTTGTAGTACACCAAAATGGGGTAACCCATTCTTTCCACACCTTGACCTACTCGAGAGTAATGTTATCCCCTAACTAGCAAGAACTACATTGGGATTGAAGTTTAGGTTGGATCTACTATCCATGGCACTATGTAGGCAACATCCTCTTTCCTAACACATTAGGAGTTAGCTTAGCCACTCCCTACCCAACCAACCATCCAACCCATCTGCCCATGTCCACCTTGATGTTGCCCTTTTTTGAACCCACCTATTCACATGCCTTGCAATGACCTTGCTTTAGTCATGTTGACCACCTTGACTAATTTTACCATATTGAACTCTTACATTTCATACCATCTCATATGTGACCCAACCATTTATGTTTTTCTCAGGAGCACTTCCTACCTTGGATACCTAAGAAAACACTAAACTTATCTATAAGACTTGATATGTGTGACCTAATCAGCTATGACCAATGTTGGGGACTAGTTACCTTATCACTTATCTTAAAACCCAAAATTATTATTATCAAAATTAGAAACTTTAGTATTTACATGATTTTGTCTATCCTACTTAATCACATGTTGTGAATGTATTTGCATTTCAAATACCCACATCTTTTCATCACTAACCTTGTGACCTCCATTTTACCTTCTATTAAAGCATGACTCAATTTTAGTTTTGCCTCATCAACTCCTAGTTTGAGGGGGAATAGCCTCCTCCCATACTCAGGGCAATTAGACCTTGATTAGTCAACAATTCATTTTTGTTATATAGTTTATTGACCTAAAGCCACACAAAAAAGGGGAAAAATGTAGACACTTGAAAACATCCCCTTGACCAATTTTCAATGTTGAACTACCTTGGACCTATTCTAAACCTTTAGTTAGATATTTACCTAGTTAATTCACCCTTAAAACACCTCTTCTACTTTAGCATCCATTAACACACCTAATACACCTTAACTAGACTTTTTTAAACCTTAATTTAGAACCCATTTTTACCATTTTGTGCTTGGGAGTATGATCATCGATGATCAGCCTAACCATCAATGGTTATCTTGACCATCAATCATTAAGTATCTAAACTTACCATAAGAACTTCCAGCAATAAGTAAGATAAGTATGGGCAAAATAGAAACTTTTCCATGCAAACCTTATAGCTTACCATATATTTAAATTGACATCTTTATCCTAGACCAACTTAGCAACTTCTTTCCTCCTCACTTAGAAACTTTGTGCTATAAATTGAGGGCTTTAGGAGGAGAAAAAGATCTAATTTTTTTTATCTAGGCTCTCTTATTTTCTTTGTACAAGAATCCAAGATCCTAAAACTTTATCCACATGAATTTTAAAGGCTAGATTATTTTTATGTTGTCTAATTTCATTCAACTTTTTATTGGCTCCCACTTTGCATCACATAGGTATTTTATCTTGTTTTTAGCATTTCTTTTCTCTACTCAATCTCTCTATCTTAATCAAATCACCTACACATTATCCTTCACCCTTAGAGCCCATATTTAACCTATTTCCTACTTTTCATTCTAACCTCAACTCCATTTCAATACCCTACAAACTTCCAAAGTTAATCATCTCCGATTGGTGCAACTATCACCAGTTACATCAACTATTGCTAGTTACCTAACCATCCTGATCAGGAAACCCATCACTAGTCACCTATCAAGGAAAATAATAGATTATTATTTCCTCCCATTTTATATGTAATTAGACCATATCTCTATTTGTGGCTGATCTATATACCCTACTAAGATCTTTTAGACCTAACCTTGATCCACTTGTGCATGGTATTGACTCACCATGCTATATTTTTACTAAATAGGTATGTTATTTATTTATTTCATAAGTATTTATGTTCTTACCAATTTATCACCTTTAATTTCTATTATCAATACATTTTTATCATTATGGGAGTGGATTGATAACCATCTAATTTAGCTTTCACTTCTCAGATCTAGTGTGTTTCTAGGCACTCCACCCTTCATACTCATCTAACAAACAAGTTGGTTGAGTGTGGTCTTATTATAGGTAGTCCTTCCTCACCAAAATGGAGCTCTCACTTTATCTGGTCATTAATGAGTGAAATTTTTAATTAGGACACACCCCTCATCTATTATTTCTCTCACTTTTCCTAAAATTTAAAAATAGAGTAAGAAATAGTATGAAATAAAAATGGCTTGCTTGATGTCTTCAAAAAAATTGTACCTTCTTTGGTCCAAGTAAATTTTTGATTTTTATTGAGCATAGTTATAAGAGGATTTAAAAAACTTGAAAAATTAGATATATACCTTCTTATAAATTTAATCTTGTCAATGAAACTTTAAAATGTTTTTTATGCTTAGGCAAGGATAATGCAAGACTATCATCTATTATTTCTAGATCAATACTCAAACCATGCTTAGATATAACATGAGCAAGGATTTTACCTTTATACACTAAAAACACACACTTATTTAGGTTAAGTGGCACCCCATATTATCTATATCTCTAAAATACCTCTCTAATATGAAACATGTGGTCATTTTCATCCTTTGAAAAAGTTGTAACATCATCCAAATAC
This sequence comes from Torreya grandis, assembly GCA_037957365.1. NCBI lineage: Eukaryota > Viridiplantae > Streptophyta > Pinopsida > Cupressales > Taxaceae > Torreya > Torreya grandis. Next base: position 3,249,439 of record JARHVA010000440.1, on the reverse strand, counting down.
ATGAGAACAAACCTATTGATCAAGCCTTGATATGCCATATCCATGGCTCTTTGTAATGTTGCTCCTCTATTGGATAACCCAAATGGATTTTTTCAATATGTAAAGGTTCCCAATTTTATGGTAAATTATATTTTGAATTGATCCTCCTCCTTCACAAGTATTTGGTTATATCCACTATAACCATATAACAATGAAAACGTTTCTGAACCAACCACTAACTGTAGTATTTGTTCCATTGATGGCAATGGATAATGGTCCTTGAGTGAGGCCTTGTTTGAGTCACAAAAATATACACACAATCTGATTTCTCCATTATTATTCTTCACAATAACAAGATTAACAACCCAAGTGGAATGCTTGATAGGAAAGATGATAGCTGATTTAATCAAATTGTGAATATTTGTTCTCGTCAAAGGTTCCAACTTTGGATTAATTGGCCTTTGTTTTTTCTTTAATGGTATTGTGCCTTATTATAATTCAATGGTGTGTTGAGCTAAAGTAGGATCAAATAATTTCAAATCACTATACTCCCATGAAAAAAAATCAGCAAACTCTATATAAATCAACAAAAGATTCTTTTTCAGATTAAGAGCATACTTTACCAAGTTTTAGAGCTTTCCATTAACTATGTTAATGCTTGAATAGTGTTATTATTTGGTAGATAGAGAATTTTTATACCTTATTACCTCATAATCACTAATAAAAATATTCTCATTTGTGATAAGATCCTTGGGTAACTTTTTATAACTGAGATGAACTATTTGATCACCATACTACTACAAAACATTTGACTGATTTTTAGAAGAAAATTCAGCCTCTTCTTGTAGGAAATAAACAACTTGATCATCAACTTAAAAGACTTGAAAATTTAAATTATTATCAAGAATATATGGTATTATCAAAATATTGGTATATTTTCAAGGTTTAAATTTATTTACATTAACTATATTGTCAAACAATGCCCTAATTGTATCCAACCTATCTGCATGTTTATTGCTCTCTCTAAGCACTACTTATATGTCAAATGCATCAAAATATTCTAGAATATCCTATACCCTATGTTTGTATAATTTTCGCAATGGATTCTTAAATATATTCAGCCCTCTTATTTTATGTACCATAATTTCACTATCTCCAAATGCTTGTAAAATATTAGCTCCCATCTTTCTATCCTATTGTAAACCATGAATTGAAGCCTCATTTTCTGCCACATTGTTAGAGCATGCAAAATAAAATTTTATAGTAGTAAAGTACATTTGTCTTGAGGGATAAATAAGAATCATAAAATACCCTATACCATTTTTATTTTTTGATTCATCAAAATAGATTTTCCATAAACCATCATTTAGTTCACCTTCTTTGTATAAAGCTAGAATTTGTGCACCATCCTCATGCAAACAATAAACTCCAAGTCCTTCTTCCTCTATCATCTTGTAAGGATCATTCTCATAGATATTATTAAACCATTAATAAATAAAAAAATAGGTACACCATCAATAAATTAATTTTCTTTAGATTCATTAGTTTCCTCTACTTCTGAGATGATACTATTAACATTAATAATACTAGGCATGTATGGTTCTAGCTGAAAATGAATAATAGGCTCTGAATGAATTTTAAATTTTATTCCATACCTTGTTATAAATAAAAGGTATTTCCAATCATATAAAATATACCCACATATATTTGAAGTGAATTAATGTGATAATCACATATAAAAATATGGAGGAAGATCCACCACTACCACATCTTGTTGAATAGTCACATTAGGCATGCATGAAGTATTAATTTTAGATTCTTTATTATAACCACTTTCTTGATTGTATATACATAAAGTTTAAAAACACCATTATTTTTTGTATCATATGCTAAACCCAACTTATCTATAATATATTTTTGCATTATTGTGCTACTTGTTCCATTGTCAACCATGCAATTATGAACTAGTGTATCATCAATAATCAAGGACAGATGAAAAGGAGGTGTCTTAGTTTTTTTTCATATTTTATGACATTTACCCATTTATATATATATATATATATATATATATATATATATATATATATATATATATATATATATATATATATATATATATATATATATATATATATATATATATATATATATCTTGTTTATTTTATTTCTAATCTAAATTTTCTAAAATCATAGTTTCCTTCTCTATTGGGTTTTTAGACAAGTTAAGACTTGAAAGCTCATATATAAGTGTTTCTTTTTGTCCTGGGATTGCTAATGAATCCTACATAGTCATGTTTATGTTAACCTTATTCATATGATCTAATATTTTTAAGGATGAAAATCTAACCTTTGGTTGTAACTTTAGAATAATTGGATGCTCTTGTGCTTGAGGTACTTTGTGAAGCTTGCTTGTTTCAACATGCCAATTTTTATGAGCTAAAGGGGTAGCAATCTGATCATTAGTAACTTTAGAAATCACATCTAGAACATTTGAATTTTTTTTTACCTCTTGGGGCTCATCTATATCCATTCTATTGGCTCTTTTAATATCTTCAACAAAACTCTTTGATTTTTTAGACTCACCAATCTGATTTGCTACCACATGATCATCAACTTAAAAATTCACCAAGGTTGCATCTAGTTATCCTTGTCCATGATTCACTTTCCCTTGTTACATAATAGATTAATTATGTTTTCTTTGTTTAATAAAATCTTCCTCTCATGTCATTTAAGGAATTACCATTTTTTGTTATAGTGAAGCTTGATTTTACACATCATTAGTATTCGAAGGCTTCCACCTAGAATCTTGCATCAAATTATTTTACACTAGAATAAGAGATTTGGTTGAGAAGGAAAAATTATGATTAATTAAAACATATGGCTTGGCTAGTATAATGGCTCCTTGAACTTTATATGGAAGTATATTATCTCTATAGCCTTGTTAGGGAGGTCTTGGTTCTCTATATGGTTGATATGTGGGCTACTTTGGTAATTGAGATGGCCTATTGGTGGATTGATATTGATACCTCATTGATTGAATTAATTCATTACCAAAATGTTATAGCATAATTTTTAATTCATCGAGCCCACTAGATTGACTATGAAGAGCTTGATCTTGATTTTGAGGGGCTAGAATTAGGACTATTGATGCTAATTGAGGAGGTATAATAGGTTGTAATTTTATAAAAAATGGTATTAGAGGCTTAGGTACAAGTTTACCAAATTGAAATAGATTATTTTTAGTGTTAATGGTAACATAATAAGCATCTAGGAGTGCCCTACCACCCATGGTCTAAATCATAACTAAAATATTAGAATTCAAGGCTCTCAAAAAGCATAGGAGAGCATATTCAAGAGATGGCCTTATCATGGGAGGTATTTTGTTCCGTGTATTTTGTAATCTAAGATTTAAATTAGTCATAAATTCATATGGTGCTCTCTTTATGGTAATGAGTTGTTTAACAAGAGATAGATGGTTTGATTTGTCTTGAAATTGCCTATAGAATGGTTCACCTAAATCATCTTGAGAGGTTATAAAATTCAAGGGAAGGTTATAATACCATTGCAATGCCTTTCCATTGAATGATGAAATAAGTAAATGTATGGAAACATTATCTTGGGTAATATGGTGGAAGGAACACAAATTGGCCACATCTTTTATATGTTCTATGGGTGTAGTTTGATATTCACCTATAAAATATTATATACTTTTGAGGGTTGAGACTGAATTATCATCATATTGGGAAAAAATTAAAGAATACCATCTTTGAAAGGAAAAAATACATATTTCCTTGGAAAAACCATGTAAATATAGGATTTGAACTTGAAGTGGTTTGCACAATAGGCTGATTTGATGACTAAAATAGTCTTGTAGGATATGGACTTATTATCAAAAACCTTCTTTTGTTAGAATGATCAAATAATTCATAAAATTAAAATGGTATACCTATAATTTCAGACCTTGTAGTGAATTTAGGAATGAAAAAGGTATTTATTTCTATTACAAATATCCTTTTTCATCTTCAATATGTGTCCCATCGAGCATGCTAGAAACTATTATCACTGAGAAGTCTACCTTGTTGAGAACATGTGTCTATTCTCACTTCTATTGATATAATAAAAAATATCGAAGTTGTGGGAAATTTTATTGGAGATAATCTCTAGATTAATGTCTGGTTCCATTTGGTAAACTCACCTAATTCTATCTAAACTATCTATTTCTTTGCTTTTTTTGACTAGGAAAAGGGTAGAAGGAACAATACTAAAGCTAAACATGAAAATGAAAACTAAAAATTAGGGTGATGCACCAATATTAAATTAAATTATACCTATACTTGACACATTTTATAATATAAATAACTTTCACACATTCACTTTATCTTCATACAATGACTCTTGCATCAGTATTTTACATAGAGGTATTGACATACACTTACACTAGCTTGGGAGGAATGAAAAATGGTTGAATTCACTTCCAAATTAGGTATAAATCAGACTTACACACTTTATATGACCTAAAATAATGTTAATTTTCTACATAAAGCTAATATATTTATAAATAAACATATAAAAAATAATCATTCACTAATTTCTATCAATGACCACTAAGAACACACTTCATGAACAACTTGAAGATGGAGAAAAAATCAGTTCTTTATTGCTTCAAAGGTGAGATAGTAAAATTTTTGGCCAAGTTTATGTAATAAAAAATAATAATATTATCATGATACTTCTCCAAAATATAATTAATATATAATATAATAATAGAGAGGGAAGACAATTAACTCCTAAAATAGGAAAGAGTTTTACATGCTAGTCAAGTTAACTCCATTGTAACTCTAACTCCAACTCAAAATTGAACACCACTTTTAATTACACAAAATTAAAATGTTACATATTGTATTGTTTTACCTTATTTATTGTAAAATAGTGTGCAATGTGAGAGATGAAGATTTGACAATTCAAAGGGCTATTCATGCATCTTAAATCTTGAGTTAACTCTGTGATCTTGCACATAAATTTTGATCTTATTTAGCTATTTTTTTGATATTTCAGTTATCTATTTTTGGTAATTAATTCATATTAAAATTATAATTTATTTATCTCCACTTTCATCTTGAGTTGACTAGACTTATATTGACTTCACACTTCGAGTTCAACTTGAGCTATCTTGCATGCAACTTACATGCAACTTGACTTTTTTGAATTTAGATTAAAAGGAGGCATATTAATATATGGATTGTATGATTATATTTTAAATATTATTTTTAATTAAAATATTTCCTCAAATATTTACCAAAAATAAAACCCATTATTTCCACTTTTACATGTTTTGAACTCCACTTTTCTAGGGCTAACTGAAGATTTTTGATGTTGACTTAAACTTGATAAATTTATCCCAAAATGGGGTGCCATAGATATATATAGGGAAACATGTGTATTTTTAATAATAAATTAAATATTATTGATAAGTTTTCACTTTATGATGACCATATAACTCTTCAAGCTAGTTCTTCTTCTATATGCCTATCTTGTGCAACTTTGACAAGCTTCTTGAATGCATTGTGAGAGCCATAAACTTGATGGATATTCATAATTAGAATATAAGAGTAGAAATATTATTTTAAAATAATAATCATTGTGTAACTATACCTTCAAACAAACTTTTATCTCCAAACTCCATGTACAACTCCAAAAAACACTATTTTATACTCTCATATGCTCTCTTAATTTTAAAAAACCTTGATTTGAATTTAGGGGTCTAAAATGAATTCCAGGATTAAAAAAAGTTATTCATATGCTTTTTGGATATTAATAAATATTTTATATACCTATAAAACTTTTAAAATCTCCAAAACTCTTCACCAAACTCCCTAAGAAAAATTCACAAAAAGTGTTTATTTGCTTCCTTGGGGATGACCTGGAGATGTTTTTCATTGATATGAGCTTATTTTGAATTTTGTTTTCATTTAATAATAATTTATTTATACCTTTAAATTAATTATTAAAACTCTTAAATCAATATTTTCCATTGAAAGGACCTGAAACACTCATTTCTAACTCCATTTGTAAAAAAAAATGTGAAGAAACCTTCATTCCCTTCATGATTAGACCTTTATATTAAAATTATATATATCCTAAGGTATATTAAGGAATTAAAAAAAAATTAAATATTAAATTAAATAAAAAAATACCTCCATGGAAAATTTCAAGAGTTTTCATTAAAAAAATTCAAAATATGCATGTTTTGGTGTTAACTAGCTACCCAATTTCATTTCTAAACACTTGTATGTCTATGTTTTGCAATTTTATTTAATATTATAAGGAATAAATAAATAAATATTTTAAATTAATACCTATAATAACATATTATAATTAAAATAGTTGGATGTGTTCAAACAATCACTTAAAGCACTCAAAACTTGACTTTTTTGATTATCTCTCTTGCTTGCTCAAAACCTTGATGCTTGATATTTTGATTTTATCCATAATTTTCCATAAAATTTTGATTTAATAAGGTGTATAAAGATATTATATTCCCAATAATATCTCACATCACCTTTATTTTGTAAAAAATAACTCAAAAATGCAAATATAATGCTTAAAATCGAGCAAATAAGGGTTTAAAAAGGGTTTTAGAACACCTATTATTATTAATGATTATTCATAAATTTAATAAATTATAAATTAAAACCAATGAATTTAATATTTAGTTAGTATTTTCCCAAAAATACCTATAATACTATTTTATCCAACTCTTCTTCACCTTCATGTACTGAGCATTTGAAAATTGCCTTCACTATTTTGTAAATAATTAGTTAGAGGAATAAAAGAAACCTCTATCAGAATTTGAAATTTTGAATTGTTTATGAGAATTATTTTTTCCTGATTAATGTTTTATGATATTTTTAATACATTTTTATATATTTATTCCATTAAATTATTATTTTTAAAAACCTACACATAAACATCTTTAATCAAAAGTGACAACCTTATCAACAGTTACATAAAGAAACCCCACATAACATATCCCAATAAAAAAAAATTTGATGCACATAACCCTAATCAAGTATAAGGATAAATTTTGAAAATTATACTAAAAATTTATAAACTAAATAACTCCCTAATAAAAATAAACACCCTAATGTAAATAATCTAGTGCCTAAAGTACAATCCACTTTTGAACAAGTTAAAGTTTTTCATAAAGGAAAGGAATCCATCCCTAAATATATTAATCATATTTATTAATTTAAATCAAGGAAGGTGAAATCACTTCATATTTATTTAAGTAATCATCCACATGAAATTTTAAATACATTAATGGATAAAAAGTTAATCAAACTCTACCCTAATTACTATTGTCCTCCTCATCAATTCAAAAAAATTAAAGGCCAACCATTTTAATTATCATGGAATTAATGGACATAATGATAATGATTATTATGCATTTTAAAATAAATTTAAAAATATTTGAAATAAATAAATTATCTCATTTCAAAAAATGTATTATAAGCCACTACAGTCTTCATCTTGTTCTTCAAAATCTCCAAATGTTAAACACAAGATTTCTCAAAAATATCTAATACTAGATACAATGGTTTAAAAATATTTTATTAATGATGAATATCAAGATAAATATACCATTGATAATTCCTAACTTCACAATATAAACAAAAAATAAAAACATTTACACAAGAGTTTTCTAATTCATAAATTTTAAAAATGCCAACTAAGTTTCCCAAAAAGTATGGATTCTTAAGATACAAAAATCATAAATTGAGAATAATTAAACACATGTGCATAATGAATAAATTATACAAATGAGAGAAATAAACAAGCAATTGATTATTCTACATTCTTATTCCCATCAAGTTGGCAAATTTCTTAAGTTTTAAATGCTAAGACTCTAAAGCAAAGATGTAATGAACTAGTCCTAAATTTATTAATTCACACCAATATATCACAATTAATGTTACACATAAAATAAATTGTCATATATATATATATATATATATATATATATATATATATATATATATATATATATATATAAAATCCAAAAATTCTAGCCCTTGGATTTATTTTCACTCTAGGGACTTGCCCTATGGCTTTTCCAACTAATTCAAACAATCCAAAACAACTATCTTACAAGGCTTCCAATACATATTATTTATGGAACTTCACTTTCTTACTATTGCATATCTATCATGATATGGATTTTATTACACTTAAATGATTACACCTTCCTAATTTTACGTGCTACATGATCATACATAAACTCTTGCCCATTGGGGGCACATTGCTTTCTTTCCTTCTTATTACACTATGCTTTAGCACCTTGTTTTAGATTGTTTGAACCCCCCACCCCAAAAAAAAATAAAAATCATATATGTCAAAAATTCAAAATAAAATAAAATAAAAATCATATATGTCAAAAATTAAAAAAATAAATAAAATATTTTAAAAAATTTAAAATCAAGACCTAAAAGCATACTATTAAGTTTTTTTCTTAATTCTTTTCACATGCTATTTATTTCATATTAATCATATAGTATATTTTGGTTTTCAATACACAACGGTTTTTCATGATATATGTGAATGTGATACAGGACATAATATTATATGGTTTTTCAATGTTAGGATTCCCTTATTATTGTAGATACTAAAATATGATTTATATAATACCTCAATCATGTACAATTTGAAAATACCTATCATGGTTGTACCTTTCAATTCTAAACCTTACTACTACTGAAAGGCTTGCATTCAATATTTTTTTGTGCATAATTAATTTTCTCTTAGTTTGATCATTATTATTTTGATGACCTTGACCTTTTATATTGTTAAAAAATCTATAAACATGATTATTATCCTTCACTACCAATTTTAGACATGTACTTATTTTATGGCTCTCTAGACACTTGCATCCTAGGTGGACACATGTATTAACATAACTGTCCACTTTCCTAAAAAGTGACATGTGCCCAAAATTCATATAATTTACAAAAAAATGTATCTAAAAGGTCCGACTAAAGGATTTAATGTGATATAGTTCTAAAATATATTGTTATATATATAATACCAATCCTCATTCATTCCTCACCTTAAAATCACATACAACTCATAAGAAAATATACCAAGAAACACTCAATAAAATATTCAAGTGAACAAATCTATCCTATTTATGTCTATTTCCATATCAAATAGAAGCAATATTTGTATAGGTTTGAAGCATTCAAAGAGTATCTCACAAGCCATATTTCTTAAGTTACAAGCTAGGTCATTGCATGTCTTTTCTTATCACACATTGTACCATTGCACATGCACAAACCAAAATAGAAGGGAGAACTACATTAGTCTAAGGTGATCTTCAAAGTATTGGCTATGTAGGTAGCACCAATTGATAGAGGGTCTTTGGGGTCAGATTGACACTGTGAGCCCACTAACCCATTTTTCCCATAGTCACTCAAGGGGTGAAGATATAGGATTTGATCCTTTAACAAAGAGTGACATCTTGTGCACATGATAAAGAAATCATAATAAAGGTGATAGAAAACTCATAAGGTTTCAGTTGGTCACATCTAGATCTAGTCAATATTTCATATAGGACATGCGCAAAAATTTACAAACCTATGATAAAGTTAGACACCTGTGTCGATGTAATTATCTAGATCTAATGCAAGAGTTTGAGGACACAAAAAGGATATTCCCAGGATATAATTACTATTTCAAGATCATCTTCAAGTCTAATTCCAACATGTACCTACTCTGACCTACATATTTACATTAAATTAACTATCATTATTTTTAATTTAATGTAATATCCATAAATAATTTTACTTTACTATTTTTAGCAATCTCAGTTGTATAAATTCAAAATATCATTTATCAAAGTTTTATGTTTATTAACTTACTTATTATATTAGTTCACCACCCTTGTGTAAAATATAATCTAATCGTATTAACCTCAGATACCCCCATATATAAATTTAGGATTAAACATTTGGTGAACCTGACCTCCATGTCTTTCTATGAAAATCTTATCTTACCCTCATGTTTTCTACCTCCTAAGATTTTTCATTGTTGTTTTTAATAGATTCATTCCATTATCTATATGCAACCTAGGCAAAGTCATAGAGTATGTGGTGTTTCTATTGAACACTTGAATCTCCATTTTTTCCACCTAAGATGACTCAAACCAATCAAGTATTAAATCATGTGCCTAATACAAGAGCCAATGATGAAAATGAACATAATTTTGAAGATGTTATCGTAGAATAAGATTATGATAATGAAAATAATGAACATGAACACATAGATCAAGAGGAAGTGCAAGTTATTTATATATTTTGAAAGCATGTCTATCAAAACCTTGAAGATCTTTATGAGATCTTAAAAACCATTTTGGAAACTAAAAAATCAAAAATTATAGAATAAAAAACTAGGTGAATCTATTGATCACGCTATTAGAGCTATAAGACATCTCCATAGTCCTTGTTTCCCTCCCCTTGATCATATCATTACTTCATACATCTAATGAGGGAAAAAGTTATGTATTTATTCTATTGTTCCTGGAAACAAATACTATTATTGCTACATCCTCCATGAGAAACATTGTAACTTCAAAACAGTTACCAATTTCAATGCCTATAACAACTCAAATAATGGGTACACCTCCTCTAGTTTCTTAAACTTCCAGTCTTAGTAATCAAAATGTGCAAGATCTTGTGCAAACTATTAAAATTTTGGAAGTTAAGGTTACCAATATTTATAAAAATTATATGAGTTCACCTTATGTTATTGGTTCACAAGAGGTGTTACATAACCCTATTGAACCTGAGATATCTTTGTGCCCCTTACCAATTGGTTTTGTTTCACCTAAGTTCACATTTTATGATGACAAGGGTGGCCCTAAACAATATCTCTGATATTTTTATGAGGCATGCCTTGATTATGCCTCCAATGATAAAATTTTGACTAAGATATTTCCAAAGAGCTTCAAGGACTATGCTCTAAGGTGTATCTATGATTTACCAATCCAATCAGTAAAAGCATTAAAACCTATTTAGATCAATTTTTGGCACATTTATATATCAAAATTACATAAAAGGTATCATATGCCCAAATTAAAAGTATCAAATAAGGAACAAATGAAACTATCAATGAATATGTCTTGAGGTATAAGATAATTTTGTTCAAAATGCCAAACCAAATGGCATATAAAGAGCTTCAAGACATCTTCAAGAAAATTTTACTTACCCCATTACATAAGTCCATTATTTTCAAAATTTTCAAATCTTTTGATGACTTATGCCATATTGTTTGAGATCATGAAATGAAACTTATTTCATTAAATAAGGTTACGTATGTAGAAAACACACAAACTGCATCCAATAACAAGTTTCATATCAAACCAACCTATAATGTAAAACCTACATAACCTAAAAAGGAAAAAAAACTACAACTATTAGTGCAGTGTCACAACAACCTAATCAACTTGTTCTTATCCAATGCACTAAGGAGATAATTTATATATTTACCCAAGTCTCCATATTTGTTACTTAATAAGATTGTAGATTGTCATATTATATCTCTCCCTCCTCCCATATAGGTTGATATGAGCAGACCTCCTCCTCATGGATATGATACCAATGCTTATTGTGATTATCACTAGGTCTCTGGGTAATCTTCTAAACAATGTTATACCTTAAATAATAAGATCCAAGACCACATTGATAACCATAAACATAAATATGATGATCTTATAAAGGATTTAGGTTCACAATTTTGGTGTATAAATATAATATTTTCAAACTTTATCAATTATTGATGCTTTTTCTCTTACAAGAAATCATTGAGTCTCAATCTCTTTGAGTGCATGTCTTAAGGGGTGCACTAGGAAAGGGTTGGGTAGACCATTAGTGCTTCATAATATTGATTTAATTTTACTACCACTTACTATCTACATAAGCATCTCCTAAACACATTCCCCTAAGATTTGCCTCCTCTTTTACACCCTCCTCTAGTAATTTTATGTCTTCATTAGCCCTTCCCTAACCTAAAATACTTTTTGATGGTTTATGGTACAATTTCAGATCTATTAACCCTATAATCTAATTAAAAAAAATCATTTAGGGTCTAGATTAACCCCTGGTCGACCCAGACTAGGACCTAATTTGATTTTGTTAATAATGATACAGAGTCGATTGGGCTGACTCTATTGATTAAACTTTCAGAAAGGACTAAGATTAGATTAAAATATATAAACACATTAATTTAATCATTTATTTGGAAGAGAAGAGAAATATATATATATATTGCATATCTATTTATCTACCATTATACTTGAGGAGCATAGTGTAGAGTTTTACACTTTCTTTGGAGATATGGATATTGTCATATGGAGAAGTATTTTGGATGCATTGATAGGTTATGTAGCCTAGAGATGATTTATCCTTGTCATCCTTACATACTAGAATAACCTCTTACAAAACACCTTATCCAAGGGAGATATTGAGGCTAGGTAGGTTACTCTTCAAAAGTAAGTATTCCTAACTTTGTTCTTCCTTCGTAAGAGTAGATAGATATGCATTTACACTTATCTTGCATGCATTAGGATTCCATATACAATGATGCTAGTATATGTATTTTATGTAAGTTTAATTTTTATGATTATTAATCCCACTTTGTGCCATAAGCTTTGGTAAACACTAGATTATAATGTATTGTGATTATGTCATTTCTATATTTGTGAACATGAAAACATAAGATGTAGTTAGGGTTATTACATAGTTTTACTTGACTGGAGGCCATTGAACCTATTGATGATTATAAATGTACCACATGTTCTCTTTATTGTTGATGAACACTTCTAATTTTAGGATTTGAAAAATCAAAGGCATGAGTTACAATTTGTGACAATTTGGTGATGTCTGTGGTGGAATAGAAGCAAAGTATGGGAACTATCCACAATATTTTTAAAGTTTAGTGATTGGGAGCCACCAAGATTTGAATCTTTGGATCTTTGTGAATTTTATGATTTATAGACTAATCTAAATGAGTATTAACAATGATATTTAAACTAAAGTGAGTCTTAATAAAAAATAAGAAAAGGGAAGGGTAAGGTAGAAAGAAAACATGATTGCAAATTCTTATCTCAAATATTATGACAAAATTTTAATTACTTTGAGAACACATGAACCAATTTATGTTATAAAATAGCATGAGTTCAAATTGCATCACAAATAAATAAATAATTCAAAGGAAATATAAAAATCATAAGAACCAAGTTTATTTTAAATGTTTGATATTGTAGTCTAAATAGCCTAAGCACATCCAAATGTAGAGCAAAATAAAATAAAGTATACTTGAGATCTTTACAGTTAATCTACCATTAGCATAAATAAATAACCCTATGATAAAGAATGTGACTCAAAGTATGAATAATCCTTCAAAATTAAGATGAGAATAGGTAATTGAGAGACAACATTGACATTTAATCAACTATCAAGATAATATTTTCAAAATTCTGTAGTTATATTAAATGTTCTTGGTATAAAATTTCTCAAAATCTCTCCCTTTTACAAAATGGTACTCCCTACCTATTTATAGGAAACATAGGCATTTTAATAATTAACTTTCTCAAAATATCCACATATAGGATTAAGGACAACTATCCTTAATACAAAGACACAATGCGAAAGGATTTCTTGCCAACTTGACAAGAATAAGTATATACTAACAGACTAGCATATATTTTACAAAAATGAATATTCTTTTACAAATTACATTGGTGGAACCTTCAATTATCCATGTCTAAATAATTCTTTCACCTTGGTATATTTCTCTTTGATAGCTCAAAATACACTATAGGCTTCATTAGATAATCCTCTTCTTAACTTTCTAACTTGTCAAATTCACTATCAGTCTTAGCCATGAGTTCCTTGATACATTGTGCTTTTGTAACCTACTTTCCTAGAGTAATAATGATGTCAAGAATCCTCTAATTTTCCTTGGTAGGATCACATTTATTTTCCTTAATGCCTTGTATGTGGACATAAACTCTCTCATTGAATTATCCATCATTGATTAGGTTCATATAAGTGGTTTGAAAAGGGTTTTCGAATAGGCTCCACAAAAATTTCTCCATTCTGATTACTAGGTCCTAATCTTCCTTGATGAATTTGTCAACATTACTAAAAAATGTGATCAAATATTCTTTCTTATCCATAAAAACTACCATGAGGATATCAAATGTTTAAGCTTGATGATCTTGAAGTCTAAGTCCTGCTTTGTCATATGCACCTTGATGAGCTCTATCATCTGAGCTTGAAAATCTTGCCATTAGGTGACTAAGGCTTATGCCATCTTATCTTGATGGTATAAATCACTTAATATAAGCTTAATTTATTTAAATTCTCAAATGTGTCTAATAAATATTTATTCATCATTTGTAATATGTCCTCAAGAATTAAAAGTAGGACCTAAGCCTCTAAATCTTGATTCTCCTTCTCCAAGTTGAGGATTCTCTGCTTCATTCCTTGGATTTTGGCTGAGGTCATTATTGATTGTGTTAATAAAAAATTAGCTACATCCTCCTAAAAGATAGGATGTTGTCCTACTTCCTACCCTTGAATGGAAGTTAAGTCCAAAAATGGTTCCACATTTTGAAAAGTGAATTCCTTATTGCCAATTATGGCCTTCTTTGTCACTATTCCCTCCAAATATAATGTATCTAGATTGAAATGCACCTTTGGGTTAGACTCTTTTAACTATAACTACTCAATAAATTCTACATTTGAACTCCCAAAGGCTCCTAGGGTATCAATCCCTTGGCTCTCCTTATTGTGAAGGATTTGGATCATATTCTCTCCTTGTCCATTTATAATGTCTTAGATCCATGGATTGATATTGTCTTGATAATTTATGCCAACTTGAGTTAAACCCAATGATGGAGAAAGAGATGGTATTTTTTTTAATTTCCCATAAATAAACCAGTTAAGAATGGTTGGTCCATAGATAGGATTCTCATCACTGAAGAGATTAACTTCATTGGTAGGGTGAATGAAGGTTAACCTAAGCTTATTTTTAGGTGCCAAAGGCACCAAAGCCAATTTTTCTTGTATCTTTCCTCCATCAAATGGGATCAAATCCTTGCTTGTTTCATCAAAGGGATACTCTTCCCTAGCAAAACCATAGGCATGTGTAATGTCAACAAGGGCACTCTCCACTATTTCTCCTACCTTTAGGGCAATCATGCTAATGACTTCCACTAGAGAAGGAGACCTCTATTGGGATGCCTATGGTTAAGGACCTTCACCAGGTCTATGATCCATCCTTGAATCCTTAATCACAACTTTACCCTTTTCTTTTATATCCTCAAGTTACCCAACTTGGGGTAACTTTATCAATTCTACTCATTGAGGCTCAGAGGATTATCTTCCAAAAGGTGGCTCCTAATGAGTAGTACCAAATGGTCCTAAAAACAAGTGATAATGAAATGGATGTAGTTTCCATATATCTCCTAATGGTTTATTGTCTCTAACCAACCTATGCTCTAATTTGATGTTGTATCCCTTGATCCTGGATAAGACCTCTTCAAAGTTATTTGCCTTTGTGTAAATACCATCTCCCACAGCTATTTGATGTCTATAATCAATCTTTGGGACATTTTTATCCCTAATTTGGTTGGAAACTCTATCATTGGGCCCACATCTTAAGGTCATCCAGTTGGAAATCAAAATAATTCTTATGGATCACCATAATTTCTAGCTACTTCTAATCTTTGATCACAATCCTATTAATGCCTAATGGAAAGGGGTGGAACTGAGCCTTCTTATTTTTCTTGCATATGCCATCCACTCCTTGGATGAATTTATGAGAAATATATTTATCTACAAGATTATTAGGGACATGAATGGGTAATCTATATGGTTGAATCATGATTCCTTCTATCCTTATTATAGTGAAATCTAAATAGAACCATACATCCCCCATGGTTTCCACTTGTATTTTGATTAGAGGGTGGAGTCTTGGCATAGGGACACTAGTGATTGCCTCATATAAATTTGGGAAAACATCATCTTATATAAATTTAATGTGGTTCTTATATTTGAATATATGTGATTTAGAGTAGTGGTGAGAGATAGTGGTCCTACCATTAGGGGACATATTTTGGATGCCAGGGAAATATACAAAGGTCAAAAGTGAATCCAAAAGGTTATAAATCATAAATAATATCTTGGAGTTCATTATCTTGATGTATATGAATTTTTTTTTCAATAAAAACATTATTACGTCTCCAATGGGAGGGGTTAAATTCAATTCTAGCATGTAATGAATATAAGATATGTAGACCTTGCTCACATAAATAGTGAAAGGGGCACCAAATTATCTATTCAATAGGGTCATAGATATCCTAATTCCCTCTCTAAATTATATGATGGTAATCCCACCATTAGGGGACCTAAAAACATGGGAGCCTTAGATTAACCAAGGTGTGATGATTGAATCTAGGTTTTGGGTGTTTATCCACTCTCTCAAGGATAGGAGATTAATATGAGGCAAATGGAGATTATAATAAGTTTATAAGGCCATAGGGGTGATGCATGAAACATTATTAGTTATTCCCTCTTAAATGATCCATTCCTCATATATTTTGTAATAAAAAAAAAATGGGAGTAAAGAGGTCGATACAATGCATTAGCTCTAGTTTGGTTGTAGCATGGTGGAGGCCTTCTAGTTGAATTGAGACTATGTCATTGTATCTTTGGTGCACAATTACATTCCTCTTTTCCTCTTGGGAATTTTTTTGTAATTCCTCCATAAGGAAGAATAACTTAGACCAATTCCTAATTCCATGTACAATCAAGGCTATCAAGTCCAACTATGTCTCCTTTCTTTCCTTCACTATCTGAAGTCAGATAAAGCTTTGTTTCCATTTTCATCTATTTCCTTCCTACCACCATTGATAACACTAAATTATAATTTAAAGATCACCAAATTTTTCAATAAGGAACTTTATTCTTGGTTTAGTTACATTATTTTGATTTCTTTATGACTAATTAAACCAACTCGTGTCTTCTTTATAGAGGGCTTAGGGTTATTGAGCTTTAATGGTGAAAAAATATAGCTATTAATCTCATGTGTGCCTTCGATTTTATGGGAAATTATTCTCATACCCTCTAAATTTTTTATCTTAGGATATCTTTGATTTTTATATTCTATGCTTACATGGAGCCTCTGTGGTGTGGATCCATGCCTTTAATAGAAAATTTCATAAATGCTATTGGAGACTAGCAATTGGCCTTCAAAAATCTTCTTTATTTCATTCTAAAAATGCAAAGCTAGGTATTTACATTTCATTAGTCTTTTTATCTTTAAGTTTATTGGTTATGCCACATGTCAAGCTCATGATGCCTTTGAAAAGTCTTTAATATTGACAGATTATTGGATCAAATATAGTGAGAAAGTGATCACTGTTAGATCTTATTGGGCCCAGATCATTAATTACATGCCTTTAGGATGTAAATTGGCCATGCATCAAGATCATGAAATCTTTGAAAAATTATTTGAGCTCAACACACTATTGGATCAAATCCAGTGAGTGAATAATCATCATTGGATCTTGCAACATGGACACCTTTTAATCAATTTCATGACAATATAAACTTAGGCTTAAAATGATGTTCTTAAAGTCATTTTATGTTAATAAACATAAAATAACTTAGGTTAAGACATTTTATTCTAAGTTTTCCTACGTAAAAATGCTAGAAATTATTTGAAAGGGTCTTTAAAAATGACCCCTTTGCTTAGGCTTTGAAAAGTTGTCTAGGTTAAATTTGACAGGTTTGATAACATCAAATACATCCTCACAGATGTCAAATGATGGGTGAAAACTTATAAAAATTAAGATAATGGAATTGCTTTGATTTAATGACCAAGTGCCATGCATTAGGCTTTCAGGAATTCTTGAGGCTTTGGGGTTGATGTGCACTATTGGATTAAAGATTTCAAGGTAGTGAGGACCATTAGATCATAATTTGAGTGCTTGATAATGATTGGTTTCCCTTTAAATGTTGACTTTGGTTCATACCATTGGATCAAAATCTTTGATTGAGTGAGAAGTGTTTGATTGAAAGGAAATAAAATTTCTTGCTAGACTTTTCTTGTGAACTTTTGAATTTAAACCCCTAGGGTTTACTATGTAGGAACCCTAGCTTTCTCTACGAAACCTACAAATAATCACCTTAAAGACAATCATTAACAACATTAGTCCATGAAACATTATCACAACTAGATACACTGAAGCTCATGTTTTTCTTGAAATTAAATTACCTTTAAATTTTAAGAGAGAATAACCTTTCCACATTCAATCTAGAACACAAATGTTTTGAAATATTCATAAGGGTCCCCTTTCAACAAAATTATAAAAATGGGGTGATGTTAGCCTTAGTAAATGGTGACGCACAAGGGGAACATAGAAATATGTTGGAACAACTCTAGTTTATACCTGTACATAAGTTTTTTATCCCATTTTGACATATACCATCTCTTGAATCAATTTTTGGTTGAAACAAGCTTCTTATGTGTAAAATTTGAGCATGGATATTAAAATAAAAACATACAATGTGTTCTTTGATTCCACTTATTTTTATCATGAGATTTCAAGAAATAACATATAGGTTCATATCCTTTTGGCCATTGCATTTGAATTTGAGTATATTTAAATATTCTCTTAGGAATAATTACTCTTAATTTAGGGGAGGCTTGGGAATTGTTCTACTACCAACCAGACATCTATAGCCCTGATAGAGATACCTTTGGCTCCAATCATGGCCTTGCTCCATTGCCAACTAGGCATCCATATCCCTAGTGGAGATTGCCTGAATCACCTCTGACTTTGCATCTTTTGATTTAACATTAAGTCTTTAAAAAAAGGTTGGGAACTAAGATAACCAAGTTTAAGGATTTGGTCAAATATCCTAGCCTTATGATACTCTATTTTAGTTGAAAATTCAATCCTAGAAAAGGATGTGTTTTAAGTGTAAGTATGAATGTGAATTAATAAATTGAAATCACATTATACACATGATTCTTCTTAAAACCAATCTTTAATTCAAAATAAGGTTTGAATACTTGTGGGACATTCAGCTCTTATACCTATCTGTGCCAATGCCTTTGGTTACATCATGATGCTTTATCACCACCTCATGTTCACTTTTGTAAGATTCATACTAACACTTTTTGAGAAATTCCAAACAAAGATAGTTTGTGAGACTTTACTATAACCAAGGAACACCACCAATTAGAAAAGACAAAATAAGAATAACCAAACAAAAAAAATAGATAAACACAAGAAAACAAAACATATAAGCCCAACAAGAAAAAAAGTAAAGCAAGAAAGAAACTAACTAGCCTACCTACTCTAACCTTAACAATCTTATTGATTTATTCCATGAATACCCCTAATGGGGTAGCATAAAAGTAATTCTTGAGGTATTACCCATTGGTGGGTAAAGTAAAATCTACTCCTTGAAGATCCTTCAACCTGAAAGTGTTGTTGCCTAAGATTTTTGCAATTTGGTATGGGCCAATCCATAAGGGGGTGAAATTGCAATGTTTGCCTTTAGGCTCTGATGCCTTGTCCCAGAGGAGGACTAGGTCTCCTTGCCTAAACACCTTCACTTTTGACCTTTTATCAAACCATATTTTTGTAGTTGATTATTGTCTACTGAAGTTTGAAAATGCCTTTTCCTAGCATCTTCCATTTGAATGATGTCCAATAGCCTAGAATTAGCAAGTTCCTGGTTGTCTTCCATGTATTCTTGCTTGAATGTGAATGCAGGCAACTTCAAGGTGATGGGAAGATAGGCTCCTAACCATATACTACAAAAAATGCTGAAGCCTTAAGGGCTTATTTGATATTGATTCTATCTATCCATAATGCAAACATAAGGATTTTATGCCATGTTCTAGGTCTATCTTCAATAGACTTTTTCATGGCTTTCATCAGGTTTTTGTTTGTGGATTCAAAAACACCATTTCCTTAAGGATATTGATTGCTAGAAAACTTGAGTGCAATGACTTGGTAATAAGCCCATTCCATCATTTCAATGGATATGAAGGTAGATCCATTATCACAAACTAAGGAAATTAGGGTTCCAAATCTAGTGTAAATATTTTCCTCTGAGAAATTAATCACCTCTTCTATTTTGCATTGTTTAGTGGCTACTGCCTCAGTCCACCTAGTGTAATAGTCTATATTAGTTAGGACATATTTTTGACCTTTAAAATAATTGGGGTTATTCAATCCTATGAATTCTAATCCCCATTGTGAAAAAGGCTTGTACACCATCATAGGTTGTAAAGGCATGGATTACTTTGGCTCTTTTGTGCTAAATATCTAGCTTGAATGACACTCTCTCACATGTTTGTGTGCATATTTGAAAAAGGTAGGCCAATAATACCCAGCCCTAAGAATCTTGTGGACTATGGTTTTCCCTAAAGGATGTCCATTACCCAAATTTTCATGAAAAGTAGACATGATTTGAGAGTCTTCTTATTTTTCCACACATCTTAAGTAGATCCCTTCAAAAAAAATTATATAAAGGACTCCATCTTTGATGAGGTAATGGGATGCTTTTAGCCTTAAAGCTCTCTTATATTTTTTAGTGAGTCCTGGGGGATAATTTCATTTGATAAGAATATGCATTAAATAATCATACCATTTATTGAGTTGGAAGTTTTACTAATCCACTTGCATGACATGGAGCTTGGGATCAATATTGGTAATCATTTAAACTAAGCCCTGACATTTCACTAATTTATCAATTTTTATCTCTATATCATATTCTTGTAGGAATGCCATCCACTTGCCTCTTCTTTTCCCAAGATCATTTGACTCAATATAAGCTTTGTGGCTAGGTCAGGTAAAATGGCATACACCTCATTTCTATGGAGATAATGTTTAAAATTCTTTACTACCTTTACCAAGGCATAGGCTTGCTTATCAATGATGGAATAGCTCACCTCTACATTTTTGAATTTGGTGCTCATGAAGGCTATAGGGTGGTCATTCCTATCAACCTTTTGAGTTAAGATAATAGCCATGGTGTGGTAAAAAGCAAATGAATATAAGAAAAATACTTTGAAAAGTCAAGACTTATCAAGACTGGGGCTTGACTGATTGCTCTTTTAATGTCAATAAATGCTTTCTTGGATTCTTCATTTCAAGAAATTTTAGTATCTTTCTTAAACATGTCATTTAAAGGTTTGACAATCTCAACAAAGCCTGAAATAAACTTCCTCATGAAGTTAATCTTGCCAAAGAATGACTTTAGTTACTTTCGGCTATTGGGTAGCCTAATTTTAGAAATGGTCTCCAATTTATCAGGATCTATAGAGATCCCATATTTGGTAATGACATGCCCCAACAATTTTCCTTCAATGATATAGAATATGCTTTTCTTGGGGGTTAAGAGATACACCATACTTCTTACATCTATCAAATACTTGTCTCAAATGCACAAAATGTTCTTCTCTATTATTAGAGAATACTATGAGATCATCCATATATATAATGATGCAGTTTTACCACTAGACCTTGAAAAGCATGGTCCATGTCCCTTTGAAAAGTTTCCCCTAAATTAATTAATCCAAAAGGCATTCTCTTGTAAGAATAAGTTCCTCGTTTAGTAGTAAAAGCTATTTTCATCCTATCTTTTGGAGCAATAAGCACTTAATTATATTCAAAAAATCTATCCAAAAAGGACATCATGGAAGATCTTGAAACAAATTAGATAAATTGGTCCAAAGAAGGCAAGGGGTAATTGTCCTTTTCAGATTCTCTATTTAATTTTTTTAAATCTATGCATAATCTTCCATCCCCATTCTTTTTTTGACTGGGATCAGGTTTGCAACCTAAGTGGAATGCCTAATAAGAAACATGATCCTTAAATCCAATAGTTTCTTGATCTCCTTAAGGATCATGGATTCCAAAATAGGGTTAACTAGTGTTGACTTCTATCTAAAGTGTTTTCAACCCTCCTGAAGAGGTATAGTATGAGTAATAACCCTTGGGTTAAATATTTTTAGATATTCATAGGACCAAGCAATTACATCTTTATATTTTGTAACCAACTCTCTAGCTTTTCTATTTTCCATTTTAGTGCAAGCCTTCCCTATATTCACCATTTGGAGCTGATCATATGGGACAAGGTTCGTTGCATGATAGTCTTTACCACTTACCTTGGGTTGCTTAAGTGCTTCAAAAATCTTGTCAAGATAAAATATCCTTTCCAATGAAATCATTCCTTTAGGTATCTGATTGTCACTTAGTTGGATGATTTTACCTTTAAGTTCCCTCTCAGGAAAAGTTTCATTAGCTTCATCAATAATGTGAGCTTTAAAGGGTCCAAAATTAGTCAAGAAATCCATAATTTGTTGATCATAATTGAAAAATTATAAGTGATATATGTTTTCAAGGACTAAGGGACATGGTACAAGCTTAATAATGAGGTTCTGAGAATCATGATTAGGCATGATGTTAGCTGCAACAAAGGCAAGCTCATTAGCAACTTTATTTTCTTCCTTGGGGACAACTAAGATATTAAAGGCATCAAAAGATTCCATCATGTCCCAAACTCTAAATTTGTACCTCTTAAGGTAAGATATCTTTCACTAGTACTTTCTCCTTACTTGATTAAATACAAGTTTAGAATCTACATAAATAAGGAGTTCCTTGACCTTATGCTTGATGGCAAGCTATAATCCTAGTATGAGAGCCTCATACTCAACCAAACTATTTGTGTAGGGGAATTGTAACCTACAAGATACATGGTATTGTTTTTATGTAGGATTTATCAGTACAATACTAACCCCTACTCTTGATTTACATTTGGCACCATCAACATATAACTTCCACATGCCAAGCATTAGAGGAGAGATCTTGGAACTAGGTTCCTTTGTAGTTTCTAAAGTGAAAACTCTTAGATCAAAATCTAGGAAGTTTACCCTTTCATTGATAGATTTATATTATGTTATCATGTGTTTCATTTTGGGTTCCCTTTCTAATATTATCTGATTCAGCACACCTTTCCAAAGTAGCCACAAGTGTGAGCAATTAGTAGACATGTACCCATTAAAGGTCTTAGTCCATTCTCTACTCAAGAGCAATCCATAATCATTAAGAATATATACCACTTGTATGTCAAAATATCCAATTGAGTAACCACCCTATTAGACTTGATTGGTGTTAACCCAAGTTGTTCACATATCCTGGCAAGCATGATGTTTGTTGAGGCCCCCAAATATCCTAACTATAAGTAAGAAGGG
The DNA here is from genome assembly GCA_037957365.1 of Torreya grandis. Taxonomy (NCBI): domain Eukaryota; kingdom Viridiplantae; phylum Streptophyta; class Pinopsida; order Cupressales; family Taxaceae; genus Torreya; species Torreya grandis. The sequence goes on along the minus strand of JARHVA010000440.1, from coordinate 3,226,126 downwards.
TGGGGACTCTACTTTGGTTACTTGCATAATTACATTAACACTATCACTTTTAGGGGGCTTCTCAGGTTTCTTGGAGAAGGATTCCAAGAGTAATTCTTTTTTTTTTATGATCTGAGTTAGCTCATGAAGAGTGATGTTGGATTTAATTTTTTTCAAATTTTCCATAATATTGTAACCAATTTTTCTTGAATGATCAACAATAGGTTTGGAAGAGATTCCTTTGGGAGGCTCATGATTATTCTTTGATAAAGTGTCTGGAGGGGTCCCATAGTTGTGAGGTGGAGTAGAAGTAGTCAATGGCTATTTTTTCTCCCTATTTATTAGAGGATATGTCTTTAAGAAATATGAAAATGCTTGAATCTCTTTAGGGATATTCTCAGGATCATTATCTTCTTAAAAAGGGAATTGAAAAGTTTCTACCATATGTACTTGGTTAGATGGTTTAGATTCAAAAATACCTATAACAACATATTTATTTGAAACCACTTCAAAAGTGTCAAATTTTTCTTGGAAACCTTCAAAGGCTTTGAAAAATTCAATGCATTCAATCTCACCATGCTTGGAGGTAGCATGCACCCTACAATAGTCTAGTAAGGCAATATCAGTGTGATTGATATCCATACTCCTTTTGCTAGAGGAAGGCTCATTAGCTTTATTATTGTAGAAACTATCATACTAAAATCTATTTTTAGGCCTATTAAACTTTTGGAAAGTGAAGTTCCTTCTAGAGTTGTCATTAGCATTACCAACTTATTTTTGAAATTGTAAGAAGTCTGTGTTGAGCTTCTAGACTATTTTTAATATGGATTCATTCTCATTCTTTGGAGTCTCAAAATTTTTACCCTATCTATTTTTAATTCCTTTGATAGGCACTAAAGCCTTTTGGTCATTGATATGAGATCCATTGGTAGCTTGATGGTTCAAGAAACCTAGGTTATAATTAGGGGTAACATGGCTAGTAGGTAATACATTTAATGCAGGGAATTGGTTTAATGATAGATTATTTTGGTTATTATTTGGGAAAAGGTTTAATGTAGGCATTTTAGGATTAACATTTGGGACAAAATAAGCCATCTATCCTTGGGGCAGAATTTGGTCATTAATAACCACTAATTCAGAATAAGCTTGTGTCAATGTGATGATAACTGGGATAGCTCTTTTAAGAAATAAAGAAGTCATGGGGTCAATAGCATCTTTATAAGCCTTCAAAGCTAAAGTTTCATTAGGTTTATATGGATCCATGTTCCAACTAAACATCTTTTGGAACCTAGCATTGAAGGACCTAAGAGGTTCACTTGTATCTCTCTTAATAGTTGTGAATTGATGATAAATGACATAGGGGCTTATGATATTTCCAAATTGATCAATAAAGATAGTGTCAAAGTTATTCTATGAGATAATACAATTATCAGGCAAATTAAGGAACCATTCATATGAAAAATATTTAAATGTAAATGGGAACAACCTGCATGCTACATCTTCATGAATAACATTTAACAATCTTAATTCAGCTTTGAAATATTTAACATGATCTTTTATAGTTGAAATACTAGTTAGACTAAATATTGGCAAATAATTTTTAGGATTACATGGTAAATCATGAACTACACCTAGTATATTGATGGGGGAAATTCTAATCCATGCCATATTTAGATGAAGATTGAACATAGGAATCCCTTACAAGGGTGAAGATGGTAGAGACTTAGAACGTCTATGCCTTCCTCTATCTTTCCTAGTTTTTATATGAATTTCTAGCTTGATCAAGGGTTCACTAGTCTTTGAATGTGATCTGGTCCTGATCCTTGGTAATTCCAGCTTGAAGATTAAATATCCTATTTAAAATATGATGAGTCAAGTTAGATCTTCATAGATAATCAATAATCAACTTGTATATCTTATTTTTCAAGAATTTGCTCATAAAAGGACAAAAGACATCAATCTTTGATTGAATGAGGTCAAAGATGTGTTAAATCATGAAAAGATGATCATTTTTTATAATTTATGACTCAAATAAAATTCCTATTGACAAATAATTGTCAATTTTAACTAGAACAAGCCATCTTAATTTCAAATACTAATGATATCTTAGCACCAAAAGCTACATTTACTAGAATTAAGCATATCAATTCAAAGAATATCAATCCTTGTCTAAGTAAACCCAAAGACTGATATAAAATTATGAATGTCACTAATCTTTACACAATTTATGCTAAAATAAACACAATCATGTAAAATATAAAATTATCTTTGACCAAATACACCAAAACCAACAAAGATCTTTAAAGATTTATGGCCCTCCTTCTAGCACCAAGGAAGCTTCCTCGTTGATGCTTCTAAATGTACCATAGGTGCTCTTCAATGTTGATGAACACTTCTCATTTTAGGATTTTAAAAATCTAAGGCATGAGTTGTATTTTGTGACAATTTGGTGATGTCTGTGGTGGAATAGAAGTAAAATATGGGAACTATCCACAATATTTTTAAAGTTTAGTGACTGGGAGCCACTAGGGTTTGAATCTTTGGATCTTTGTGAATTTGATGATTTATAGACTAATCTAAATGAGTATTAACAATGATATTTAAACTAAAGTGAGTCTTAATAAAAAATAAGAAAAGGGAAGGGTAAGGTATAAAGGAAATGTGATTGCAAATTCTCATCTCAAATATTATGAAAAAATTCTAATTACTTTGAGCACACATGAGCCAATTTATGTTATAAAATATCATCCAATTAGATTACATCACAAATCAAGCAATAATTCAAAGGAAATATAAAAATCATAAGTAAGATCCAATTTTTCTTTAAATGTTTGCTATTGTGGTTTGAATAGCCTAAGCACATCCAAATGTATAGCAAAATAAAATGAAGTATACTTGAGATATTTATAGTTAATCTAGCATTAGCACAAATCAACAACACTATGACAAATAATGTGACTCAAAGTAAGAATAATCCTTCAAAATTAAGATGACAACATGCAATTGAGAGACAACATTTACATTTAACAAACTATAAGGACAATCTTTTCAAAATTCCTTAGTTATATTAAATGTTCTTGGTATACAATTGCTCAAAAGCTCTCCCTTTTACAAAATGGTACTCCTTGCCTATTTATAAGAAACATAAGAATTTTACGAATTGACTTTCTTAAAATATCTACAAAGACACAATGTGAAAGTCTTTCATGCCAACTTGACAAAACTAAGTATATGCTAACATAATAACATATATTTTACAAAAAAGAATATTCTTTTACAAATTACATTGGTGGGCCCATCAATTGGCCCTATCTAAGGAAGTATTTCATCTTGGTGTATTTATCTTTGATTATCTCAAAATCCACTATAGGCTTCATTAGACAATCCTCTTCTTGACTTTCTAACTTGTCAAATTCACTATCAGTCTTAGCCATGAGTTCCTTAATACATTATGCTTCTGCAATCTAATTTCCTATAGTAATAATGATTTCAAGGATCCTCTGATTATCCTTGGTAAGATGGCCTTGATTATCCTTAATTACCTACATGTGGACACAAACTCTCTTCTTGAATTCTCCATCACCGAACAAGTCCATAGCAATGGTTTGAGAATGGTTGTCCAATAGGCTCCCCAAAAGTTTCTCCATTCTGATTACTAGGTCCTTATCTTCCTTGATGATGTTATCAACATTGATATACTAGGTGATCAAATATTCTTACTTATCCATCAAATCTACCATGAGGATATCTAAATGTCTAAGCTTGATGATCTTGAAGTCTAAGGCTTGCTTTGTCCTATGCACCTTGATGATTTCTGTCATTTGAGCTTAAAAATCCTACCATTGGGTGATTAAGGCTTGTGCCATCTCAATGTGATGGTTTAAATCACTTAATCTAAGCTTGATGTTCTTTAAATTCTCAAATGTGTCAAGTAAAGATTTATTCATCATTTGTAATATGTAATCAAGAATTGAAAGTAGGACCTAAGCCTCTAAATCCTACTTCTCCTTCTCCAAGTTGAGGATTCTCTACTTCATTCCTTAGATTTTGGCCAAGGTCATTGTTGATTATGCCATTACCAAACTAGATACATCCTCTTGAAAGATAGGATGTTCTCTTATTTCCTACCCTTGAATGGGAGTTAATCCCACAAATGGTTCCACATTTTGAAAAGTGAATTCCTCAGTGCCAATGGTGGCCTTCTTTGTCACTATTCTCTCCATACCTGATGTATCTAGATTGAAATGCACCTTTGGGTTAGACTCTTTTAACTGTAGCTTCTCAAGAACTTCTACATTTGAACTCCTAAAGGCTCCTGGGGGGTCAATCCCTTATCTCTCCTTATTGTGAAGGATTTAGATCCTTCTCTCTGCTTGCCTATTCACAATATCTTAGATCCATGGCTTGATATTATCTTGAGCATATATGCCAACTTGAGTTAAATCCAATGATGGAGAAAGAGATAGGATTTTTTGTTATTTCCCATAAAGAAACTAGTCAAGAATGGTTGGTCTATAAATAAGATTCTCATCACTGGTAGGGTGAGTGAAGGTTAACTTAATCTTATTTTTAGGTGCTAGGGGAACCAAATACATTTTTACTTGTCTCTTTCCTCCATCTAGTGGGATCAAATCCTTGCTTGTTTCATCACAGGGATCCTCCTCCCTATCAAAACCATAGGTAGTTGTAATGTCAATAAGGGCACTCTCGACTATTTATCCTACCTCCAAGGTAATAATTCTAATGACTTCCACTAGGTAAAGAGACCTATATGGGGATGATTATGTTTGAGGACCTTCATCAAGTCTATGTTCCATCTTTGACTCCTTAATCAAAAATTTACCCTTTCCTTTTATATCTTTAGGTTGCCCAACCTATGGTGCCTTTGTCAATTATACTCATTAAGGATAAGAGGATTGTCATCCAATAGGTGGATCCTAATGAGCAGTCCTAGATGGTCTTAGAAAAAAGTGATAATGCAAGGGATGTAGTTTCCATATCTCTCCTAAGGGCTTATTGTCTTTGACTAGCCTATGCTTTAATTTCATGTTGTAGCCCTTGATCCTTTTTAGGACCTCTTCAAAGTTATTTGCCTTTGTGTAAATACCATCTCCCACACCTTGTTGATGTTTTTACTTAGTATTTAAGACCTTTTTATCTTGGATGTGGTTTTATACTCTATTATTGGGGTCCCACATCTTAAGGTCATCCAGTTAGAAATCAAAATAATTCTTGTGGATAACCATAATTTCTAGTTGCTTCTATTCTTTGATCACAATCCTACCAATGTCTAATGGAAAGGGGTGGACCTGAGCCATCTTATTTTTTCACCATATCCCATCCACTCTTTGGATGATTTGATTAGTAATATCTTGCTTTGAAATCTTGTTAGGGACATGAATGTGTAATCTGTATGGTTGAATCATGATTCCTTCTATCTTTATTACAGTGTAATTTGAATAGAACCATACATCCCCCATGGTTTCCACTTGTATTTTGATTAGAGAGTGGAATCTTGGCATAGGGACACCAGTGATTACCTCATAGATAGTTGGGAAAACACCATCACAGATAAATTGCATGTGGTTCTTATATTTTAATATATGTAATTTAGAGTAGTGGTGAGAGATAGTGGTCCTATCATTAGGGGACCAATTTTGGATGCCAAGGAAATATATAGAGGCCAAAAGTAAATACAAAAGGTAGGACATCATAAATAATTGCTTGGAGGTCCTTTTCTTAATGGTTGTGAATTTTTTTCCAAAAAAATCTTATTAGGTCTCCAATGGGAGGGGTTAAATTCTATTTTAGCATGCAATGAACATAAGATACCTATACCTTGCTCACATAAGTAGTGGAAGGGGCACCAAAGTCTCTATTTAGTAAGGTTACAGCTATCCTAATTCCCTCCCTAAATTGGAAAATAGGAATCCCACCATTAGGGTACCTAAAAACATGGGATCCTTGGATTAACCAAGGTGTGAGGACTGAATCTAGGTGTTGGGTGCTTGTCCACTCTCTCAAGGATGGGAGATCAATATGAGGCAAGGAGAGCTTGTAATAAGTTTTGAAGGCCATAGGAGTGATACATGAAACATTCTTAGTTCTTCCATATTGAATGATCCATTCCCTATATATTCTATAATCAATGAAAATAGGAATAAGGAGGTCGATACAATGCATTACCTCTAGTTTGGCTGTAGCATGGTGGAGGTCTACCAGCTGAATTGAGACTATGACATTGTATCTCTAGTGCATAGTGGAATTATTATTTTCCTCCTAGAAAATTGGTTGAAATTCCTCCACAAGGAAGAATAAATTAGACCAATTCTTAATTTCATGCACATTCAAGGCTGTTAGGTCCAACTCTATGTCCTTGAAGATCTTTGCTTCACTATCTAAAGTCAAATAAAGATTTGCTTCCATTTTCATCTATTACCTACCTACCACCATTAATGACACCAAATTATGATTTCAAGGTCACCAAATGTGTTAATAAGGCACTTGCTTTTTGGTTTAGTTACGCTATTCTAATTGCTTTGTGACCAATTGAACCAACTCAGGTCTTCTTTATAGAGGGCTTAGGGTTTTTGAGCTTTAATGGTGGAAAAATAGAGCTCTTAATCTTATACATGACTTAGATCTAATAGGACATTATTATTATTTTGTTTTAATTTTCAAGCTTAGGATATATTTGATTTTGATCTTTCATGCTTACATGGAGCCTATGTGGTGTGGATCCATGCCTTTCATGGAAAATTTCATAAATTCTAGTTAGAGACTAACCATTGGCCTTCAAAAGTATTCTTTATTTTTCTCTAAAAATTTGAATCTAGGTCTTTGCATTTCATTAGTATTTTGATCCTTTAGTTCATTGGTTATGCCATGTTTCAAGCTTATGGGAACTTTGAAAATTCCTTGGGCTTGATATACCGTTGGATCAAATATAATGAGTAAGTGATCATTGTTAGATCTTTGCTAAGCCCAGATCATTAACTACATGCCTTTAGGATGTACATTGGCCACACATCAAGCTCATGAATCCTTTGAAAAGTATTCAAGGTTGACGTACCGTTAGATCAAATCTAGCGAGAGAAAGATCATTGTTGGGTCCTATAAGATGCACACTTTTTAATTAATTCCATGACTATATAAATTTAGGCTTAAAATTATGTTCCTAAAGTCCTTTTATGTTAAAAAACACAAACTAACTTAGGTTAATACCTTTTATGTTATGTTTTCCTATGTTAAAATGCTAGGATTTCCTTGAAAGGGTCTTTAGAAATGCCCCCTTTGCCTAGGCTTTGAAAATTTGTCTAGGTTAAATTTGATGGGTTTAGTAACATCAAATACATCCTCACAGACATCAAATCTTAGGAGAAAACTTGTGAAATTTAAAACAATGGAATTAATTTGATCTAATGACCAAGTGACACATGTCAGGATTTTGGTAATTTTTGAGGCTTTGGGGTCAATGCACACTATTGGATTAAAGCTTCCAAGGTAGTAAGGAGTGATAGATCATAATTTGAGTGATTAATAGTGATTGGTTTCCCTTTTGGTGCCATCTTTGGTTTGTACCATTGTATCAAAATCTCTTATTGAGTGCGAAGTATCAAATCAAGTGGAAATAAAATTTCCCTCTAGACTTTTCCCATGAATGTTTAAATTCAAACCCTTAGGGTTTATTATGTAAGAACCCTATATTTCTCCATGGAACTTGAAAATAACCACCTCAAAGACAATCATTAGCAACATTAGTCCATGAAACATAATCACAACTAGATACATTGAAGATCATGTTTTTCTTGCAATTAAATTTCCTTTAAATTTCAAGAGAGAATAACCTTTTGACATTCAATCCAAAACATAGATGTTTTGAAACATTCACAAGGGTCCCCTTTCATTAAAAGAAAAAAAATGGGGGGATGTTGGCCTTAACAGAACCCTCCCTAATGATATTAATGTGGTAAGAGATCTATTTTATAGGTCTACCAAATCCATCTTGGTCATGACCTCAAATATCTAAAGTATCAACAATCAAAAGTGTAAGTAAGATTTATCTTCTCTGAGGTAGGATTGATTTATAGATCACTTGTATTTCCCTTTGTATAGATTCTAGTGAACCCAACATAAATAAAACCCTTATAGGTTTTCTTTCATGACATCATTTTTATCATCATATTTATATATTTGTAGTACTGTATTGAAATAATTAGTATAGTTCTAACTTTTTATGTGTAAGTTTAACACACAGTCACTTCAAAATGACTCTATTCTATCTATATAGGTATTCATCAATTAGAGGTTACCGAATTGAGTAGTTATAAATAGTATTCTTATTTAGTTCTACATTAGCATACACTATCAAATAGGTAAAATCTATCTCCTATTTTTTTCTATCAACATAAATGTCAACAAACATTGTCGATTAGGTTAACTTTATTTATTATTCCTTCTTTAGCATACATGGTTCTATAAACTTGGTCAAACCAGTCAACCAATAGAATTTGAAAGTAGTAATTAAACACTAAAACATAAAAATTTTCAATCCAAATCATCTTCAATCCCATCAAGGTTTATTTATTTTCTCTCTCTATGATTTCAATTTTTCTTGTAGTTATATTTTTCACAAGTTTATAATCTACAAAACTACAACCCTATAACTAACTAGGTTGACTTGGTTGACTTAGTTGTGTATTCTACCTTTTTTTTGAGAGACATAGTCAACCTATTTGACTTTATTCTTAAATACCTTAATTGTATAGAATAACAATGACCCAATCACTCTGTTCTATATTATTTTCATATAGTGTCACCTAAACTGACTTTATGCTATTATCAATCAAGAAATTAACATCTATTTTCTAGTAATTAATTCACATTTCCTTTTTAGTTATTTTCATGCTTAGAGTAACTCACATAGTCTAAATATGTGGTTTTAAAAATTATAATTCTAGTTACACTATTTTACTCTTTTTCACACACTACCAAACGACTTAACATTAAAACAACATTAAACATTTTTCTTCCTAAGGCCTACCTACTTGTGTTTCATCACCAAGGGGGAAGTGGACTTGGTTTTCTAGCTAAGTATAAATATGTGGTTAATAGTATATTGGCAAAGCACCCAACACCATTATAACTATAGGATTGTGAAGTGAGAGGGTATGCCCCAATACCAAGCTAGTACCATTACTAATATATATCCCTTTCAACCCAAACATATTGAAACCAACCTTAAATTATTTTTTAGTTCCCTAATTCAACCAACTTTCCTATCACACTAAAATTGCACTCTATTATACTCTAATAAAACTCATTGTGACCAACTATTTATCATTTTCTTTTTAGTTGATTATTTTATATTTGATCATTGTGTAGTGTATTATAAGACTTGTATTGGCCAATGTTGGTGCAAGGCTTGTGTTATGTGCTATTATTGAATAAGTTAAATTGATCCAATTATTTGTGTGTTTTAATTTCATTATTTCTTCAAATTATCTTTAGAAAAATTATACTATTTTAGAACACTATCATCTTAATCAATACAATCTATTACAAACTATTCTACATTCTTTCTAGTAGTACAAAGTTGACCTATATGACTATGTCTTCCTATCTCCCTATTAAGTTATTTGTTCAATAGTACACAGTCAACTTTCATGACTGTGTATCCTTATGAAAATTTTTAGCATTATTATCTTTAATATAGAGTCAACCTACATGAATGTTTATCCTTATCCTTCTGTTTCAGTTCCCTAGGTTATAAAACATAGTTGACCTATTAGAATTTGTATCCTCTTTTTTGATTTTATCTTTGAATCATCCTTTCTAATCTTTATCTTTCATCATGAAATTTTTGTTTGAGGAAAACAAAAATTTTAACTCAAAAAATACGATGAACTTTAACAATCCCAATAGGATTACCCATAAACAAGTTGTGGCTTCCACTTTAGATGAAAGCAATTTGGATGCGTCCACTCACACTACAAATTATGGGACTCATCCTCATGCATCTTCCACTTGTAACCCTTTTTTCTCCTTATAATGTCATAATAAATTAGATTATACTCTAGAAATGATTTTCTTCAGTAATGAGTTTCCTCAACATCAAGAAAAAGATCCTTCCACTATTTATAACCTTATGATAAGTGGTCAAGAAGAATAACCCCATTCACCTTCCCCCACATTCTCTCATGGATTTGAGGGTGATAGGTTCTTTTCTTCTCAACCTCTCCCTTATATTTTGACTCCTCATACTATGACCTCTTATTCCTTTGTATTTTACACCTCCATGCCAAGTATCTTTACTAACATGGCAAGTTAAACATCTAGTAAGCCTTTTCCAAGATCGACCCTTTTCAATCACTCTATTAGTGCATCATTTACTACCCATGGTAACCATGCCACTAGTTCTTCTTTATATTTTAATCCTTCTACTAGTGCATCTTTTACTACACATGATAATCATGCCACTAGTGCCTCTTTCTCTACTAACACCTCTCAAGCCACTAGTGTTGTGCATACAACTACTCATAGTGGCACCTCAACCATTAATACTAATGATAATGTTTTATATGCCATGAAAACTATTAAAAACACCACTCAAACCCATCAAATCTTATTACAAACTCTTAATAAAATGAATTATTTCCAAGCTAATATTTCCAATCAAATGATGCAAATGCACAATTACCTTATTCACATCCAAAATCAACTTCAATAGGTTCCATGGGGAGTGAAAAAATCAAAATTCTTCCACACCCCCTTAGTTATTCCCATGTAAAACTTATTCCCTAACCCTCTCTTGTTAACAAAATGATTAAATGTCTTCAAAATGAACCTCTTATGCCTCAAATTGATAACATAGATATAAGAGGTATCACACCTACCATTATTTATAATGGGTCAAATGTTATTACCTTACATTTAAAAATATTTGGTAATATCTACAAATATTGGGTTAAGTTAAACCCTTTTTCCACTACTAAGATCTTAAAAAAAAACCCTCTCCAAAGATGTTTTATATTGGTATAATCAACTCAAGTCCCATACTATCACTATTTTAGAAGATCCAATTAATGTTCTAGTGTAAGATTTTCAAAATAGTGACCTCCCTGAGAATACCTTGGCTCATTCTATCAATTACAAGCAACTTGAGATCGAAACTGCATAAGCTTTCATCAAAAGGTGGAAGACCTTATATAATAACTATGAGCATAATGTGGTAGATGATAATATATTTCATATATTCATTAATGATCTCTATCCTAAGTTATAATATCAGGTTAGGACTCTCTCTCCATAAACTTTGGAAGAGGCCCTCGACCAAGCCAAGTGATAATATTTTCTCATGCATCAATTTGAGCCATTCCAAACTCCTATGGGCACTTACATGCTCATAAAACATAAAAATAATCATGCTACCAATGATTTTGTCACCAATTCCTATGATACCATTCATAATATTCAAGCTATTACTCTTGAACCTAATCTAGAGACATCTTCCCCTTTAAATTATCTCAAATAAACAACATCAATGTTCATAAGCCATTATCCTTAGAAAAACTCCAAAAGTATCTACCAAGGCCTCTTCCATGAGATATTGATCCCACTTTCCCTATGAAATCATGGTATGATCCAAATAATTTTTTTTAGTTTCATGCTAGTTGGGGTCACTCTCATGAGACTTGCGGGAAATTGCATAATTTAGCTATGGATTTCCTCTGTGGTCCAAATTTTGATCATGATTCCCTAATTTTTAAATGTCAAAAAGTCTATTAAATCACATTCAAATGTCATGAAACAAAAAATAAAAATCAAGCTTTAAATAAGGCTAATGATCATATGGCCATCTACTAAGACCCTCTTCCTAATCACTAAGACAATAATGACAAGCCTATTCCTTCCACAAAATTTTTGTAAAGTATTATATACCAAAATCCTAAAAAAAATGTGGTAAATATGGATAATATGTGAAGGGTGGTTTCTTTCATTTATTATAATTCTCAATTCATGCACCCATCATCTCAAACTTTTTGTGTTATCTAAGATTCTTCTCCAACTCATCTAACAAAGTTGGGTCAATAAGACCTTATCTATTTCAAAGAATAAATTCCAACACCTCCATTGGATAACACCTCTCATACTATTTTAACAATTTCCCCAACCTATCTACCCATTGAAAACATTACTCAACCTTATAATACCACTCATTCAAATCAATCAAAAGATAAACCTAAATCAACTACCCTATCCTCTCAAGAATATCAACCAATTTATCCCCAACCTAAATTAACCATGTCATATTAACACCAATTTAAATAAACTTCCAACCCTCCTTCCTAGGAGATACTCTAAAATTACACATCTTTATCCAATATTCTACTCATGGGTTATGATGAATGGGACCCTATCATAGAACTTACCAATCTTCCATCTCAAATTCCCTTTATTGAACTCATGTAGACTTTTCTACATCATTGCAACTACCTTATGTAACTCTTATTCAAAATGAACATCCCCCATCCTCCCCTAGAAGGATGTGAATCTACCTTATCTAGGTGAAAATATAATATCTTGAAATAATGTGAAGAGATGTCTATACATGTTGACAAAATAATCAACACTTTTCCTTCTCTGAAATTTCCTATTGCTTCTATGATCCCAGATGAGATTCTAATTCATGTGGGTGATCATCCCCTCTTTATAATAATTAAAATTGATAATATATAAGTCAATAATGCTTTTATTGATAAGATTTTAGGTAATTGTGTTGCCTTTCTCAACTTCATTAAAACCCTTGGATATTTTGAGTGTAATCTTAAGTCCACACACAACACATGTCAAGGTTATGATCGAAGGCAAATGTCTCCTTTAGGTTCTATGTGGATCCCTATTACCATCCCACCTATCACTATTCAAGTGAATTTTATGATATTAAAATTTACCCTTTCCTATAATATCTTGCTTGGTAGACCATGGACTCATTGCATGAGGGCTATTGCCTCTTCTGCTTGCCAATGTGTCAAGTTTCCCCATAATTATTCCATCTATAGGATTTAAAGCAACACTAAACTTTGGAATGTTAAACAATTCCAAGACTATGGTTTATTCAAAATTTCAACCCTTAAACCCTTGTTAAGTATTCCATTCTAGGAATCTCAACATTTTAATTTCCCCATCAACTCTATGCAAGGTTATCATGGTCACCCTAAACTCATCAAGAACATACCACCTAACCTATTAGACTATGATGATAATGATCCTGATGAAATCAACATAAAAATCAAAACTTTAGATCTCTCTCCTCATCTCATTTCCCAACTTCCACCATATTTGAAGCTACATTCCCATCATCCACCTAGTGATGATATACCAATGGTTTTAACTAAGAATTAACATTCTATTCATCATACAACCTGTGATGAGAAGGTCAGACCTACTTGTACCATTGACCTTCATACACCTAACTATGATGATGGTTATACTTTAGATGATTCATTTATAGGTCTTATTTAGGCTATAGATATTGAGATCCTTCATTATCATTCACCTTTTTTTTAGTCTTTTCATTCATCTTAATATATTTCATCTTATATAGTTCCTAATTTTAACATTATTCCTCTTGGTCGTAGGGTAGAGATGGGGAGTTAAAATGACACACCTCTAATTTATAAAGAACCTCTTAGGAGCATGCTTATGGATTATGTTATGATTAGTCCCTATCACTTTTCTAGATACCAAGATCCCTATAGCCTACTTACACCTAAGATGCTTACTAATATCCTTAAGTCCTCTACACATCTTACTCCTCCCTCAACTAAGCCTAGTCTAGATCCTATTCCCACTTTATCTTTAGTTGAGTCTCTTCCTGATTATGATTATGTTTCTCCCTCAGATGAGCCTCACCTAGTCTATCCACCATCCCCACCTCCTTTTAATGATGGCCTACTTCCTTTACTATAGTTTGATCCCCTACTCTCCCAATGAACCGATCAATCATATTTTGACATTCATAGATTTTTTGGTCATTAGAATCAAGACTACTAGCTATACCATCCTTTCTTGGATTATATTTCTAATCCCTCTATTAGTATCCCCATAATGTCTACTAACAGGTGTATATTTTACTTCCATGACATAGATAATAATTCCTCCACCCATTGGAAAAATATTTCATAATATATTGACACATTATGTTCTACCCTTCCTTAGTGTACAAACAAGGCTATACCTCCTCCCAAATTATTACTTGAGTATATTCACAAATATGGAGAGGCATATTATCTATGGAATTAGTATGGTACCCATCATACTAATCATTACTACATCCTTCAACAACATCTTTTGGATCACCTTATGACCATTATTATGATCATTATTCCTCCTCCCATAGGTCACCCATGAAATAAGACTCATACTTCTTCCCCCATGATCCCTCCACCTATGGTTCCTTCTTCTCCCACTGTCCCTCTACCTATGGTTCTTTATTCTCATGTGGTTCCTCCACCTATGGTCCCTTACCACTTGTGGATCCTCCTTCACCCATAGTCCCTTATCCACTAGTGGATCCTTCTTATCCCATATATTACACTCATATTCCTTCTCCTAACTATTCTATGCATGATATCCCTCATGAGCATGATACTTCAATGATGCCTACATTTTTTGTGGAGGAGATTGAATGAGAGGTCTTTTCACATATTTTATTGAATATTAATGAGACCCTCACTGTAGTTAGTATCTAACTTTATATAGATTTATTAGATTTTATGGATAATGTTTGTGGATAAATTTACTAGTATTTATGAACACAACATGTTGATCCTTCACTTTCTTCTTTATTATTTTTCTGGGTTAGATGTGTTCTCCATTTTCTTTATATATATCTACTTTATATCATTTTACTCTGTGTCAATTTTCACTTCATTTACCTATCTTATATGGCTCTTTATATTTCACATTATATGTTGTCTATGGTGTCATTTTCTTTCCTTATGATCTGTTATGGATTCTTTTCATGATTATGTCATTCTCTTTAGGAGTTTATTTATTTCCATATATGTATTTATATTTTATCATGTTTTTTTGATACCTTATCTCATCCACATAGATAATTATTATTGTGACTTTGTTATACAAACCTTACTCCCCTTAGTAATCATTACTTACCAGGTGATAAGTTAGAAAACAAGTCATCTCATTGTCATAATCCTATTTTACCAATCCAATTTGGATATCCCTTTATTCCCCTTTTTTTTTTTCATAAACTAAGCATACACAAGGTTTAAACTTGAGATAACATATTGGATCATAAGTAAGCCTAAGTGTTTTAGTCAGTCATGTCTTTGTGTACTTAGCTTTATAAATCTAAAGTATAAAGCTCATTCATGTGTATCACTTTTATCTTTCATGTTGGTTATTCTAAGTCCATATGGAGGAGGAATCTTAAAATCCATAATAATTTAAAAGCTAAATCATTTAAACAAAAGGAAACATTCAAAATTTCAAAAATCAAATCACACTTAAAGACATGATTCAAAGCACATCTTCTTTTTATAATTGAAGCTCAAAATCCATGGTTGGCCTTGTTATAGAGTCAAGGTCCATTGGGGTATGGTAGGCTAGTATATTGGGAAAGTAAAATAAAAAAATATTTTAGTGCTACCCAATTTCTCACACAAGTACCCGATCTTCATAGTAGATCGAAAACTTTGTAAGAGGTCCTAAGGAATAGGGAACATGTGGTGGGAAAGTAGGTACATTTTAATTTTCTTGTTTATACAACCAACATGAGTTGATTTTAGTATCTCACTTATTTATATATAAAACTTTGTGCTTATAGGGAATGGGTATCTTTTGAATATTGATGGTCACTAGACACTTAGTGTCTTTTACATATCCTTAGTGTGATTCATGTTTTCTAAGGTCTTCTCATAAATGCATATATTTTGATTTTTACATTCCATATTTCATTTAAAATAATACTAATATTTTCCCTTAAGAAATACTTTTTTTTCCATTGCTCACTCCCTCTAGGAATTCCATTTTTGAGTTTACAGTGTAAGGCCATAGATAAGACTGAACCTTCCTCGTAAATTACCACATTACAAATATTTCCTTTTAAAAATGATTCCCAGTTGTTTCCACCTTATTGGTGTTCCCTTTGTGAGTTGTAGTGTAAGACCATGGATGAGACCAAGCCTTCCTCACAAAATATTCAAATACCCAAGACATAAAAAAATTACGTGTAAAATTTGAGATAAGTAGTGATTGGTTATGAGTTAAACGTCATTGACATGCTTCCCATATTGATGTAGTATGTGTTATACTTCACTGATATTTCAATTTTATCTACTTATTTTATGATTGCATGTATGCTTACAACCATTTTATTACATTTTTCATACTTCTCAGCTTGAATTATTATGATCAATTTAAGTTTATTTTTTCAATTTTATTCTCTTTTATACTTCCTAATGTGATTTAGTATGATTGATTGATTTAATTATTATTTTTATACCATTTTAATTTCATGTGCCTTCCATTTTATTACATTATTCTAATATTTCCCAATGTGATATAATGTGATTTTACTTGTTTTAACTTGGTGCAAATCTTTTACATGGTTTAAAAAAAAATTGTTCCCCTTGGTTTACTATATTTAGTCATATTTTATCATTACACATTTTCCATCATGATATAGTGTGTCATACATTTATTTTTGATTGCTTATACTTTTATAAGTCATTTTTTCCTATTTATTTATTTATTTATTTATCAAAGCATATATAACAAAAGATAAATACATGTGCTAGAAATAAATATATCCGTGCATCAACATACACAACAATATATAAATCATGAGATCAAATCCAACCATCAAAATCAATATATATATATATATATATATATATATGTGTATAATGTGTTTTATACAATGCAAGGTACAACATACAAAATAAATCTAATTCTAAGGCTGGGTTCTATCATGCTTATCCTATGGCCTAGCCATGCTACCCATAAATACCTAGGACTATCCCATTTGAATGGTACAATAAAATGAAGTAGTTAGAGATATAAAACATAATACCTATCCCTATAGATTATCCACTTGGGCCTACATATATCCAAGCTAGATAATGGTAAACATGTGCACTTATCTCTACTAAGATAAGGCCTACAAAGCCTATGCCTCTCCCTCTCCCACCCTTGTCGATGGATGAAATCCATCCCCACATGCTTAAAACTACCTCATGACTTCCCCTACCAGTCTAAACTAGACTTATTGGGTTGGGGAAGATAATACCATAAGATCATCCAGTATAGTAGGGTTGTATGGAGCCAACACCCCATCCAAAATGTCATGGTGTGCATCCATAACTAGATATGTCCATCTAATATCCTCTATTACAAGATCCTCAAAACCAAAACTAGATAGATATTAGATCAAATATGTATCTTCAAATATATTTATATACTATAATCACATACAACTAGTATTATATTTTAAATATTGAAACAAAATTACAACATTTCTCACTAGTGCTGGTGTCACCAACCACTATACCCATATGTTCATCTATCGAGCATAGTCTCTCCATTAGCTTGGATGTTGAGAACCTTATTCATAGGTTTCCTCTATAATAATGTAAATATAGGAGTCACTACTCATGCATGCCATGACACTCTCTTTACAGGTGCCTCTATAGATCAACTCTATCCTAGAGTGGTTTCTGGGTCATCCTTCATTGTAGCCCTCACCTACACCTACTCTTGCCAATGGTACCTCCATCTATGGTGTAGTTGAGGTAGTCACTACTATGACCATTACTATGATCCTTAATGTGGTTCTTATTTTTTATCTACATCCACATCTATGTCATCCCCTCCTATTATCACCTACTACCATACTCAACCAATCTATGGTATATCATGCTACAACCTAATCATAGGTATTTACTCTAGTACTCCTCATCCTCTCCCCCTCAACTCTCTACCATACCCTACCCAATAATCAAGCAACACTAGAGGGGTCATTAGGTGTTTGAGTCTAAACTACCCTAGAAAGTGTGCCACTAAATATAACTCTACCCATGAGGTGTAGTATCCCATGATCCACACCCATGACATCCCTATTGTAATGGTCAACCAACTAGGCCATATAGTATAAATGTGCATGTAGGGATTCCACATGATCTCCCCTTCTGTGATATTCTACAACACCAACACATGGATCATGGATTAAGCTATATGGTCCTACCTCCATCTTACAACTCAAGGTAACCTATTTTCAAACATATGGGGCAACCCAAATTGATGATTCATAGGGAACCTTTTATATATCCAAACACTTATAAAAATAATAGGCCTTATGGTCTTGTGTCCTTTGGATAATATCTCATACATATCGTGTATGAGTTGGACCTAGATGATAACCCCAAATTCATAGAGTGCTCCCTGATTGAAAATAGACTAACATAAAGCTATCACATATAATAATACCTTACCATCTAACTTGTGACACAAGCACTCATACTATCATAAGTTTAATCATGAATTTCTTAATGTCTATAATATTTGTAGTATATACATAAAATAAACTCACCCTCAATCTAAGTTATATCTTATTTGAGCATGTCAACCACTGGGCTAGTGATCACCTCTCCTTCAGATCATCCAATGTCCCAGTGATCATTAGTGTCCCTCTTATTAATAGTCCCAACAATGCATGGACATCCTTTAGTGTGATGCCCACCTCTCTGGTATCCCCATTCACCACCATCAAAAAGTGTTGGTCAACTTTTCCCATGCTACAAGAAACATGATAATGAGATCAACAATAAGCAAGATGTGCCTCATCTACATGATACCTCCAAAGCCTAGTGTGATTAATCTCATTCTATCCATATCAGTTAATTAGTCTAATATGTTTAGAAGACATGACACATCTTTCAAGATATAATACCTTTGGTGTATATACAAAATATCAAACAATAAAGAATCTATCAAATCTTCATGTCATAAATAATCAAAATACATTTTTAAATTTTAAAAAATTAACCACTTAAATCAACCAATTTGATTTAGTTTCTTGATTTTCTATAGAATCAACCCCTTTAATACTAAATCAACCCTTATTTTATTTGTGATATTAGATTGGATCCTTCTTTTTCTAACTAGTTTGGGCAGATCAATACTAGATTGGCCATCTTCTCACCTTGAAATATTATATCATCCTTGTTATACACAGTTGACCTTGTTTTGTGATACTACATCAGTCCTATCCAATAAAATATGTCAACCCTATTATACAAAAAATTTCCTCTTTAAAACTAAGTCAGCCTAATGCTATGTAGTTGACCACCTATTAACATACTAAGTTAGCCCACTGCCATTCAATCAACCCTATCTTTTTGGCTTGCACTATAGACTAAGTTAACTAGGTTGAATTTGTTCTTTCTCAATAATGACTATTTAACTATTTACCATAAATGCCTTAGGCAATTATTGGTTTGAATTCTTCCTACCTAATACCCTATTTTACCCCTAGTTTACTTTAAAATTTCTTAGGGTTCATTCTAATGCCTAGATTTTTCCTACCAATCAATTTTATATATCTATTTGAATTTCAAATAAAAATACTAAAATAATTGAAATTTCTAATTGCTTACCTATGTTGTACTTGTTACCACTGCTATGTGTCTTCCTTGTCTCAGGTATTGTCTCCTCACCATGATGGATCTCTAGTCTCCAACTAGGTCTTTCAGAGCTTTGTTTTTCTAGAATAATAAAAATAATAAATGAATTATTTTTCACCTTATTCATATTTACTATTCAAAATTATTTACTTTTCAAATATTTACTGCTAGATTAGGCATTTTAACCATATCTTTGTTTCTACTAGCTCTTTTTTTAAACTAGAAAATGTTCTAGAATCTTCACATCGTAGAGAATATTTTCACATATTATATGTATATGTTGAAAAAATTCTATTTTTTTACTCTTTTTTGCTAATTTTTATAGGTTCACCTGATGTTCCCTACATTAGACACCTTCACATCATTTGCATCTCCTTATTTATGTACATCACTAAGGTAAGTAAAGGTACATATTTTTCAATTCTGTCATTTCATGTAACAACCCCTTAAGGATTAACTAGAATAATGTAGTAATTTTTTTAAAAATTATTTACTCAACATTTATTATTTTATTAGATTTCACCATAAGAATCTAATTAGTGATTTGAAACATACTAATAAAGCATATTAGACATTCAAAAACTTATAAAAATAATGATTACCAATCACTAACATTTTATGAAACATAACATAACTACAAGGAAAGAAATCATATTAAAATCTAGCTATATATGGTATAATAATACAACTACTACTATTAAAGTATAACAAATAAAATAATTACACTTCCAATAGGCCTTTTTCCTTGATATAATAAATAAATACTATGTTCCATGGAGCTCGAGTCACACTAACTCATGTATCACTGATATTATCAAGTGTATTCTCCAATTAATTACTACAATGGGGAGGGAGAGCATCATCTGAGCACTTTTCCACACCAACCACAGACCATTGATCCATCATAAAATTTATCATTAGGGAATTTCCCTCCATTTACATATGGGTAGATAGTGATGGTACGATAATCCATAGAGACATGCTAGCACATGTGTGCTATAAGATTTCAACTACATGATGTGTACCATAAAGAAAACACATTCTAACATGATATCTCACAAGCATGTACATCATACATATGAAATGACAATGTGTATCTAAACACTAATTTTTCCAAATTTTTCAAATATATTTTTATCTCATGGATATCAGTCAAATTCATACACACCACTTGATCGAATTACCTTCATCTAGCATTGGTGATGCTAAGTAAGCCAGTGAAGTCCATCTCATTGCTTAGTTAATACCATCAATGTGAGAATTGGTTAACAATATTTTAACCAATAGATTCACACATATTATTATACTATTAGGTATAAAAACATACCACATACATGAATAATCTTTGTTCATATGTTTAGTCCACCAAATGTATGTATGAATCATAAACACTACTTTAACAATATTCGTAACAAGTAAGTTTTTTATCTAATAGGTTAAGTATAACTTATAATATATAATTTACTATCTATAAGTAAATGCAAAGATATCAAAATTAACATTATATACATGTATTACACATACAACTCAATTATGTAATATATAGGCACTAATCCCATATTTATTTATAACAACTATAATAGTGTATGAGGACCTGATTTGACATATATGTATACAACATATGTTCATACACTATTTTTTTTAAAAATTATATTTATCCCCTAATAAATAATTTTTTTAATGTCATGCTAAGATATTTTCCCATTTAATTTAATACTATATAATTCAAAACACTTTCAAAGAACAAACATTTAAATCTTAATATCACCACAACATTTCCTAGAGCCCTAAATATATTCACAACTTCAACTTAAAGGATATTTTTTAAATTATGATAAAAAAAATCATCCCTAATTAGTTACCTTATTATGTGTATATTTATTATTAAATCTCATACCTAAATTAATTCTTAAGAACTGTACTCTAAATAGAATATAATAGTTTTTGCAAGTGTTTTACAATACAACCTATTACACTTATATAAATTGACTATCTCATTTTTCCTAGATTCAATTTATATGACAACCTTTTTGTATATATCCATAATTTATAAGAATCAACTGGTTCCAAATTAAATAAAATGATTAAACTATATTCTATCTTAACTTTGTTTTTAAAACAGATTTAAGTCTATACTAAAATACCCATATTTTTTACTTAAGTATATCTTTATGAATACAAATATATATGGTGAACTCAACTGTGGTAAATTAAAAGTAAATTTTTTTAGTTATTTACCTCTAAAAATATCTACCTAGATTTACATGTCCAAGCCAAGGTATCGCATAATCTATTCAACTACCCATTTTACCTAGTATTTATTGTTCATTCACTACTAGTTTGTATTCATAGGGTTATAGGATAATAACTAAGTTTTATAAATATGGCTAATCATGTAGTTTAAATATTAAAATAATTTTATTTTTAAACCATCAAGATCAATTCATTTAAAGGATTCAACACTAAAAAAAAGAATAATAATTACAAAACCAACCTTTCAATCGCTTTCCATGTGATACTAATCAAACTAGAATTATTTGTTTCTTTTCTAATTTCTCACTCCTACCTATCCTTCCCTCTATCCCATACCATTTCCTCCTCTCCCATTCTCTTTTTATAATCTTATTTTAAAAAATAATTAGATTTCATGCAAAAATCTATAGTTTTACTATTTCAACCTAAGATTAAAACTTAACTTGAGTTTTATTTAATCTAAAAATTGTGCATGTTGGTCCTTTTTTCAAGGAAAAGTTAATCACAAAATAAGTCCACTTAGTTCATTATAAAATGATAATTATACCTTTAATTCTCAACATAATCAATGCATAATGACTAGATTGGACTTAGTGCTTATGTTAGTATTTTTAGCATAGTTAAATTTCCTTCAATATAAAATGAAATAAAGGTAATTATCTCTTTAAAAATATACACCAAATCAATTAATAATTCCAAATATAACAAGATAACTATTTTATTCAATTACCAATGCATACATACATACATACATACATATATACATACATATACATACATACATACATATATACATACATATATATACATATATATATATATACATATATATATATATATATATATAATTTTCAATAGTTTGACTTATATTGATGTTTCAAAATATCAATAGTAGTTAACTCAACATTCAGTAATGTCTCTAAATACATATTACTATTCTATATAAAATAGTAATAAAATATCTTCTAATACATTTACATTTCAAAATCATAGACAAATATAAGAAAAGTAAACTCACGTAATCCTACTATAACATCAAACACTGATTCTACATATAAAATACAATTCCATACAAGAGTTACTCCATAACTACTTACTAACATTTAAAGAATGCATGTTTTAATATCTATTACAATTTAATTTCAAAATTTATTAACTCTATCAAACCAAAAACACAATGAATAATATATATATAAACCTAATATGGTGTGTGCATGGGTCTTAGTAAATTTCTTTGTCATTTTTCATAATTTTCATCTATGCCACCCTCTCTAATGATGCTCTCCCTCCATCACATTATGAGGGATGAACTCTCCTGCATCCAACTCATAAAAATAAGGTATTTAGTTAAGTACATCATGATATAAATTTTAAAAAATTATATTATAATAAGTAATATCATCATTATGTATAGAATTCATAATTATCCATCTCAAATATTGAATTCATGAAATCTAAGTAACATACATCTGTCCCATAACAACATATGACTTAAAATTTAGTTATAAAGTAGAAAATTGAATTAACTATAATATTCATACATGGATAAATAGGTAAATAAATTTAGTGAGAGAATCAGGATGTAGCATCCTTCCCCTTAGAAACTAGTCATCATCTCGATGACACTTATTAAATAATAGTTATGAATAAAAAACATAATTTAAAAAAATAAGAAAAAACATAGTTTATAGTATCAAATAAAGAAAATAAATGTGGAAATAGCCTATAGAGCTCTTCATAGTCCTTCTAAGTAGCATTATCCTCAGAGTATTTGTTCTAAAAGACCTTTCACTATGGCACTTCTCTATTATTCAAACAATGTTTGTGAAGGTCAATTACTCTGATTGGTTCTACCATGACCACCCTAGGATCCAAATCCTATAAATCATTCCAATCTAAAACATGAGAAAGATCAACTTTATAATTTTTAAGATAAGATACATAGAAAATATTATGTAATAGAACTAGGTTTGGTGTAAAATTAAGCATATATGCTACAATATTGACTACTTATAAAACCTTGAAGGGTCCCACATATCTTGGTGATAATCTTTGCTGATTTCCTTAATTTAATCGAGTTCTTCTATGGCTTAACTTGCAATAATACTTTATCACCTAAAAAAATTGCCTATCTATCCTCTTCAGATCAACATAAATCTTCTATCTATCATTAGCCTTATCTAATCTCTACCTAATTAATCTAACTTGTTCTTCCACTTTTGAAAGCATCTCAGGTCCAAAGACTACCCTATCCTCTAACCTATCCCAACTGATTGGTGTGTTTCACCTTCTTCTGTATAGTGCCTTAAATGGTACCATCTTAAAAGCTAATTGTTATGAATTTTTGTATGAAAAATCAACCAATGAAAGATAATATTCCTATTTATATTGATGATCCATGAAATAAATATGAAGAAGTTCTTCTAACACTTGGTTATTTCACTCAGGCTAACCATCAGTCTCTAGGTGGTATGCAGTGCTAAGATTTAGTTGCATACCCAAAGCTAAATTTAGAGTTACCCAAAACCTAGAAGTCATATTCAGATCATGATCCAAAATGATCTTATTTGTAAATCCATACAATATATATACTTATTTTATAAATATCTTCACAAGATTAGGTGCATCATCTATCAAATTACCTGGTATAAAATGAGCCAACTTGGTTAGTCTGTCAACAACTACCAAGATCATATCATGCATATTATATGACATTGATAAACCTTGGATAAATTCCATACTGATCACCTTCCACTTATATTGTAGTATATCATGTAGATATAATAATCTAACTAGGTTTAAATTCTCAACTTTCACTCACTAACATTCTAGATAATGTGACACATAGTCTACCTAATCTTTCTTGATTCCATTCTATAAATACAAAGGTCTAAGCTCTATCATGAGCTTGGTTACTCTTAGATATCCTGAATGTGGGGCATTA
The DNA here is from genome assembly GCA_037957365.1 of Torreya grandis. Classification (NCBI taxonomy): domain Eukaryota; kingdom Viridiplantae; phylum Streptophyta; class Pinopsida; order Cupressales; family Taxaceae; genus Torreya; species Torreya grandis. The sequence goes on along the minus strand of JARHVA010000440.1, from coordinate 3,201,244 downwards.
TGTAATTTATTTAACACTATGATTTATATATTCTCTTGATTTATCCCATACCATTAAAATGTAAAAATCCATCACTTTCAAAATTGAATCCTTTATATCAAGGATTTTAAGCATTCTCTGATAAGCTTTTTTGACCTGATCATAGAATTCATCTCCTAGTGAGAATTTGATCACTCAATCCCTGAAAGTAATTTTGATAGTATCCATGGATGCTATGTAACTTTTATGATTTAGGTCATTAGTTAATTTATTTTCCTTTCCTTTGATATAGTTAATATGAAAACCATAATCAAATGAGAACTTAAGCTAACATCTTTGATGAGTATTCAAATTTAGTTTGGTGAAAATATACTTGAGTCCTAAGTTATTTGTCTTGAGTTCAAATGGTTTTCACAATAGGTAATTTTTCCAAACTTGTAAGGCATGAATAATTAGTACAAGCTCCAAGTCTTATGGGGCATAGTTCATCTCATAAGGTTTCAACTTCCTTGATTCATAAGCCACTACTACACCATATTACATAAGGACTCCTCCTAGTCCCTCTCCTAATGCATCTATTATCATTGAAAGTTGACCATTAGGGTCAATAAATATTAACACTAGTGTTGAATTAAGTCTTATTTTCAATTTCTAAAAAGTTACTTCACACTTTTATGACTAGACAAATCTTTGATTCTTCCATCATAAAGAGGTAATTGGATTAACTATCTTGGAAAAATTCAAAATGAACTTCATGTAATAGCCTACTAATCCCATGAAACTTCTTACCTCGTGCACATTCCTTGATGCCAGCCACTCCATAATGTATCTAATCTTATCCAGATCTATAGAAATACCATCTACACAAATAATGTCCTATATATTACACTCTTTTCTAGAAAAAATGTGTACTTAGATAACTTTTCATACAAATTTTTCTTCTAAAACCATCATAGAAATAGTTCTTGGTGATGAAGGTATTCTTCTTCATTCTTAGAATATATAAGAATGTCATCCAAAAAGACCAAAATAAAGTGATCTATATAATCCATGAACACATTGTTCATCAAATTCATGAATGTTGTCTATGTATTAGTCAACCCAAAGGGTAACACTATGAACTCATAATGCCCATACCAAGTTCTAAAAGTTGTCTTCAAAATATCCTCATCTTGTATCCTCAACTGATGGTATCCCACTCTAAGATCAATATTATAAAATATCATTACTCCTCATATTTAAACAAAAAGACTATCTATAGGAGGTAGCAGATACCTATTTTTGATAGTTTCCTTGTTTAACATCATATAATCAATGCAAATTCAAAGAGTATCATCCTTATTCTTGACAAAGACAACTGGTGCACCCCATGGTGACACACTAGGCTTGATCTACTCATTTGACAATAATTCTTGGAGTCAAGGCTTTAATTTAAGTAACTCAGTGGTTATCATCTTATATGGTGCCTTAGACTATGATTTTGATCTATGTATGATATCGATAGATAAATTAGACTCACATTTAGGAGGTAATCTTGGTAATTATTCTAGAAAAACATCATGAAAATCTCTAAGAAATGGGTTATCTTTGAGAGATGGTTCCTTAGGTTCTTCCATTTCATTTATCTTGATGATAAATGTTTGGCACCCTTTTCCCTAATCCCTCTTAAGTTATATTACAAAAATATACCTGAGCCTCAACTCTCTTTTATCACCCTGAATTTGTATCTAATTTTGAAAATCATTGAAAAACTCAACCTTCTTAAATTAGTAGTCAACCTTGGCCTTATGTTTTATAAGCCAGTTGACTCTTAGGATCACATAATATGACCTATTGGTGCTACAAATAGATCCACTACTATTGTGAATTCAAGTAACCTAATCTCTTATTCAACTAAACACTTGTCAACCATGAATTTTGAGTCATTCCCATATTATACTAACCATGTATTTACCATAACTCTATATTTTAAGAAATTTTCTAAGAATTTTAGGAGCTACAAAAAATTTAGTAGGCCCTATAACTATTAAAATGGAAACTAAATTTTTAAACAAAATACCTAATATCTCTATGGGTGATGCTTGAAATTTGGCTTGTTGATTATCCACTACTACATGAATACACAACTAAAAATTTCCATACTAAATAATAGGACCTTTGTTCTTTGACTTGTTTTGAGTGTTGTCACGAGCACAATGGTCTCCTTTGTAAATTAAATAACCTTCAGGTGGTACTTTCTTGTTAGTCTATAGGTTTCCCTTGAAATTTCCTTTGAAATAAATGCCTCATTTTTTATTTCTTGATTTTCTATTAAATTTGGCATTCTGATTCTTGAACTGAATCTTGGAGACTCCACTCCTCCATTTATAATTATTTTTATTGAAAGTTGACTTAGAACTTCCAAATTTTTTCTTGAAATTGTTCCTGTCAAGTGTAAGAGACTTTAATTTATACTCTTGCTTAACTACTTTTTTGAAGACCTATCCATGAGAGAAGATCCATGAACATGTACCTTTCCACTGATTTGGGGTTTTAATCCCATCATAAAATTCCTAATCTTGAACCTCTCATTTGTTTGGTATTGTAGTATGTACTTTAGAAGTTTTGGGAAATTCTCTTGATACTCATTCAATGATAATTATCTTTGCTTTAGATTATGGAAATTTATGATCTTCTAATCGAAATAAAGATATGAAAGCCACCATGACCTAAAAAATGTCACAAAATAATCCCAAGTAGTGGTGGTTGAGTTAAGGTTTGTTTCTAACTTCTTATTGGCCCACCACATAACTGCTTTACCAACCAATTAGTATGATCCCCAAACTACTTTGCTGACCTTAGAGTAGTTTTTAATCTTAGAATAATTCTCCATCTCTTTTAGCCATGCTTCAATTCCATCACTTATGATAATTCCATCAAACTTAGGTGGACTCACCTTTTTCATGTCCCTAGATAACTCTATAGTTACCTGAGCTCTCAAATCCTACAAATTTTCTTGCTCAATGGGATGCCCATTAGGTTATTCCTAATATTATTCCTCTCAATGGATATGAACTTCCTATTCTAGGGTTGAGATCTGATCTTTGATATCATTCATGGCTATGAGAATATAATCTAACTTTACTGATTTTTAAGCAAAAAACTAGTTAGGATCAATTGGAGGGCTATTGTCATTGAGATTTGAATGAACCTCACCCAATTCTCTTTCTCACACCATTTTTATTTGTTTTTTCTAATAGAAGAATATGAAAAATGTTAGTGGACTTATTAAGTCCTAGAGTTTGAGCTTTGGCTCTAATACCACATGTAATAACACCTCAAGGTTTATTAACTAGAATAATGTAATAATTTAAAAAAAAATTACTCAACATTTATTCTTTCATTATATTTCACCATGAGAATTTATAATTTATTTACTATTTTATAAAAAAGAAACTAAACTTATATCTTGTTTCTCATAATGAATTATAAGGATATAAATCCAAATAATCAAAACTATCCAAAATATTAAGGATTAAAATTATTTCATTTATTAATTACTCTATAGTTGGGAAATGATTTGGATAGATCAAGAATTTTTTTAGGTGACCAAGGAGAAGTACTATGACATCATTACTTGTAAGATTTATTGAGATGATTTTTATTATAACATGTGAAGATATGTACCATGATATATAACACCATGATAACTTAGCTAAAATATGCATAAGGACTGACACATGATACAATAAACAAATTAAAATAATGCAACAATTATAAAAATCATGATGATAATGTTGACGCATAATATGGATGGACTTAAGTATAATGTGCAAGGAATAATGCAAAAATGTAGATATACTAAGTCAAGGCACAACAACGAAAGAAAAAAATAGACAAACAAACAAACATGAAGACAAAACACTAATAAATAAGAAGCACAACAAAAAAGAAAGAAACATAAAGAAAGACACAACAATTCAAAATTATGAGAATAAAAATAAAAAACAAAAATAATGGTTAATCATAATGTTAAAAACAAATAGAGGATAAATAAGATAATGCACATTGATCCTAGGATATAAGAGATAATAAAATAAACAAATAAAATTAGGAGAAGAGAATAAAAGGAAGGTGTAGCCAAGATAACTCTAGATGCACTTAGGTAAGTGGATGCTAACTACATAGTTCCATGGATGCAAGGTCCAATATAAATTTCAAGCCAAATTCAGTTCTCCTAGGATATGGGATAGAAAAAAATGATGATCATTAAAAAAAACATGAATGTATTATAGAGGAATAATGTGAATAAACTCACAAAATGGTGAGAGTATGAGAAATGGTTACTCATAAAATGGTGAGAGAATAAAATAATTGGTAAATGTTTTTTTATATTTTTTGAAGCACCTCAACTCAATGAAGAATTACAAGATACTAAATGGTATAACTCATAAAATTATGAGAGCCTTCAAACTTAAATTACTCATAAAATGGAGAGAGAGTGAGAAAAGGGTAACTAAGATAACCTTACCATGAATTGAGTGTTACCTACATAGTTCCATTAGGACCTCAAGTCACTATAGTTATACCTTACAGTGGATGATTCTGACTAGGTAGTAACAAGTATTGAAATTAGGCAAATGACCCAGTATGGCATAGGAGTTGCAAGGTGGGAGTTTAATGCATGATAAAGTGTTGTTCCTAATTTCTCCATAGATGGCTATAATTAAGAGAAAATAACATAGGTTAATGATAATAATTTTACCAAAGGTAGTTATAATTAGTAGCATAGAGTGGGATACTGATTTGCCCAAAGGCAATTATAATCAAGAATACACAGAATGAAATAAAACAAGAAATGAAGGATACAACTACCAAACCACTATCATACTGGTCCATGTTATTGCCTCTATCTAGAATACTAAATTAAATGCTAAAACTTGATTTAAATCCCCTTACTCAAGGTGTTTAAAGAACCAATGAAATGAAACCAAGGTCAAAGAGGTTGGGTAGGGAGGATAAAAACATCTTGGGTTAATAGTGAAGGTATGTTAGAATGGTATAGGGTATTATATAAAGAAGTCAAAGATATGGTACAATGTAAATGTGCCTCATAGATAATACTTCAAGGTTCTTAAGAAAAATAATGCTTGAGATGTATGATGTTCATCAGCTCATCAAGTTCATCTCCATCTGGTGTAGCGAGCATGTATGTTCTTGAACCATAATTTTAAATAATGATATATGGGCCTATCCAATTGGGTTTGAAATTGACCTTATTCATATTATTGACCTTAGTTTTCTTCTATTTTTTTTGAGTAGAAGATCCCCAAGCTCAAACTCTCTATTTTTGACATACTAGTTATAGTGTCCATGGAGTTTATTTTGGTATGCTTGAAGGATGTTGACAATTTCCATGCATTTTTCATCAAGTAACTCTAGCTCTTATACATTAGCTACATGGTAGTCTTAATCATCTAGGACATGTTTTAGTGAGATGTATAGAGAATGTAACTTAACCTCAATGGTAAGAATGGCCTTAGTACCATAAACTATGGAATATGGAGTGGTTCTTATTAGAGTATGTTAATTAGTGTGATATTCCTATAGGGCATAGAATATTTAGAGGTGCCAATCATGACCAACATCATTGACAATATTTTTAAGGATGTTGACAATGGTTTTATTAGATGCTTTGGCTTGGTCATTACCTTATGGGTAATATATGATATAAAAATTATGGGTGATATTGTACTCAGCATACAACATTTTGACATCTTTAATCTAAAATGATTTACCATTATTAGATATAATGTCAGATAGGATACCATAGTATAAAATGAGGTGATTTACTATGAACTTGGAAATCTATTTTTCAATCACATAAGTGAGGGTTATAGCTTCAACCCACTTATTGAAATATTTGGTAGTGGTAAGGATGTGTTTATGGCCACCAAATGAGGTAGGGTTAATCTTCCCAATGAGATCAAGGCTTCATGTGGAAAATGACCATGGTGTAAGCATTGGTTTTAGTGTTTTAGCTAGAGCATGATTAAAATTTGGCATGCCTTTGACATTGGTTGAAACTTTTGACATAAGAAGCTGAATTTGCATCCATAGTTGGTTAATAATAACTGATATATAAGATTTTTTTGGATAGGATGGCCCTGCTAGTGTGGGTTCCACATACTCCATGAACTTCTCATAATGATAATGTTGATTCTATCAAATTTAAATAATAAAGTAGAGTCCCATCAAAGATGTGGTAGTAAAGGGTTCATCTAAGTAAGGTTTAGTATGAGGATTTATGGGTAAAAGCCTTTTGTTATTTACATGATAGGTTTTCTATCATGATATGGTTATGTAGGTAAGTAAAGAGGTTTGGATACTAATAGAGTTGGGACTAAAAATATCATAAATCATTATGAAGGTTGAAGGTTCATGAGTAGGCACTAGAATATTTTCAATGAGGAATTTATATTAATTAGCCTTATCGGTGTGGAAAATCAAAGAACCAATGGTGGCCATGGCATCCACTATTCTATTATTGGACCTTAGTATGTGTTCAAACTATATGCTAGCAATATTATATTTGAGAGTGTCTACCAGGCCTTGTATGGAACTAACATATCATCTTTGGTCTAAAAGTGGTATGTAACCTAATTGATGATTAAATGTGAATCACCATAAACCTTGAGATGTTGAATATTATATTGTACTACCTAATGAATCCCTATTATAAGTGATTCATATTCATCCTTGTTATTAGTATAAGGAAAGTTGATACAAAATGATTCAGGGATAAAAACCCACTATGGTGTAATAAATAATAAGCATGCCCCTGATCCATATGATGTGAATGAGCCATCAAAATATATCTTCTAATGCTACTCCTCAAGAGGTGTTTCAATGATGGTCATGATGGAATAATCTAGGAATTGAAAAGTTAGGGGTTAATTATTGGAAATGAGAGCTTCAACAAGTTGATCTATAAATACTTATCCCTTTATAGCCTTTTAGTTGATATATTATATCTCTAACTCATTTATAATCATAATCCATTTAGGCATGCAACCTTATAAATATGCCTTAAATAGTAGATACTTAAGCGAATCTACTTTGGAAATAATTATGGTCTTGTTTTTAAGCATGTAGTGCCATAGTTTTTGTGCTATAAAGACCATAGATAAACAAGCTTTTTCTATTGGCATATAATTATGTTTATATATGACTAGTGTATATATTTGATAGTACACGACATGTTATTTTCCATTATCATCATGATGAGCTATAAGTACCCCTAGGGATTTATCTATGGCATATAGGTATAGTAAAAATGGATTTCATGGCATTGGTGGTAAAAAATAGGTGTATTAGCAAGATATTCCTTGAGGTGCTAGAAAGCTTTCTAGTAGTATTCATCCCAAAGAAATATGACACACTTATTTAATAATTGTGTAAATGGATTGCATTTATCATCTAATTATGAGATGAAACATCTGATAGATTGGATCTTACCTTGTAAATTATGGAACTGCTTCAAATTAGGAGGCAACATCTTGGTAATGACCTATATTTTGGTAGGATCAACTTCAACACCTCTAGGAGAAATAATGAAGCAAATCAATTCCCCTAAAGTAACACAAAAAATGTACTTTTTGGGATTGAGTCTAATCTTGTATTCACAAATATTCTCAAATATTTTTCATAGTGTGGCTGGATGATCAACTTAGGTCTCTGATTTACCTAATATGTTGTTGACATAATCTTTAATAATGTCATGCATCATATCATGAAATATGATGGTCATGACTCTTTGGTATGTAGTCCCACTATTTTTGAGACCAACTGACATAACCTAATAACAAAAATTTCCCCATGGGGTGATGCATGGTGTCTTATCTTGGTCTTTTAGTGCCATTCTAATCTGATTGTACCTTGAAAATCCATCCATAATTAAAATCATTTTATACCCCATTATAGAGTCAACTATCATGTCAATGTTTGGCAGAGGGAAGTCATCCTTAGGGAAGGCATTGTTTATATCTCTAAAATTAGGGTAGATTCTAATTCCTTCAGGATTCTTACTTACATGAAAAAAATTTGAGATCCACTTTGAGAAGTTGATCCATTAGATGCATCTTGATTCTAAGAGTTTTTACAACTCTTTATTTTACCAATATAGTAATATAAGGATGCATCTTGTCTAATTTTTTCTTCATAGGTTTGACATCAGGATGTATAACAAGGTGGTGTAAAACTAAGGTAGGGTCCAAACCTAACATGTTTGAATAGGCCCAAGCAAGGATGTCAATGAATTCCCTAAGAAGGTTTATCAAGATTTCATGTTCCTCCTCAATGAAGGGTGTGCCTAATTTGATCCATTTTAGGTTGTTTGGAGTCCTGATGTTGACTTCCATAATATCTTCATTGAGAAGAGTCGATCCATATTAAAAAATATTTGGTAATGATTTAAATTGGAATACAAATATAAATTCCATAGTTTGGAATAGTTATTTAAGCTCTCTTAATCAAGATGAATCTAAATCTCCCAATGGTAGGGATGGCCATGTTATAAACACTATTGGAAATTCTTGGATAATTCAATCAAAGGCATGTTGTTCTATTGAACTAAACTCAGACCAAAAGTCAAGTTCATCATCAGTAGTCTCTTGAGATTCATTCAAGGAAAGGTGAACATCTTAATCTAATGTTTCTTGAAATAGGGTTTCACCAAAAGACTAGTCTTTCTCTTTACTTTTACCCTGGTCTTCATCAATGCTATGATTAGACTCTACATCACTATCGAAATAATCATCAATAGATGTTGGTGTTGGAACATAAATAAGATACGTGGGGTCACCCTTAGGCAATTTAAATTTGAGACCATAGGCTCCTTTATACCATGTTATATAAATTGTCTCAAGAGTTACTTATTGATTTAGCCCTAGACCTCTTCCTTCACAAGCTTGGTTTTCCATGATCTAGTTAAAAATGGGGTATTTGACATTCTTGTAATAATAAGCTAATTTCTCAACATACAACCAAGACTCATCATTGACAAGTGGGTCCTCTTCTTGACTAGTGGTTAGTGTAAAAATGAAAGGAGATGGAATATGAAGTTTTCCCTTTCATTTTCATTTCTATTGAATAAAAGGTTGCTTGGCTTTAAGTATTTCATAGGATTTGGGGTTCTGTGGAAGCTTGGAAATGTGAAATGTGTCATGGGTCAAATATTCTCCATGGCCATTAGCCAAGATGGTAAATTTATTAGATATTTCAAGAGGAGACATATATGAATATAAATCAAGACTATTTGGGTTTATGGAATTAGCTTCTAGTAATTCAAAAAGTATTTATTTGTCTTTAAAAATTTTGGGTATTGGATCTATGCCAAAGTGGTAGTTATAACTTTCATATTCTAGCTACAAATGTTTGTAATGTTCATAGGGATACAAATATCAATTTATGGTGACCTCCATGCCTGAATGAGAGAACTTGAGACATTGGTTCAATGTTGATGGGATTACACAAATTTCATGTATCCAAGGTTTACCCAAGAGAAATTTGTAAGATATATCTAGGTCTAACACATGACAAAGTGTATCATGGGTCAAGGGCCAAATGATAACTAAAAATCTTATGGTGCCTTATGATTCTTGTTCTTCATTGTCATAGGCCTTGATAGTGATGGTTTTTTTCTATAGATCGACTATTGTATATCTAAAATACTTGATGAGCTTTAAATACATAATATTTTGGCCTGATCCATTGTATATGAGGACATGTTTGACTTTGTGCTACATTATGACAACTTCAATGTATAGGGGATTTATATGGAAATGGCCAAGGGATGACATATCAATTTGGTTGAAGGTTAATTATTTGCATGGGGCTAGATGTCTAACCAAAGCTAAGAATTTATATATGGTTATGTCATTTGGAACTTGGGATTGGCCAAGGAGCTCTATTAAGATGTTCTTATGGATAGTAGATGTAAACAACAAATCCAAAATAGATATTTATGTAGGTGTCTTCTAAAGTTGTTCCAAAATATTGAATGTCTTTTCATTCATAATGGTATATGGATTGGTCTAGCTAGGATATTAGGTTGGATGGGTTCATTGGTAGGGGGTTGTGGGTTGGGAATGGTAATATTTGATTGTTGAATTATGATTACACACTCAAGATTAGATGTAAGACCATTGTTGCTAGAAAATGATGATGGAGAGGGGTCATATAGTATAAGTCTTGATTTTTGGTGCACTTGATTGTGGTCATAAAATAATGATGAGCAATAAGTATAAGGTTTAAAAATAGTAATCCTTGGTTGTTATTACACTTATTTGTTGTCCCAGGTCAAGGAATGCTTATTAGCATAGATGGATTGATTGGAATTATTTTATAATGGTCTTGGTTTGTTAACACTTGGTATAATATTAATGGTGATGGTTGAAATGTGACCTCCTACAATATGACCTAAAACTTTGGTTTAGTCATGTGAAACTACATGGTAAGTCTATTGGTTATTAGAATTATTCCAGCCTTGGTTACTCCCATTCATTTGATGTTGCTATTATTGCTGATACTATTTATATTATTGTTGTTATTATTTTGTCCCTCATTATTGCTATTATTGATTGTTATTGTTATGTTGTAGAAAAGGGTTTTGGTAAATACCCAAGTACTGATTAGATATAGATGCTCTATTATCTAATGTAATCTCCCCATTTTCCAACATGTTTTTTATGAGGTGTTTTATCTTTATACAATGGTTTAGATTATGTCCATGAACATGATGGTATTTATAAAAATCATTTTATATATACCGATCTAAACACATAATACCCTCAAGATAATAATTTAGAATTGGCTAAATAATCATGGTATCTACATCTAGCTTAAAAAGCACATCTTCAATAGGCTCTCTAAGGTCATTAAAGATTTGATGAGTAGGAGAATTTATTATTAGAGGAGGGGTTTGTAAGGATAGTGGTTGCTACATTTTTTGAATTGGTTTAGGTTGTTATGAAAGTTGTGCTTGCTGAATAGATTGATGATGAGGAGTAAGATATATTTATGGTGTAGGCTGAGCAAATGGTGTTTTCACCATTTGGACATGATGCAAATATATTACTCCATTTTAAAAAAAATCTTGTTACAATTAAACTACTTGAATTTTTCATAATTATTGGCCTAGGTTGGTGCCAAATGCTCGCACTTAGACTTGGTTTTTGTTCTGATTTTGGCTTATTCCTTGGTTTTGGTTCTAATTTTGATTCAATGAGGTGAGATTAATAATACCTTTGTTAATAAGGGCCTTTTCAATTAGAAAACTTTTTTCAATGATCTCTTTGAAGGTATGCACACACTGAAGCTCTAGATGATAAGATATGTCATTATGAAAATTTTTAATAAACACAACAAACAATTGTTTATCTAGTAAGCTATAGGTGAAGAAACTAGAAAGTTATCTCCATATATGTAGATATATTTCAAGTCTTTTACCAAATTTATGCTTGGCATGAGTCAAATCTAACAATGAAATTTCATGTTTTATATTGTAAGAGAAATGTTGTACAAATTTATCTGAGAGGTCATCAAAATTAGATACAAAATTCTTTGGAAACTTTAGGAACCATTCAAAGCCTACTTTGATAGACTTTGAGGAAATAATAGGAGGTAAATGTCACTATAAGCCACTGGTTGGAAATCAATAAAGAATTAATTCAAATGGGCCTTAGGGTCCCCTTTACCCTTGTATTTATCAAATTTTAGTGGTTTAAACCCTAGAGGAAATGGAATCTATAAATATATATGTTGAATAGGTATGAACATAGATCATCTAACTTGAAATTCTTATTATATTTACCTTATTGAATGGTAGAAATTACATCCTTCATTTGCTGTAATTCTTGTGCCAAGAAATTGAATGGAACATTTGGCTAAGATGATGGCTAAGAAGTCAAAGTTGGATTACCTTAACAAGCTATAATGGAGGAATGGTTTGTTGTGGAACCTTGGTTTGATGAGTGAAATGACCAAGAACATGCATACATATATTGGGATGTGGTTTTTGAAATTACACACATTGTGGTGTGATATTTTAGTTTAGATTTAGTATATAGCCTTAGTTTTGAGGGAATTATGGCTACAATTGAAGGATATGGCTCAAGGTAAAGTACTGTGCCTGCTGAGTATGAGTAGGGATTCACTATTGGTTGGCTAAACCTAGATGAATAATGGGAATTTATTATGGACCAAGGCCCTATCTTTAGATCTATTGCATGTGTTGAATAAAAGGTAATTACTGCATTATTGGTATTTGTTGGATATTAGTAAATCTAGGTTATGCAAACATCAATTTTAAACTAGACACTGGTTGGGTGTTTGAAATTTGTCTTTGAAAAATGGACATATGTTGTTGATTATAATTTTTTTGTAATTATGAAGGCATATTGGGATAGGACTGTTGAGGTACACTTGTCACTATCTGTTGAGGTGAAACATTTGTTTCCCCTGTTGAGGTGGAAGAATGTTTTGCCTTTGCTATGGTGGTATATTAGATTGTGCCTATTATTTTGGAATTTTAGTCATTACGTAATGAGGTAGAGTAACATTGATCACATTTTATTGAGGCAAACTACTAGTCAATAATTGATTACTTAATATTTGTGGTTGCATGCTCGAAGAAGTAGTTGGTTACAAATTAGAGGTCACTTATTATGGTTGTGATGTAAGAGTTCCTACCCCCTACTATTGTATACCACTCATGGTATTAACCGAAGACACTTGTTGTGGAATATTTTTTTATGTAGTTAAACCACTTTGGCCGGGATTGGAAGACACTTGCATGTTATCTAATATGTTTGGCACATTTTTCTATGTAAAAGCAATAGTCACTTATTTAATAGATGGAACATTATACATGTCATAGACTGAAGTACTTTACATAAATGGGTATATACCAAAATTATCTTGACCTATAAATTTAATTAATACTCTTATTGAAGGAGCTAACTCTATGAGTGGCACATTTGACATGGCCATGTTATTAAAATTATGCATGAGATTTAAATAGGTTCGATATGCTTGTTACATTTGTATAAAGTGGTACTTTATGAGGCCCTTTATTTTACAAGCATATTTGGATATTGATATGAAATTATTATGAGCACTTGAGAATTTATAGTAGAGGCCTGCTCAATGGTGTGGGTATAAGGCATGTTTAAAGGCACTCTAACTAGAATAGGCAAATTTTCATGGGGGAATTTTATTGGAAACCTGGCCCCTACCTCCATGGCTCAAACTAAAACCTCATACTTATTTTCAAGCAAGTGAGGATCTAAAATATAAGGATAATATGTTGATGGAATAGTAATGTAATATGGTTTTTGTTGATCTTGTTCTATAACCGATGAGATGCTATCAAGAGATTGCATAATTTTCTCTTTGGTCCTACTCTGAGTATGGAGGCATGTCAACCAAATAATGGGCTAGTGGATCTTAGCTTGGTTTCCCAAATTGATAATTTTTAAGGAGGATAATGATTCATTTCACAAAGTGCATCATCACCATAGGGGTCTTGAATAAAGTCATCATTCATGAACACATTGTCATAACCTAGATTGTACATGTCTCATCTACGAGTATAACAAGACATATCCAACTCAATGATAAATATTTTATAAAGAAGGCCTAGAGTTATAAAAAACATTAAAAATAAATTCTAAAGGATGAATGGTCCAAACTTATCCTAAATTGGTATAAGGAATGGAGGTGTTTTTACAAAAGGTCTATGATGAACTTGGTTTAAAATAGTCTAACGTCAAATGGCAAACATCAAATGTCTTATATAAATGGGAAAGTGGATGAATAAAAACCAAAATTCCAAACTTAGGTAAAAAGTGTTTCAAACAAGTATAAATTAGGTTTAAAGAAACAAAGGTTACTAGGTCTTTTGGAAATAAGGCAAAAAAGCTAGGCTCAAAATAGGAATTGCTAGGTCTTTTGGGAATAAGGAAAAATCACTAGACTTTAAACAAAATAAGGTCTAAGAGGCAAGAGATTTAATCTAAAAAAATTGAAACACTTTGGCATAAAATATTCATTTATATTTAAGCACACACTTGATCATTTGGTAAAATAAATTGAACCTTAGGCATATGTAAGGTGGACCACTTCCCCAAATCTAGGCACACAAACAATCTTTAAATTGATCAAGAAATTAGTATAAGTTACACAACCCAAAAGTGAAAGGTAAATGTCTAGGTCAAGATTACATGAGGCATAGGCATAAACCAATCCATGTTTGAATTTGAAATTGTTAAGACAAATTTTAAACCTGATTTAGAAGGCTAGGTTCCTTAAACATATAACAAGCTAGACAAGAATAAATGACATGATTGTACTAGTCATAAACTAATAAGGCACACGTGCTTTTGAAATTGTAATTTTATAATGCAATTTAACAAATATTTAAAATAATTCAAGTATTATAATGGTTATATCATGATCTAAAGGTATCACAAATGGTTTATTTCAAGACACTAAGGCTCAAGATTTCGGATGAAATGGGTAGTGTAATGATGCCCCTTTCAAATAAGTTACACACACATAAAATTTTGGAAATAAAACTAAGGTAAATGTGTGATGTCAAATGGACAATGTTATACCTCTTAAAAAAAAGATGCACAAACAAGACTCATTTTGGACATGGTATGATAAACAAATAGTTTTGACACAAGATCATGTAAGAAAGAAAACAAAATGATAAAAACACTTTATTGTAATGTCCTAAATCTTAAAACTAACAAGGTGGCATTATATTTTCAAATTCTATCTATATACTTTCTCTCGAGAGGATTTTAAGTTAATATAAAAAATAAAAGCACATGAAAATTAGGGTGTTAGGCCTCCTCTGCTCTCAAGAGTTTTTAGGATGACATGGGACTTTGGGATATTCACCCTACATTAATATTATGTTTGAAACAAGTGGGGTTATCTAAATTATCAATTTTCATTCATTTATAAATGGTTTCATATGTTTGGCTAATACTAGGGCACAATCAGATCATTTGGATCCACATCAACTAACTTATTATGAAAATGTATTGTCTTTTTCACAACCACTACATCCATAAATTTCTCAATGTAGTGTGATGTTTGAGTTTCCCCTACAGTTCTAGATTGAGTACCATTAACAAAACTTGTTTAACCACTCAAAAAAGCATCCAAATGGGCCACCCTCAATTTATATACCCCATCATAGAGTGGGGTTGAAACTATGTAGGGAGATGAATTTATGGGTCCATGGTTCCTTAGAAAACTCATAGGGAGATGATGAAATCCTTCCCACAAGCCAAAATGCATTAAAAAAAAAAAAAAAAAAGGTGGAAAGAATTTAGGGACACCCAAATCATATGAATTTTTTGGGAGCGTCTTAGAGACTTTATTTCCATGATCTTGGACCAAAGTGACAAGTGAAAAGATTGAGAATTTTTGATCACCCAAGCTATCTAAAGGGGATGGGAGGAGAGCATACACATGACACTCATTTTGATAAATAAACACTTCAATAAAAAAGCATAAAAATGAAAAATCTTATGATTATTTAGCTAAAGTGAGAGTTCATTTTTATGTCACCAAAAAAAAATCTAACATGAAGTTTAGCCTCCTTGGCATTGTGTTTAAAATTTAAACAAAAAAAAAATCAAGTAAAAATATTTCAAAACACCAAATTTAAATGTGAATTTTGCAACTAAGAGTGTTTAAAACCATCTTTTCTTAGCCGTTAGGTCTTAAAAATGATGTTAGTGGGTTTACTTATTGCTTGACAAAAGTGATGCCCTTGTAAATTATCTCAATAAAGAATAAAATCACCTCTCTAGAATGATTTCATAGTTAAATAGTAAAATATTAATTGCAAAATTGATGTCATAAAAACGCAATCAAGATAGAATGCTTAAAAACTCATAGTGAGTGATTTCACGAGTTTTGAATTATCTCGTAACTCTATTTGATGATTTTGATACTCTGTTTGATGATTTTTATAATATGATTGATGGTTTTTATACTTTAGATGATAATTTAGTGATTCTTAAGAAACCTACAACAAACAAAAATTCACAAGAATAATTTTGCTATTTATTAATGATTTTGCTGCTAGAAAAAATGATTTTGCCTCTAATTAAAATGAATTTGCAACCTAAAAATGCAATTTTGATCCACTTAAAAATGATTTTGATGCTATACATAATGATTTAATTTATAAAAATAATGATTTTCCTAATCGGTAATAATATAGTAGTTAGCTAAAAAATGAAAAGGGATTTCTCTTATAGGATGATTTTACAGTTCTACTCAATGATTACACTGTTTATGTACCCAATTTCATAGTTTCATAGGGTCAAGGATAAACTAGAATTATTTTATAGTTTTTGAGAAAAACTCATAGATTCTATCGATGATTTGATAGTTTTTGTGCCAAATTTATAGTTACATGGTCATGAATTTATGAATATACAGTCAAAAGCAAAAACATGAAAAGGTTAGTAAAAAATCATGAAATTAAGCTCTATAATGAAGTATTATTGGCTTAAAAAATATATCAAGAGACTCTATTCATGTTTGTGGGGTGAATCATCCCATAGGATGTGCCATAATTTGAAAAAAGAATACATATATGGGAGGTTAGTCTTGTGTTAGTCCAATAAAATAAATCAAAATAACACACTAAGATCTTAACACCTATAGCCTAGACACTAAGGGGAGCATAGGTAACAAACATGCATAAAACACAAAATAAAATGTTCTCTTATCTTCTTTGGATCTCTAAATGGCTTTTTGAAGTGGCTTGCTTAGTTTGTGCATCAAGAAGTATTTGATAATGAAGATTTATTTACTCCTTCTCTCCTTGGCACCTTGGCTTGGTTACTTGGCTTATGAATTTGACAAGGTAAAATTATTTAAAAGGATTATCTCTATACAAATTAGTATTATAACTTTGGCTTATGAGATATTTTAAGACATTTAAGCATAATAAATTTACACCAAAAGAGCTTAGAGATA
The DNA here is from genome assembly GCA_037957365.1 of Torreya grandis. Classification (NCBI taxonomy): domain Eukaryota; kingdom Viridiplantae; phylum Streptophyta; class Pinopsida; order Cupressales; family Taxaceae; genus Torreya; species Torreya grandis. Next base: position 3,184,216 of record JARHVA010000440.1, on the reverse strand, counting down.
AATAGGTATGGCCTTGTATTTATAGACTCAAAAGTTAACTCTCACTCAAGGTGAGTTAAAGTTAAGTTTAAACATGGAATGAGATCAATATAAACCTAGGTGAGTTGAGGCTAACTCTAGTTGATTTAAAATTTGTCATGTAATTATGATTTTCAATTACTAATCTCAGCTCTCAAACTAGATATTTTGAGAACTTAACAACTCATAAAGGTAATGATGAAAAGGCTTGATATTTTAAATTTTAGAATTTCCATTTTTAGATATTCATTAATTACAAATGGATAATTCAATTAAGAATTTAATATTATTTAATTAGATGATTCATTTTTATTATCATTTTATTTCTTTCAAAATTATTCAAGTGCCTCGCTTAATGGGTCCATAGGCCAATCTATCGATTGTTTGATTTCAAGATGACTGAGGATGAATTCATGAGAATTTACTATTGCATACAAGATAGTATTAAAAATAGGGATGCCTTAATATGATTGTAAGCATTGATGACTGATGTACAAATGAAATTGGGATGTTTAGGGATTCCTAGGCTTAATTTTTAATGTTTTTTAGAAATCAGTCTGAAGTTTGGTCGAAAGCTAGTTGTGGTCAGAATTGGGTGTCTATAGTATCTACCTAGACATGTTATTAATATATGCTACATGATCCATACATAAATTATACATGTATATAATTATAGTTTATTAGAATAATGTATAGGCGGGATGTGCTGGGCAGGTTGGAAGTGTGCCCAAAATTTGAATTTTTTGGGTGACAGATTGAAGGCGCCCCATTAGATGTGGAGAGCACAGGTTTGAAGGCAAGTGAAAAATTGATTGTGGAAAACTAGGCAGTAGGTACAGACCTTGGAGGGACAACAGGAGGTGCAAGAAAAAATTTTGGGGTAGAATGTGTCGCTATTATAAATTGGAAAACCGTTGAATGGTTCTATCCTTTCAATGGGATCTGTGTATCCCATCTGGATTCTAATCCTATTGTGTTGGGGTAGGAGCATGAAAAGGAGAAAGATAATGTGTAGTTTAATAAGGAAAATTCTTCAGAAGTGCTGAAGGCACAGTATGCAGAACAAAAGAAGTGGTCATCTCTGTTTGGCAAGAAACCCAATGGAAAATCTCTTTTCCCATGACTGCCAAATCTTGCTGGGAGAAAGGTGAGTTTCAAGTTTCTATTCCAGACCTTTAATAGATTTTTCTATGTCTTCCATGGATTTCACCCTAGTGGGTAAATTTTTAGGAGCAAGACTAGATCTGGAATCTCTTTAAAAAATGGTTAAAAGGAAATGGGTAATTAGAGGAGAGGTAGAAATGGCACCAATGTTGAATGGTTTCTTCTCATTTATCTTCAATTGTAAGGAAGACATGAATATGGTTCTAGGTGGAGGACCATGGTCTTTTGGTAAATGTTCTCTTACTATCAAAAAATGGGAGCCCAACATGGATCTAAGATTCTTTTTTCTTAACCACTCCCATTTGGGTGAGACTTCCTGGACTCCCTTTAGAGTTTTGGCATGAGGAAATATTTAAAGGTATTACCAGTATTTGGTGAACTTGTGGTAGTGGATAAAGCTACGGCTTCCAGATCCAAACTTCAAAGTGCAAGACTATATGTCAAAGTGGTAGATCTAAATCACATTCCAGAACAAGTGGATATAATATCCAATCTGGGAAAAAAAACCAAAGGATTTTTTTGAAGATTTGCCTAATTCTTGATATGCTTGTAAGAAATAGGGGCACTTCATTAAAAACTATCCATCTAAAAGCAAAAACCTTCTGAGTGGTGTTTTGGATGGGAGAAAAATTCAGCATAAGAAAGAATGGAAACTCAAGTCATAGATAAGAACAAAAGAATAGTGAAGATTTTAAAGATTTAGATGATGAGGCGGATAAAGAGCCTTCAAGAACCTAAAGCTTCACAAACTAAGGCGCATTTTTTTGTTGAGAAAGAAAATTCAGAAAAAGAAGGAGATGGACAACAAACAGATATCAAAATTCTTGTACAAGAAAAAGCATTTACTATCAAAGGATAGAAGAGTGATGGGGAGATGCTGATGACTATACTAGAAGAAGGAGAAATCTTGGCTGAAGATGTAAAAATTCAAAGAGGGAGATATTCTCCTTTCTCAGTCTAGGGAGATTCAAGCTGATAATGATATCCCTTTGGAAGAGCTTCAAGAGAACCAAAGAAAAAGGGGTGGAAAAAATACGAAAACTAAGGGAGTAGAAACTAGAAGCAGTAAAAAAGACCAGCAAACAAAGGTGAAACAACTTGTTTCTATTTGGGATAAATTCAGAAAAATAGATGAACAACATCGTAAGGTGAAACTGGATATTAGCTCTCCTGACAAACCTGGAAGAAGACCCATAAGGAAAACTAGAGAGATAGAAAGTATGCAGAATATTGCTGATGGTAGACAGGCAACTATTCTAGATTTTACCCCTAAAAATAGATATTAGAGCATTTATTGGGATATTAGGGGGTTGATCGTGTAATAGTTTTTTGATATTATCCTTGTATAATCTATTTTGTTGCTACTTTTTTAGTAGGTTTAAGGCTAGCTTTTCCTAGTGCATGATAATGCTTTATCTTTTTTGATCCTGTTAAAGGGTTTCAGGGCACCTTCAAAACTTGTTTTCACCTTAATCTAAAACTTATACACGTATATTATCATTTTGAGGTAATTTACCTACCATATTTTTCATACACAATATTTTTATACTTTATCAATTACTAATGCTTTCTATCTTGTAAAAATCCATCAAGACTCAATCTCTTTGAATGCACACCTTATAGTGTGTACTAAGAAAGGGGTGGACAAACCATTGGTTCTTCATAATATTTGTGTTCCCTATACCACCACCTAAAAATAACACAAACCTCTCTTATTTATTTCCCTAAGCCTTAACACCTCCCTTACACATTATTCCAAGTAATTCACCACATCAATTAGTCCCCACCCAAGCCAAAACCACCTTTTGTCATCACAATTGACTTACTTCGACATATAACTAATTTATTTATTAAGGAATTGGGTTGATTGGGCCGACTATATTGGATAAAACTTCAAAAGGGTTTAGGGATAGATCCAAATATATAAACACATATTTTTCTCCATTTTCATGAGAGAGATAGAGATAATCATTTATTTGTGTTTCTTTATAGTCTTCTCTTCCACCATTCTTCTTAAGGAGTCATTACATAAGGTTCACACTAAGAGAGAATAATCTTGTCTTGTGGAAAAGTCTTGGATGCATAAAAAAAGTCTTATATCTTAGAGGTGACCTATCTTTATGATCCTTATGAACCACAACCACCTCTTTTGAGGCACCATTGGTTAAGGGAGAGATTGAGTCTTGATAGGTTCATATTGAAGGTAAATATTCCTAATTCTTATTCCTCTATTTTGGTAGATAGAAGTAGCATAAGTAATGGATTTTTATTGTATTTCTCTTTCCATTAATTAGGGTTACCTCTACATTGACTAGAGTATAGTTCTTATTTACATGTTGAATTTTATGTTTATTATCCCCATTTATGCAACAAGCTTTGGTGAGCACTAGATTAGTTTTAATTTACTTTATCATTTACTTTATTAGAAAAACAATAGGACATAACTAGGGTTATTATGTGGTATTACATGACTAGAGTATTTGGAACCCTTTCTAGTGATACTGTGTGGTAAGAGACCCATTCGTTAGGTCTACTAGATCCTTGTTGGTTATGACCCCAATTATTTAAATGTACCAACAAGTAGAAGGGCTAGTGTGATTTATCTTCTCTAAGCTATACTTGATTTCTAGATAAAATTCACTTTCCCTTATCATACATTTTGCTAAACCTGATGTGAACTAACCCTTTTAGGTTTTATTTCACACCTTCATTTATTGTTTATTTTGTTTTTATGTTACTAAAATAGATCTATCAACTTAGTCTAACATTTTATGTGTCAGTTTAACACATAGTCAATATAATCAACTATATTTTACTTTTTTTAGGTCACCTTAAACCAAAAGTAACTAGATTGATTTAATTCAATAATTTTTCTTCTTTACATATAGGTTTTTAGACTCAGTCGACTCTATTAGCAGGTTGAAAATCTTCATATAGATGACACAATATAAAAGAAAAAAATTAGCATCTATTAAATAATTAGGTTAATTATTACTAGCTTGGTCATTTATTTACTTCATTTTAGTACAATTTTTCATATTTTTCAATTTATAAAACTATAACCCTACATTAAACTCAGTCGACTAGATCAACCGAGTTCTATAGTTATTTTTTGCCTAGGATACTTAGTCAACCCATTTGACTATATTTATATATCCCTTGATTTAAAAAACATAATCAACCTAGTTAGTTCTATTATGTACTATTTGCATACTTGGTATATTGAATAAACCATGTACTCTTTAAGTAAAGGAATTAACTCAATTTGCTAGTAATTAACTCATCTTTCATTTGGTACTTGCTTACTTAGAGTAGCACACATAGATTAAATAATAATTTTTAATTTATCAATTTAGTCACACTATTTTTATTTTATTCACACACTTACAAACCATATAATATCAAAAAAATTAAACAAATTATACCCAAGATCTACCTACTTGGATTTAATTACCAAGGGGGAAGTTGACTCAATTTTTTAGCTGAGTATAATATATGGTTGATGGTATATATTAACAAATCACTTGACACCCTTATCACTATGATATTGGGAAGTAAGGGGGTAGGCCCCAATACCAAGCCAATACCATCACAAACACAAATCCTTTTTAGCCTTAACTACTTGAAACCATCCTTAGATTGCCTTTCTAATTTTTTTTTAAAGCTAATTCATTATCACATTTATTTCTAAAATTACAATTTAAAACATTTAAGAATGATCAGATAGATTAGTGTTTCTATTTTTTCTACTTTATCTTTGATAATTGTATGTTGTATTTCAAAAATTTTATTGGCCATTATTGGTATAAGGTTTGTGATGTGTGATGCAACTGGATCGACTAGTTCAATCCAGTCGCCTATGTGTTTATTACATGTATTATAAAAAATAACACTAGATCATTTATAGTCTTACTTATCAAAACCTATATTTACCCTCAAAACACTATCAACTTGCTTGACTGTGTCTTTGACAATTTCCATTTTCTCACAAAATATAGTTATTCTATTCAACCCAATCTCTCATAGGCTAGTCTATTTTATCTCCTACATAACATAGTCATTCTATTTGACTGAGTCTCTCATAGGCTGGTCTTCAGTGATTCCCCATATAACACATTTGACTAATTTAACTATGTCATTTACTATATCTTTCTATATTGGTCTTCCTTCCAAACTAAGTTAACCTAGTTGACTCTATACCTCTTGGTCAATTCAATTCTTTGTCCTAAATCCTATTTAGCTGATCTAGTTTTCTACCTCACCAAATTTGCTCATATTTTTCACCTTTTTTATTTGGTCATAGATTCTTATTCCAAGCATCATAAAATACCATATTATAATTTTTTGGATAACCCTAATCCATTTATATGATGTATGGGGTATCCTTTCCTTCTTACCTTTGTTACCCAAGAGGATACTCACTCTTGGTGCATTTCCTCTCACCCTTCATATTTAGACTAAAGCATGGTACAAATTACCCTAACTAATAACACTGATGGATTAGATCCATTTCATTCTTCTCAAGATAATTATCTATCAAAATCACCTTATTACACTATAGGTTTAATTTTTTTACAAGACTAAATAACAACCCTATAGTAAAAGTTTAAAACACCAACAATCCTCCAACCAATAACCCATCCCCTAATACCAATCTTAATAATCCACCTTTAAACACTAATAACCCCAATCTAAAAATTGACACCACTCAAATTCTTACACAAATAGTTCAACAAATGAATACTATTCAAACATCTAATACTTATCAAATGATGCAAATGAAACATCACTTATTAAACATGGCTAATCAACCTACTATTCTCATACCTTAAAATAACCAAAATTTTATCCCTCTACCTCTTAGAGATGCCATGAGAAATATCATTACCCAACCCCTTATTTACAAAAAGATGATCAAAAGTATTCAAAGCTAACCTTCATCTCCTTTCATTATCTCTATTGATATTGGAAATATATCTCCAACTATTAAGTATGATGGAACTACAGACCCTACATCTTTACTAAAGTAATTGGTAATCTAAACAAAGATTAGTTTCAAACCAATACCTTTAACACTACCAAAATTTTAGTCAAAACATTCATATGAGATATATTAGAATGGTATAACTAACACCATCAACATTCCAAATGGAAAATTAAGGATTTAGTAAATCATGTAGTTAAGGAATTTCAACATAATGATCTTCCTAAGAAATGGTCTTAGAAATTTTATCAATACTAAAAAATACCCCTTTGAACCAGCTCATGATTTCATGTGATGGAAATCTTTGACTCAAAATCAATCATAACATGATTGATGACAACTTATTTAAACTATTTATAACCACCTCACACCTTCCCTTCAATATAAGGTTCAAACATTTTCTCCCCAGACTCTAAATGATGCAATTGATCAAGCTAAAATACAAGAATTTACTATGAAATTATTTAATCCCAACCTTAAAACCATCAAGGGATATTTACAAAACTCCACTAATGCTAGTACTAATAATCCTCTTCAAACCAAAAAAGTAGTAGCCAAGTGGATAAACCCCAATCTTCCCATGCACACTTAAATATTCAATAAATGAATAAATTATTAGCTCCTTCTAAACCTTTCACTTACACTAATAATCTACCTACATGGTATGATCCTAACAAATTTTGTTGGTTTCATACCGATGTGGGTCATTCCCATGAAACATGTTGTGGGCTTACCAAAAATTTTGTTTCTTTTATGTTAGGGGATACATTTAATCATGATGCTATGATCAAAACACATCATCATAATTATGTTAATGCCTCTCAAAATAAATAAGTTACCAAGCCTTCATCCTCTAAACATCCAAAACCTTTTTCTACTCCCAACCCATAACACTCAAATGAGGATATATGTGAAATTGATGATGATTATGATCAATATTATACCATTTAGCAATATATGGATGCAACTAAAGTCAATTATAGATGTAAACCCACCCATAAAGATCTTGTCACTAAGCCAAAAAACCATCACTTGATGAAAAAATTCTTAAAGACACCACAACTACCAATACCATACCTTCTGAAACAAATGAAGAAACAGGCTAACAATTAGAACCTCAAACTACTTCTATTCCTACCAAAAACATTTTACCTCCCAAGCCTCATGTTGGTTATTCATCTTCTAAATATCATTGGAATTTATTGGAAGAGCTCAAACCAATTCCTTGTAAAATACCCCTCATGGAGTTAGTTCATACTTATCCATATCACCACAAATTCTTAATGCAACAATTACAAGACATTAAATAACCTCCTTCTCTTGAGATGGAAAAACCTCCTCAAGATCCTTCATCAACAAAAGTATATATTATTGAAAATATTTGTAACTCTTCTAAACCTTCCCTAAAATTCATTAAATAAGATATGATTAATGGTAAAATTCTTTTTTGAGCTGATGATCCACCTTTTTTCATTAAAATTACAATTAATACCATCCTTACTAAAAATGTCTTAGTATATGAATGGTCAAGAATTAATGTCACCTCCCTTTGGTTAATTAAATAACTTGGGTATACCAAAGATTAAATTCTCAGATGTCAAGGATTTGATAAGACAAATTAAAAATGACTTGGTTGTATTTGTCTCCCCATCACTATAATACCTAAGACCATACGTACCAAGATCATGGTCTTTGACTTACCACTATCCTACAATATACTCCTAAGTTTCCCAAGGACATATCATATGAGGGCTATTACCTCCTCAGGTAGTCAATGTATCAAATTTATTCATAATGGAAAATGTTACAAACATGATGCTGATACTAATCCATAGAGTATCCAACTACCAAACCCCAAATCTTAGTATCAAATTACAACCATTCCATGAATTAATAATGCACCTCGACTCAAATTCATTAACATGAATCCAAATTTACAAGTCACTCTTTCACATTATAATGATGATGAACCAAATGACTTACAAAACACTTGCAACACCACAAAGTTACCTCCTTATATTTTGGAGTGGATTCCTCCTTTGCATCCACGTGATTTTACCATTCCTCTAGTTGATGAGATCATTGAAATTCCTCCTCTATGTAATGTTCATGAAGCAAGATAATTTAGTAATGTCACTCCAAAAATTTAGTGATCTAGGTACATCCACTTCTAATTCTCCCTTAGAGACAAATGCATGCACTATTTCCTACACCTATGATGATAACCATATCATGGCCCAAGTTAAAACATGAGACTTGGATATACACCACTATCAACAAACATTAACCAACATACATGCCTTCAACCATGATGCCCATGTCATTTATATATCAATTGATAGTGAATCAAAACCTAAATTTCATGTATCTCCCATTAATCCTTCACTTCTAGAAACCCTTTGGGTAGTTGAACAAATCTCACCTATAGAAAGTTTGGAAACTATTGAACCATATTTACCTTATACACCACTAACCAAGATATGAACTTTCATTCATTCCCATAATCTTATAGATAAAATTGAGGTTACCCAAATTGATTAAAATTAAACTCCATATACAACAAAAACTAACCCACCTATTAACAATCTGGTTGAATTCCCTCAACCTCAACCTAAAATCCCACCCACACCTAAACTTACCTTAGGTGTTAAAGCCAAAGCTGTATGATAAATACATTATAAATATCATCACAATGGTAATAAAATAATTAATATCCAAGTTGATGTGGAATACTATGGACCCTTACCCACACTCCCTAGTGATGAATCCATACTTGAGTTACTCCATGCTAGAGAACCTTAGCTTCCATAGTAACATCACACACTTGGGAACATTAAGTGAAAATATCCTCATTCTAATAACTTCATTGCTAGTGTGTATCCTAAAAAAAATAATATCTCTTCTCTTCCTCATGATCCATATCATTTCCAAGATAAAAATGAAATGCTCATTAAAGAAGTAATAAGAATAGAATATGGTACACTATCATGTCCTAAACCCAACACTTATTTCTAAAGAACTCATGCCAACAAAGCATGATATTTTAAACTTATTATTTGATATGTATTGTAAAATCTTTGATTTTTCATATGGAGATATGTCAAGTATTGATCCTAGTATCATTTTACATGACATCATCACCTACCTAGATGTAAAACCCGTTAGACAAAAAAAAATCCACCGAAAATTTATACTTTATGTCATGAAGAAATTATTAAACATTTTTAGAAAGTTTATCAAACCTATTTACTATTTTGAATGGATATTAAACATTATTCCCATGCATAAAAAGTCACCATGGTCATTCATATATGCATTAATTTTCACAATCTTAACAACACATTTCTAAATGATAGTTTCCCATTTACTTCAATAGATGTTATCATAGATTCCACTTCTGTATATGAAATTTTATCACTTATAGACAAATTTTTAGGATATAATCAAATTCACATAGCCCCTAAAGACTAACACAAAATAACATTTATTACATAATGGGGCACCTAATATTATATAAAAATGACTTTTGATCTTAAAAATGTTGGAGCCACTTATCAACATAAAATGACTCACATTTTCCATGATCTTATGCACAAGATAGTGGAAACCTATGTTGATGACCTCATTATGAAATCTGAGAGTCAAACAACACACCTCATTGATCCAAATATCATTTTTGATCAACCAATCAAATACAAAGTTAGGATTAAACTATACAAATGTGTCTTTAGAGTCACATATGGTAAAGTTTTAGGGTTCCCAGTCTCTCTTCAAGGCATTAACATTGATTTGGCTAAAATCAATGCTATAATACACATGCCTATCCCTCACTCCACTCTTCGCATATGAACTCACCTTAAAAAACATTGGTCAATCTGATGATTCATCCTAAAAATGGTTTATCGTATCTACTCTATCAATTCCATTCTAAAAAATATAATGTTTTAAAATGTATAAATTCATGATAAAAATATTTTTATAATATAAAATATTATTTACTCTATCTTCCCAATCTTTGATCACCTTCAAACAACTATCCCTTAATATTGTACACCTATGATACCCCCATATCAATTATGGAAATGCTTTCCCAAAAAAATGATACTATTAGAGAGTACATTATTTAATACATTATTCAAGTCTCATTGACTATGAAAAACATTATAATAAAGTAGAACATTATTTCCTTACTATTTATTTCATAGCTGAAAAGATCTGCCACTATATGCTTTATCAAACTACTTATGTCATTGTCCACTTTGATCCACTTTGTCATTTCTTCTCTAAAGCATTTATACATAGTGATATAATTGGCAAATGGATGGTCCTCTTGATCGAATTTGGCCTTCAAATTATCACATAAAAATCTATCAAAAGGCAAGTCATCACTGACCAACTTATGGTGGCACTTACACCAGCTATGAATCACCTTCAAGATAATCTCCCCAATGACACCATTATTTATATTGTATTTATTAAGTAGGTTATCTCCTTTAAATATTATTTCCATAATTTCACTACTGATTTAGAGGCAAATAATCAAGAAGATAACAATATCATTCTTGATACTACTCAATCTAAATTAGTTATTGAAGATCTTCCTAAAGACATTATTGATTTACACAAAGACACCTAGACCCTCCACTTTGATGGCACTAAATGCCTCTAAAGAGCTAAGGTAGGTTGTATTATAATGAAACCACGTGGTAAGATCATCCCTTTAGCATTTAGATTAACCTTTGATGTCACTAATAACATGGCCAAATATGAATCTCTAATCTTAGACATGAAAGCAACACTCGACTTAGATATCCCATATTTATAGAAATTGGGTGAATCACAACTTATCTATCACCAAGTCAATGGTGATTATCAATGTAAAAGTGAATATATAATTTCATATCATCAAATAAATACCACACTTACCAAAGAGTTTTCTTCTTTTACCATTGAACCAATTTCAAGAGATCAAAATTCCATAGTTGATTCGCTTACTTATTCAACATCTCTATTTCATCTTCATCAAGTACTTAATGATTCTAAATTTATTATTCAAATTATAAAATCAACTTCTTCTATCCAAAAAAATGTTTCACTCATTTTTAACATTGAGGCTATCACTATTTGACAAAGCTCATGGTACAAAAACATAATATAATTCCTTAAACATCAAACCTACCCTCCAACATAGATTCTTGTGAAAATACTAGAATACATAAACAATCCTTTAAGTATGTATTTATATACAACAACATTTATTACCATAATGCAAATGTTACCCTACTTTATTGTGTGATGAAATAATAAGTTCCTACTCTCATTGAATAAACACATGGGGGAATTTATGGTGGTCACTGTAGTAGAGATGCTATAACACAAATTATTATGCATGGGTTAATTTTGGCCTACTTTAGAAAATGATGCTATCAATTTTTACAAAATGTGTAATCTTTCCAACTTCATGATGATCTATTCCACTCACCACTAGTTGAGTTCTAAACAATGGAGTCTCTTTAGCCATTCTCTATTTGGGGATTATATCTCATTGGTAAATTACCTTGGTCATAATACGGTCATGATTTTATCATTATTGCTACTAAATATTTTACTAAATGGGCAGAAGCCATGCCTCTTTTCAATGTCATGGGAACCACTATTTATAAATTTATCCTTAAATAAATATTTATCACTTTGGAGTTCCACATACTGTCATTTTTGATAATGGTGACAATTTAAAAAATAAGGACATGAAACAATTATGTGTTAACTTTAAAATTTCCCACCCCTTACCATCCATAATGTAATGGCCAAGATGAATCCACTAAAAAAATTATCAAAAAAATATTACAAAATACCATCTGAGAAACTCACACTAATTGACATCTTCACTTATATCCTACACTTTGGGCTTACCATACTAGCATATGTATTGCCACTGGCAAAACACCATTTACACTAGTATATGGTTTTGAATTTGTCTTACCATTAGAATTCAAACTCCCATATTTATGTATATCTCTTCATGGTATCATTCTTGATGAAGAATTACATGAAGCTTGTCTTCATGCCTTATATCTTTTTTATGAACATAGTCTGACCACTTTCCAACATAAACATCAATACAAGGATGACATCACCAAACAACATAATAAAAAGGTCAAGGTTTTCACATTAAATGTTGGTGATCTAGTCCTACAATTAGACTACACCCATGGTAAAGAAGGAAAATATGCCCAAAAATGGTGGGGTCCCTATCTAGTAAAAGACATTCTTGGTCCTAGTACTTATCATCTACAAACTAATAAAGAAAATGTTTTCAAACAACCCACCAAATCATAATTTTTAAGGAAATATTTTACTTAAATATCTCCCTTATTTTCATAATTCTATATACTATCATACTAACACTTATTGTATGACTTTTTCTAATGATCTCTCCTTTGCAACAATCTATCTTATACATAAATCTTTGTCCCTTCCTTTGGTCCTTTGGTTTCTTTCATTCACAAGTTGCATTATAATACCATGGATAGGAACCAATTTTACTTATGAATACCTTTTTATTTCATACATTAAATTTTCATACTTTTGTGATCACAAGTTTGTTATTTTAAAACTTTTCTTCTTTCTTTTGTGATTTGCATTGTAAGACCATGGATAGGACTAGGAATTACTCATAAATACCATTTCCCCCTTTATTCACCAACTTGGATTTTTATTTTATGAGTTGCAGTGTAATACCATCAATAAGATTGGGCTCTCCTTATACAAATATACATATTATTTCAAACCTTTTTCCCAAATTGAGTGTTTTTTTATAATGTTAAGAAATGGTTAAAAGTTTGTGATTTCTATAATCACACTTAACTTTTTATTTCTTTTATAGATAAAACTTGCACAATAAACTATATTAGCATGTTTCCCTACACTTACACATTCTTATGACAAGGAATCATACTTACCTATAATTGTATCCCTTTTCACATTGTCACTTTTTTATGATTTGAAGTAATTTAAATTGTTTCATGTTCATTTTCCCTTGATTTCACTTCTTTTCATTGCAGTTTGGATAAAATAAGGTCAAATTCAAGATAACACTTTTATTTAACATGAGTAAACATGACTCTTATAAAACATGCTCTCTAAGTCCTCTTTCTTAGCTACCAAGTCCAATGTTTTCAAGTGATAGTCATATTTAGACCCATGTTTGGTTATTTGAATCTCTATGGAGGAAGAATAAAAAAATCCATCAAAAGTTAAAAGATAAATAACTTGAAAAAAAGGAAATGGTCAAAAGGAAAATACACAATAAATAAGTCAATATCACACCAAAATATGTGATTAATATCACATCTCTTATCCCTAATAGAATCTCAAAATCCATAGTTGGCCTTAGAATAGAGCGGAGGTCTATTGGGTTACGGTAGGCAAGTAGATTGGGATAGGAGAATTTAAAATATATAGTGTTACATAATTTTTCATGCTAGTACCCAATATTCATATTATATCTATGACTATATAAGGGGTCCTAAGGAATGGGGAACACGTTGTGTGAATGTAGGCCCATTTTAATTTTCATATATATAGCCTTTATGGGATGATTATTCATACTTCATTTGATAACCCAAGATTTTTATGGTTAGGAGTTATTCAAAATACTTAATGTAAAAAATACTCTTATTTTAAAAAACTTAATTTTAGTGTCTTGACTTCGATAAAGAGTTCCTCTACCTTGATCTTTCCTACATATCCCCCACCACCCATTTCACCCCCCCTTGATAGGAAAGTTTGATTTTAAATCTATTTCCCCATTTTTATATTTCCTTTTATTCACATCTTAAAACATGAAAGAACTATGTTTCTTTGGTTTTATATATTTTTATAACAAAAAAAATATGATTGAGTGATTATGGATTATTTTATTTAAATTGCTTTACATTTCTAAAATAACCTTGGTTTTATTTAATTTTTTTTGTTATAATTCATTTTTTCAGATAATTGTCCATTTCTATATTTCCATCCTTTTTTTCAAATAACTACATCTATTTATATTTATGTAATTTTTTCATTATTGATTGAGTTTAGATTGTTACTTCTCACTAACCAATGTTTTCCATTCCATGCACTTTTCCCATTGATAATTGAGTAAGGATTATTACTGCTCACTCATCAATGTTATTTTACCATTTTTTGCCCTTCTTTATTTAAGGATTGTTGTTACTTTCACATTGATGTTAGATTTTAATTTTTATGTATCCTTAGTCTGATTTGGTTTGTTACCCTTATTACTTAAGGTATAATTGTTTCAGTTCATTAGTCATTTAGTAGCCTTGTCTTTTTGGTTACCCGATTTACTTTAAATTTTGGCTTGGTCATTTGGTCCTAACTTATCATTTATCATCTGAGATTATGAAATTTATAAGTATGTCATGCTTATACATTTAAATTATCTTGAATTTCTTATGTTTGTTTATTTTTTCTCTTTAAGTTTTGTATCCTTAAGGGTTGTCCAAAGTAGTCTATGTGCCCTCCATGATCAAAACTACAAACACAACAAATAACCATCCAATGATAAAGGTAAGTCAAGGTATACATATATTAATGATTCATTTTAGTTAATAACCTTTTAATATTTTATGATTTAAAATACAAGTTATTTAACTTATTGTTATGTGTTGCTATGTTATTTTCTCAAAGCAACATTCCATGTTATAACTACATGAAATTTGATGAACTTTAAGTGGGTCATATGCATACACATAATAATTTTAAAATTTATAAATTATTGATGTTTTCTCTCTTTCAAGAACCCATAAAGACTCAATCTCTCAAAATACATGCCTTAAAGGGTGCACTAGGAAAGGGGTGGGTAGACCATTGGTGCTTCACAAGATTATTGTTCCCTATACCACCACCTAAAACCAATAAAAATCTCTCCTATATATTTTCCTAAACATTGAAACATACATTACACACTCTTAAAAGTAATTCACTACCTCAATTAGCCCTTAACCAAGGAAAAATCATTTTTTTCATCTACCAAACATAGTCACATAGGTTGACCCTGTTATTAGAAATGAGAATGTTGTGGGACTAGTTAGCTTGATGGACTTAGTTCAGGACCTAACTAATTTATTTATTAAATAAATATGTCGATTGGGTTGAATATGTTAGATAAAACATAATAATGGTTTAGGTTTAGATAAATCTATATAAACACATAATTTTCACCATTTAAAAGAGAGATAGAGACAATCATTTATTTGTGCTTCTTTATAGTTTGCTCTTACACCATTCTACTTGAGGAGTCATTGCTTAGGGTTTACACTTGGAGAGAAGAATATTGTCTTATGGAAAATTATTGGATGCATAATAAAATTATTAAAACCTAAATATGACCTATCTTTATGACCCTTATAAACTACAAAAACCTCTTTCAAAGCACCATTGGCCAAGGAAGAGATTGAGTCTCGAAGGTTTTATCTTTAAGGTAAGTATCCCTAAATCTTATTCCTATATTTTGGTAGATATAAGTAAAATAAGTAATATATTTTGAATGTATTTATGTCTCCATGCATTATGGTTACCTCTACATTGACTAGAGTAGATTTATTCTTTACATGTTTACTTTTATGTTTATTATCCCCATTTGTGCCACAAGCTTTGGTGAGCACTAGATTAGTTTTACTTTACTTTGTCATTTACTTTATTATAAAAACTATAGGACTTATATAAGGTTATTGGGTATTATTACTTGAAAAAAGACTTTAAAACCATCTCTAGTGATATTGTGTGGTAAGAGATCCCTTGGTTAGGTCTAGCAAATCCATATTGGTCATGACCCTAATTGTCTAAATATACCAAGAAGTAGAAGGGCTAGTGTGATTTATATTCTCTAACCTAGGATTGATTTGTAGATAAAATTCACTTTCCCTTGTCATATAAATTCTACTACCCCTCACCTTGAAAGAGGGGAATATTAGTTGGGGGATGTCATAGAGACCTGAGTTCCACATTTTCAAAGTTTTAGATTTCATTGAGGGAATTTTATGGAAACATGTTCTCCACATTTACACTAGTTCTCAGATTATCCAAATTATAATGGATGCATGTTATTGAAACACATTCTCCACATTTTTACCAGTTCTTAGTGGGGGAATGTCATAGGAACATGTCCCCCACACTTGTATCAATTTTAAAATACACTAGATTTAATAGTTATATGATTTAGATACATATTTATGGCATTATGCTATACATTAGTACTATTATTATACATAAATTTTAGCTTGAGATATATATGAGGTGCATGTTCCATGCAAAGGTCATATAAAATTGAAAAATCAAATAAATTTAAATATTTAAAATACTATGATGGATTATTATCATACCTAGGGTGGAATATTATGGACTATTATCAAACCAATCTATTGTAGTAGATGGTTCACCTTTGGAAGGTTGAGTTGATTAAATCACTCAATCTTACCGAAATTATAAGTTAGATTTGATTAAATCATATAACTTTACTAGACTTATTGGTTGTATTTGATTAAATCATCCACCCTCACCACATATATAATACAAGCTAATTAAATAGTTCACACTCACCAAATTATGTACATATTTGGGTCAAATGATTGAGATGAAACAAACTCAATGTTTATATTGTAACTCACCTTTACACCAAGGTTGGGGCATGTATACTCAAATATATATATATACATATATATATATATATATATATATATACATGCACTTTAAAGTTTATAATTATCATAATCTTAGCTTCAATGTTTCATAATGAGGCATCCTTTCAAATTAAATTGCCAAAACGTAATATGGCTACATTGACACACATGTTTACTTCTAATTTTGATCTTCTTAATTTCAATAATTTCAAGTTATTTTAATAAACTATTTATATACTATAACATGCTCTTGGTTTTGGGTTAGTCACCAAAAAATCACTCAATTTGGGATCACATAAAGACAAGGTGTGTTATATAAACTAGGTATGCATTTATTTTATTTAAACTAATAATTTCATTACTATATTAAGGGATGGGGTAAATTTTGATACTAAAAACATATTTATATAGTAATTTAATCATTTACACTTAGAAAATACCTATTATGGCTATACCTTTCAATTATAGACATGTCCATGACTAAAAGTCTCATGTTCACTATTTTTTTGTGCCTAATTACTTATCTCTTAGTCTGATGATTGTTATTATGATGAACAAGCCTTATATACTATGAGAAAATATCTAACCTTGATTATTATCCTTCACTACCAATTCTAGACCTATACTTATTTTCTAGTTCCTTAGACACTTACATCCTAGATAGACACTTGCATCGACCCAATTATCCACATTTCCCAAAAAGTGTCTAGTACCAAAAATTCATCCAATTTGTTAAAATAACATATCCTAAAGGTTATAATAATCAATTTGATGTTAAATATTTATATAACAGATTGATAAAAACATAAGACTAACCCTCATTCATTCCTCACGTAGCAAACGACTAGAAATCACATACAAATCATAAGGTAATATACCAAAAATAACTTAATCAAGCATTAAACTAAGAAAACCTACCCTATTCATCCATATTTATATATAATTCATGGGAATAATATTTCTATAGGTTTGAATCATCAAAAGAGTAGTCTATGAGCCATATTTTCTAAGTTACAAGCCAGGTTACTGCATGTCTTTGCTTATCACACATTGTATCCTTATGCAAAAAAAAGAAAACACATAGGGGATAAATACATAAGTCTGAGACCCTCTTTAGATTATTTTCCAAGTAGGAAAAACCCATTAATAAAGGAGTCTTTTGGGTAGCTCAAAAATGTGAGCCCACTAACCCATTTTTACCATAGTCACTATAAGGGTCCAAATCTAAGGATTGATCATTTTATAAAGAGTGACATGCTATGTGAAAAATATAAAAACATAAGAATAAAATCAACATAAAACCATAAGGCTCTAGTTGGTCACATCTGTATCTAGTTAGTATTCCATACATAATGCTTGCATTAAGGTTAGACACGTGTCAATGCAACTATCTAGATCTGATACAAGTATTTGAGGCCACATAAAAAATATTTATAGAATATAATGATTGTTCTAGAATCATCTTCAATCCACTTTCACCCTATTTGAGATTATAATTGCATATGTATAGAAATCCAAGTATCATTTTATTCTAATTTATTACAATATCTATCAATTTATGTACTTTACTATTTTTAATAATCTTCACTGTATAAATTTAGAACATTATTTATTGAAGTTTTATATTGATTGGCTTGCTACTTAGTTTATCTCACCATCTTTGTGTAAAATATAATCTAATCCCCTTAATCCTAGATATCCCCACATATCTAAAATTTAGGGCTAAATTAAGGTTGGATTTTTATTTCTTTGAGGATAAATACTAAGCCAATCAATCTTTTTATGTAAATTTATGCTTTGGTAGTCTAATTTATGTCCCTCTCTTGCTTGCCCTATCATAATTCTAGAAAAATTTATATTCAAATAATAATAATCTCCTCAACTTTGTAATCAAAATAAATATATTAATAAATAGATGACTATGGAGTTCTTTATTTTTAATCTGCAAATGTAATTGGTGGTTGTGAATCTTATTCTTCATAGTTTGGTTTTCATAGACTCTTAAATCAAATCTATTGGTGGTTGTGCATTTGATAGTTATGTGAGAGATTGATTTCATGGACGTTTACAATCAAGACTAATGGATTTGCCTTCATTATAGCAAACTTTTTCTTCTCTTTTTCCCTTTTATTTTATCATTTTTATCATCAGTTAAGCTAGGGTTTGCATGAAATATATTGTTATCATATTATCTTGATTACAATATATTTTACATTAATCTTAATTTAATTTTTGAATGTCTATGTAATGGAGTGAATGAACTTTTAAATCAACTGCACTATTTATTATCAAAACTCAAAAACATCAACTTCATCATTTGGGCATAGGTTGAAAATGCATTGTTACTACTATTCAATAAAACATAGCTTACCCATATTACTAAAATGGGTACACTAGTATTTTACTCTAACTTGTTAAAATACCAAAATTACATTTAAAACTTTAGAACCAATAAAGGCCACTTGTATTGGAATAGTTTCACATATACCAAGTGGGTTATTTATTAGACCACGATCAACAATAATAGACCTTAGGGAGACCTTTGATCCTCATTTTAAGAGAGGTTGGATATATGACCATATCAC
Organism: Torreya grandis; assembly: GCA_037957365.1. NCBI lineage: Eukaryota > Viridiplantae > Streptophyta > Pinopsida > Cupressales > Taxaceae > Torreya > Torreya grandis. The sequence goes on along the minus strand of JARHVA010000440.1, from coordinate 3,164,777 downwards.
CTAGTGTTGGTGTCACAAATGAAGCTTGAATTATACCTATGAAAGAACTCAAACCTTAAATATAATGTTCTTGCATAAATCCATGCTTATTCAGTAGGTGGGTACTATAGATTCTTGAAGACTTATCATAGAATCAAACATGATTTATTTTTGGGAGATAATAAAAGGGGAAGTTCAATTTTTTTGGGTATAATTCATACATATCAAAAAAAAAGTGTGATACGATTAATACCTTGGGTCTTCTATAACCTCTATCTATTCTTAGCCAGAGGTGGGATGAGGTTTATATGGATTTGATCAATAGATTTCTCAAGTTTGAGGGGGGAAATGTCATCATGGTGGTCATGGATAGACTCACCAAATATTCTCATTTTTCTTGTCACTTTTGTTTATAATAAATATAACAATTATTTTTATATGTGTAGTTTATAATTTTCATGGGACCCTAAAGATGTTAGTAAGTGATCATGATCCTAAACTCACTAGAAATTTTTAGAATAATCTATTATACAATTTGGGTACTTAACTAGATAATAGTCATCATATCATCCCAAATTTAATGGTAAAACTAAGGTGGTCAATAATTTATTGGAGGGTAATCTCAATATTTTTCTTCAAATATACAAGAGATATGGGTTTAATGGCTGTCACTAGGAAAATGGTGGTATAACACTTCTTTCCATGTCTCATCCAAAATGTCTCCAATTTTGGCACTATATGGGTACCATCTACATTTCATCAGCTAATATTTGAGGGTCAAACTAAAGGTTATAGCAGTCAAATAACATATTCAACACTATCATGAGGTACTCTTTAGTATTAGAGATAACTTGGAAATGACACAAAAGTGTATAAAAATAAGTGACCAATATTGTAGCGAAAGACATTTTAAAGTCAAATATTGGGTTTTTATGTGATTTCATCATATAAACAAATATAACTAAAATAAAATAAAAATTATAACAAGATTTCACCTAATTATTATGGCCCTTATCAATTCCTACTAAATATTGGTAGTGTAACATAAAATTGGAGTCATCATAGTCAATGAAAATATATTCAATATTCCAAATTTCCCACTTGTAGGATGCCACTAGACAAAGAGTAAATAGATTTCCTACATCTTGATGATGAGGGCATAATAGTTTTAGAACTTGAATAAATAGTTTACACATAGACTAATGGGCTAAGGACAAGGGTGATTATAGAGTATTTGATTAAGTGGAATAATATGGCCAATGAATATGCAACATAGGAGGATGAAGTGTTCATGTAAAAGCATCCAATGAACATCAACATTGAGGAAAACATTGGTTTGAGGGGGAGGGAAGTTATACATCCTTAATATATAGCATTTATTAGAATTTATGTGGTAGACTTATGGATAGTATAACCTTTAATTTAGTCATATGATTATCTATATAGATTCATATTGTCTACATAGCATAATTAGGCTATTTATAAGAAGTAATGGTTAGTATTTGATCATCACATTGTAAATTATTTTATTATTTTAAGGTTGTGGAGGTTTGCTCCTAAATATAAATTGCTTATATACATAATTATTTTTATGTTATTTCAATCATATTGTATTTATTATTGTGATTCTACTTTACTGGTATAATAATTTCTTGACAAAATATGAACATAGATTTTAAAAATTCATCAAAATTGCTAAGTTTGTGAAATTAAACACATAGGATACTAGCCTATTATGTGCCAAACTTATTAGAGTTATTATCAATGAAGCTTATGTTATGCATGTGGATTATATTTAAGGGTAGGTGCCTAAATCCTCTAGCATCAAAATATTGGAGATGTGTAAGGTTATCCTTATAATAACCATTAACTAATGATAGAAATCTTAAATTTCAAATTTCATCCAATTTTTATGAATTTATAGGGAATTATAACAATCAAATTCTTTTTTTTGCATGATGATGAAATAAATCAATGCAAATAAAGAAGAAAGTGATGAATGTAAGTAAAATAAATATTTTATCAACTAGGTAACCCCACATAAGTTTTTGTCCATCATGATTTATAAAGAAATCATTGACCGCTATTAATGATTTAGATTATTATTGTCCATGACCCCTTAGAAATTATGTTTTAAGATTACAATATAGGTAATCCAAAAGTGTCTTGGAAAAAAACTTCATTTTAAAAATATATTTGCTTGGTTTATTAAATTTATTTTATTCAGATGAGTGGAACTAGTTAGTCATAAAATATTTTTTTATTTGTTTGACTCTCTTCACGGTGAAGGTTAAATAAAAAGCATAAATTTTGGTTGATAATAAATAGAATAATTGACAAAAAATTTTCAAAATGTGTATATAGTCAGCATTATTAAGTCATTGCAATCAAAATAGGAAAGTCGTGAGGTTGAAACTCATCGATGGAATAATTTTTTTGTGTTTATTCAATGACCAACATTTATGTGTTATAGTTATGCTTAGGATATATAGTAAAGATTAACCAACATGCATAAATGATGGTTGATAATAAATATAACTATTGACAAACACTTTCAAAATGCACATGCATTCAAAAAAGCTAGGTCATTGTAGTCAAAATGGGTACGTTGCGATGTCAAAATATAATGATGAGGGAAATTTTTTACATTCACAATAGTTAAAGACCAACATTTACACATTTTAGTTATGTTCAATAATTCAAAAATGGGGACATCGACAATTTATTATAAATTCATTCTTGATATTTTTTTCATTCATTATTAATGTTTTATTAATTAAAATTTAGGTATTACGTCTAAATATAATATTGATCATTCTTTGCTTATGCCTAGACTCTACTTCAATGGTTTTTATTATGAATTATTTATAATTCTTATTTATAAAGTCATATTATAGCCTTCCATGTGATTCAAGTACTACTACTACATATGAAAATCAAAACTAATTTATGCTTTTCTTGGATATTAAGCACAATTTTAATATTTATAACTCTATATATAACAATAGGAAAAAAATCATCTTGTGACTCACTCTATACTTGTATATTTTTTTCCAAAAAATTTGTGACACTTAGACACCATCTAAACTTTATTTTTGCCTACATCTACATTTAATATGTGTTTCAAAACTGACCCTCTTTCACTCTCACCATCACCTCTTTTGAATTCTAATGTTTTGTTAGCCTCTATCAATAAACACCACCTATTAATAAAATAAGAAAGGAAGGATTGTTTTGAGATTAACTAGTGTGTGTATGCAAAGAGAAATGCAACTGAACTATAAATCAATCCTAGCTTGGAGAAGATAAATCCTACTTACACTTTTGATTTTTGATATATTAGATATTCAGGGGCATGACCAAGATGGATCTGCTAAACCCTATCAAGGGATATCTTACCATAATAATATCACTAGGGAGGGTTCCAAATCCTCCAATAAAGTAAAACTATGCAATAACCCTACTTAGATCTTCTATTTTCATATTCACTAAACTAATAACAAGTAACATAAACTATAATCTAGTGCTTACCAAATCTTATGGAACAAAATGGGGTTAGTAAACATAAAAGTAAACATGCATTAGAGAATCATATATAATCTATGTATAGGTAATACCCTAATACATGGAGAGAGCAACTATCTACTAAAGAGAAGAGCAAAGTTAGAGATACTTACCTTGAAAATGAACCCATTGAGACTTAATATCTCCATTAGCCAAATGTGCTTTTCAAGAGGTTGTTGTGGTTTTTAAGGATCACTAAGAAAGGCCAAAGCATCAAAAACTTTTACACAAGACAAAATTCTTCTCCAAGTAGAAACCCTAAGATAAGACTCCTAAAGTAGAATGATGGAAGAACATATTGTAAATAAGCACAAATTAATAATTAACTCTTGATATCTCTCTAATAATGGTGAAATGAATGTGTTTATATAGCTAAATCTAATCCTATTTCTTCCTCAATGTTTAGCCATCAAAGTTGGCCAAATTGACTCTATATCGACATTGACAAATATAAATGAGGTGGTCTATGTTGACTAAGGGCTGACCTAGATTGCAAATGAGTTTTTTAATTAGAGTATAGGGTTGATGGGGTTGATAGTGTATCATAAACTATCAAAAAGGATTTTATAATAGGGAAGGGCTAATGAAGGTGGAAGATGACTAGAGGAGGGTGGAAAATAGGAGGAAAATCTTAGGGAAATGTTTTTAGGAGACAGTTGGATTGATAACATGTGGTAGTATAGGGAAAAATCCTATGAAATACCAATGGTTTTCCCACCTTTTTCTTAATTCACCCTTTAAGGCGTGCACTCATAGGATTGAGACTCAATGGGTTTGTATAAGATAAAATGCATCAATAATTGATAAATTTTAAAATATTGTGTGTGTGTGTGTGTGTGTGTGTGTGTGTGTGTGTGTGTGTATGCCCCAATAAAATCTCATAATGTATCACTTAGGTGTAATAGGTGATGGTGATTTGATAAAATAACATAGATAGCAATAGATAATGATGAGGCTAACAAAATTTGTATTTTAAAGCAAAAAGAACTAAAATTTAAATGACTAAAATAATTGAAAAGTAAAATTAATGTATGCATACCTTGACTTACCTTTATTTATAGATAGTTGTCTATTGTGTTTCTAGTTTTTATCATGGAGGGCATAAAGACTTATTTTGACAAACCTAGGGATATAAAACTAAAGAGCAAAAATAAACAAATGAAAAAAATACAAGATAATTAATGTTATGTGGATGAGATGTACTTAAAATTTTGGAAAGCTAGGATGACTAGTGCTATATTATACCAAATTACCAATTCAAAATTTAGAGTAAATTAGGTAACCAAAAATCCAAGGCTACTAAAAACCAAAAAATCAAATAAGTAAACCTTAAGTACGAAAGACAAACTCATCAAGTTAAACCAAGGATACATGTCAAAAATGGTAATCAAATATTAATGTAAAAGTAGTAACAATACTTCAAAAAATATGGGAAAGAAAAATGGTAAAACACCATTTATGAGTGAGTAGTGACAATCCTTAATCATTAATGGAAAAAGTGCGTAAAAAGGGAAAACAACATTGGTGAGTCAAAAGTAACAAGCCAACCTCACTCAATAATGGAAAAAGTATGTGAAAGTATAAATAGACCTAGGTGTTCATAAAAATGGGATTAAAACAATTGAAAATGGTAAAATAAATCAAGTCACATCTAGAGATGTAGAGCCATGGTATAAAGAAAATAATCCATAGTTACTCAAACATATTATTTGGTTTTAAAAATAGATGAAACTGAAATAAATTCATGCTCTCATGTTTTTAAGATGTGAAGAAGAGGGAATATAGAATAAGGGAAAAAAATTTAGAATCACATTTTCCTATCAAGGGGGGGAATGAAGGAAAAATCAAGTAAGAAGAACTCTTTATCAAAGTCAAGAAATTCAAATTAGGCTTATCAAAATAGGACTATGAAGAACTTATCCTAGCCACACAAATATTAGATCAATAAATTAATTAGTTATATCATCCCATAAAGGCTATATGCATAAATATTAAAATGGACCTACCTTCCTATAACATGTTTCCCATTCCTCAGGACTCCTTATAGAGTCATTGGTCTACTGTATCACCACATAGTTTGTTAAAATATCCTATTCTAATATACTTGCCTACTCCACCCCAATGGACCTTTAATTTATCATGAGGCCAAATTTGGAGGTTGATATTTGATTATATATAAGATATGTGCTTTGAATCATGTCTTTTTGGTGTGATTTTGACTGTGTATGTTACCTTTTGTATCATTTCCTTTTGTTTTTAATGATTTGGATTTTAACTTTATTGATTGGTTTTTCTATTGCTCCTCCATATGGATTTAAAAAACCAAACTTGGGTACTTAATATGAATTTAATTTGAATACATTGGACTTGATTACTAAGAAAGAGAACTTGGAGAGCATGGTGTCTAAAAGTCTTGTTAATTCAGGTGAAATAAAAGAGCTATCTTGATTTTGACCTTGATTTATCTAATGTGGAGTGAAAGGAATTTAAGAGGAATAAAACATGAAGAAATTTGTATTAATTCAAATCATACAAAAATGTGACAAAGGGTGAGAAAGGGGATACAATGATGGTAAAAGTGTAATGCCTTATCAGAATAATGAGGGAAGTGTAGGAAAATATGCTAACACAATTTGTTGTGCAAATTTTATCTACAAAAAGAGCAAAAGCTAAAGCTAAGAACAAGAGATAAATTTTTTTTGACCATTATAAACACATTATAGAAAAATAACATTGATTTAAAGATGGTGATTTTATGAGGAAGGCTTGGTCCTATCCATTATCTTACACTGCAACTCATAAAATAAAAACCCATAAGGGTGCACAATGTATGTGAAAATTAAATGGGATAAACATAGTATTTATTAGGAAGGTAAAGTCTTATCCATGGTCTTACACTACAACTCACAGAAGAAAAACTCAATAGAGTACCAAAAGCATTGGAAAATTAATGAAATAATGAGGGCAAAATAAAAATCATGAGGAAAACTGGGTCCTATCCACAGTTTTACAATGTAATTTATGAGAAAAGGGGAAACCAAAGGACAAAAAAGAAGGGATTAAGGTTTGTGAAAAGAGAAGCTTCTATAGAGGGTGAGACCCATGTAAGTATCCTAAAAAAAGTATTAATAGGATAACATATAGAAATCAGGATAATAAGGGAAGGATTTAGGCAAAATACTTTTTAAATAATTATGTATTGGTGGGCTCTTTGAAAATATGGCCATCATTATTTTGAAGGTGATAGGTGCTTGGACAAAGGATGTATTTGACTAAATAAGGGCCCCACCATTTTTTGGCATATTTAACTTCTTTGTCATGAGTTTAGTCTAGTTTAAGTATAAGATTAACAACATTAAAAGTGCAAAATTTAACTCTTTTGTTATGTTATTTGGCAATGTGAGCCTTGTATTAGTGATTGTGTTGTAGGGTAGAAAGATGATGTTTGTAAATAATATGAAGAGAATGAAGGTGAGATTAACATAATTATTCATTGGGTATGACACCATGAAGAGAGATACAGAGAGATGGTAGCTCAAATTCTAAAGGGAGGACTGATTTAAAACCATAGACTAACAAAAATGACATTACCCCAGTAGCAATATGTATGCCAGTGTGATAGGACCAAAGAGTGAGATATAGATGAAGATACCAAACCTTATGGGTTTTATGGATTGTCTTCTATAAAATTTTATTATGAATTTTTTTGGTGTCAACTTGGACATTGCATTAGGAATGATAAGGCGTGTAAAATTTTTGATTGATTTTGAATTTAGCATGTAACTATTTGATGTCTTTATTTTTTAAGTTACCACCATTATCTAAAATGAGAGTATGAGAAACACCAAAGTGTAAAATGATTTGATTTAGGATGAATTTGGAAATGGTGGTACCAGTGACATTGAAGAGGGGCATAACCTCAACCCATTTGGTAAAATAATCGGTAGTTATGATAATAATGACATGCCCTTCTTGATATCTAGGTAATTTTCCTATGAGATCTAATCCCCACATGGAAAATGGCCAAAGAGACTCCACAATTTGAAGCTTTACTAGAGGTGAATAGATTATATCATTATGAAGTTAACAAGAAGTACATTTTTTAGTGAATTTAATGGTATCCTTTTCAATAGTGGTCCAAAATTATCCCATACATAAGCATTTGTGGGCTATGGCATGTCCACAATAGTGGCCATAAAAAATTCCCCCATGTGCTTATTCAAGAAGAGGAATAACTTCTTTAATAACATAGGATAACATGGTACCTTTATCATTATGATAATACAGGATTTTATATTGAAAGACATACTTGAAATCTTGTTTGTGAATTCAAGTTTTTTGTGGGAATCAATGTTTGGAGGATAGGTTTGGTAGTGAAGAAACTGAATGATGTATTTGTATCATGGGATTTGTCTAATGGTGATATCCTCAATGTGGAAGATGAGTGAATCTTATGGTTGAATGGAATATGGGGACTTTATTATTTGGATAATAAAAGTGGAATCAATAAAACCTTAGTGTGGATGAATTTTAGATGATAAATAAGCAAGTGAATCAATAATAGAATTTTGATCTTGAGGGATAGGCTCAATGGTAAAAGAAGTAAAGTCTTTGGCAAGGGTAGTGACTATTTGATGATAAGCAATGTTTTTTTCACTTTTTCATTTATCATCACCATTAACCTGGTAAAAAATGAGTTAAAAGTCACCCAAATCATGTAAATATGTGATATCTAAATCAAGAGCTACTCTCATGCCTAGGATTAAGGCTTTGTATTCTGCCATGTTGTTAGTGACATTGAATGTAAGGTGAAATGCCAAAGGGATAATTTTACAAAGAAGAATAGTGAGGATAGAACCTACCCCAACTCATTTAAGGCATTTGGCACTATCAAAATAAAGGGTCCAAGTATCTTCATTTAAATCGATAGTAATTTTAGGAATGTATTTGATAACTAATTTTATTTTAGTAATATTAGGGAATATGGAGGACTCTTCAAGATGGCCTACTTTATGATAAATAATGAAGTTATGGAAGTAATATTTAAGAGATAAGGCTTTATTAAGACCTTTAGTATAGAGAATATTATTGTTGAGATGACTATCTTGAAGGTGGTCGATAGCTAGTATAGGATCTATTTCAAGTTGATCAACAATGATTTATCCTTTGACAACTTTTTGTGTAATAATTTAGAGATAAAATTATGTGAGAAGGACCATCTTCTTGCAAATTATATATCTAGGAAGAAAGGATTTGGATAATAAGTGACAGAGTGGATCATAATGGATGATAATTTAGGTGGTTTGATAAAGCATATAATGTCAAAGCTTTTCAATGGAAAAATATATGGTGAGGCAATCATGTTATACTTTTTTATAACATTTATCATAGTTGAAGAGGCCATGATTGATATAATATATGACATATTCCATTTTAGTAACATCATGTTGGGAAAGCATTACCCCAACTAATAAGGGAGTGAAATAAGTATATAAGATTAACAAATGATCATTATAATGTAGATGAAGAGTGGGTGTGTGAAATAAATATTATTTCATATTATCAAATGCATTTTGACAAGGATCTATCCATTCTAGGGCATTACCTTTCTTGAGAAGAGAATTAATAGAATAGATACAATAAGCTATTTTGGGAATGAATCATCTAATATCCCTAGTTTTACCAAAATAAGTGTGAATATCTATAATGGAATGAGGGATGGGCATGTTGATAATAACATTGATCTTGATAGGATCGACATCAATGCCATGAAGAGAAAATAAGAATCCCAATAGTTTTCTAGATGTGACACTAAAAACACATTTGTAGGGATTTAGTCAAACTTTATATTTAATGAGATGATCGAAAATGATATCAAGATCAAAGAGATGATTCTAGTGGATTTTGGACTTAGTAATGAGGTCATTTACATAGGCCTATACAATTCTATGTATAAGATCATTAAAAATGTGGGTCATCTCCCATTGATAGGTATCTCTGACATTTTTGAGGCTAAAGGACATTTTAATATAATAATAGGTACCCCATTCCATGGTGAAATTTGTCTTATGTTGGTTTTTGGGGGAAATGTGAATTTGATTATGCCCTAAGAAACCATCCAATAGGGATAAAATTTCATAACCAATAGTGGAATCAATGATGGAATTTATAGAAGGTAAAGGGAAGTTGTCCTTGAGACAAGTAACATTAACATTATGGAAGTTAATGAAAATGAAAATGATCATGGTGACTTTATTACGAACATGGACAATGTTTCAGACCCATTCTGAATAGTCCTCAAGCTTGATAAACTTAGCGTAGAGAATTTTAATGATTTATTTATGGTATAAATTAGAAACTTTTGGTGGAATTTTTTGTTGCTTTTATCATACAGGTTTGAAATCAAGATAAATGATGATGTTGTGTACCATGATGATAGGGTAAATAGTGGGCATGTCCTTGTAGGACCATGCAAAAATATCATGATATTTATCAAAGAATAAGTTGAAGTTATCATGTTAAATTAGTGTACATTTGTGAGAGACTGTAATTGGTTGAGTGCATGATAGGGTACCATATCCAATTTTGGTAGTTTCGTTGATAAGCATAACATTTCCATATAGTAAATGATATGATGTATTAGGTAAAGAGGAAATGGTATTTGTTTTAAGATCAATGTTAGTGATGAAGTTATTGAAACAAGGGGCTTTCATGTTTAAATTCTTGAGTTTGGGATATTGCTAAGGTAGTTGATGTTATCGAACATGAAGCAATTAAATAATGGATTCATCACTAGGTAAGGTGGGAAGAGGACCATAATAATCAAAATTTACTTTGAGATTGATAATTGGATTACCATAGTGATCATATTCTTATTATATTTGATGTAAATTTATGTCCTTGACATCTAATGTAATCTCATGAGTAGGTGGAGTAAGGGAAGAAGGTTGATTGAATTTGATTGGTTTGTTGTTAGCATCAGTGATGGGGGAAGAATTGGATGTAATTACTAGTTTTTTAGGTGGTAGAGAAGATGTAGGAATTTATAGAGGTTCATAAGGTAATATTTATTCAACCACCCAAGGAGTATCAAGGAGTAGAGAATTAGTAGGAGGTATGTGACCATTAGGTGATAACTAAAATTTAGTGGAAATGGTATGAACATCATGATTTAAAGCATGTATTTTGGTTAAAGTTTTTTGATACTGTTGAACATCCAAGTCTCATAATTGAGCTTGGGCCATGATGTAGTTATCATCATAGGTTGAACAAATTGTACATGCTTGATATTTAGGAGGAGTTTCAAAAGGGGAAGTTCCTAGATCATTGAATTTTTGTGGAGACATGATTAAAGGATATTTAAATAATTTTTCCACCCCATATTCATTTCATGTGAAGGATTCCTAAGCATTTCATTTAGTTAGTGATCTCATCAATGAGTGGGATGATGTGATCATGAGGTAATAAAGAAGGAAGAAGCCACTGTGATATATAAGGAGGTAGCTTAGTAGTGATTAAAGTATGTTGTAATTCATTAGGTCCATCATCATTTGAATCAAAAAGAGTGACATGTAAATCTAGATTTATGTTGACAAATTCGGGTAAGGGAGCACTATTGATTATTGGAATGGTAGGAATGTGATATTGAGATTTAGGATTTAGAAGTTGAAAACTCTAAGGATTGGGATCATCTTCATGTTTATACCTTTTTCCATTATTAAGGAAATTGATATGTTAGCTACCAAAAGAGGTGATATTCCTCATTCTATGAGTCCATGGTTGTCTTAGGAGTAAGTTTTAATATAGGGGTAAATTGAGGACCATAATATTAGTTTGAATAATCTTAGGTCTAATTGTAAGAGGGATCTAAATACAAGCAAGTGGATTTTTATTAGTTTTGTCAAATCCATAACATGTTAGGCAGGTTTGCTTGAGATGATCTTTATTATATAAAAGTTATTAGATGAGCCACAAAGATGTCACATTAATAATGGACCCTTCATATACAAATACTTTATGACTAAGATTGGTAATGATGGATATTTTAGTGAATAGGGGTGGATCATTGGTGAAAAATAGGATCTCATAATTAATCATGTCTTATTAGAGGAATTATATTGAAGGTTTTAAATAAGGACAAATGGATTAAATGGTATGCATGGTGGTTGTTCAGGGCTCATGAGAGGGTGGTTATTATACAAAATATGGTTCTTCAATTTATTGTAATTGTTGTATGAGAAACTTACGATGATAAGGGGAAGTGATAAATAACTCAATATGAGGTATATTACAAGGCATGGATTTTATCTCTTCTAAGAAGTTCTAGTGGGTATTGGAAGAAGAACCATTATGAGGTTTAGAAGGTAAGTTAGATTTTGGACGAATGGAAATGGTTGGTGATTTAGAATAAGGAGATAGTTCCTCATTATTTTCTAAATCTAGGTGAGTCATTATATCATTTATGAAAAGTTTTTATTCAAATGATGGTTTCTTAGGTTTAGTGATGGGATATTTGTGAGACAATTTGTAGTGATAATTGACCTTAGCCGCATTAAAATATTTTTTATTATTATAATATTGGTTATAGTTGGTATTAATGACACAAATATCCTTGTTAGTTTATTGAGAATTAGATATGGAAAAAGATTTTTGGTTACTAGAAGAAGAAGATTTGGGAGCTTGTCATTTTTGAGAAATAGTGTTATATGATCGATGATGGATTTAAATCATGGATTCATGATTGAATAAATCACCAAACATATATGAGATAAAAAATTTGGTATGTCATCTACAAGTTTCATGAGAATTATCAATGTTGGCATGAAACCAAAAAAATTTATTAGGATCATACCATTTATGAGGATTATTTGGATAAGTAAATGGTTTAGAGGGAACTAAAAATTATTTCATTTGATGTACATACAATGGTGTGTGAGAAGATGGGGGATTTTTGGCTTTGGTAATTCTTAGATCGGTTGAAGGGGTATTACTAGCTATTACATTGGTAGAAGTTTGAAAATAACCTTTGAGGAATTTGGTATTAGGTCCAAAATATTTCATTAATAAGTTTTGATGCTTGGATTGGTCAAGAGATTCATTAAATGTTTGAGGGGTAAAAGTTCAAATCTTATATTGAAGAGGAGTTAAGTTGGTTATAAATAGTTTAAATATATTATCATCAGTCATGTTATGGTCATCCTAGTGGGATAAATATTTATATCACTTGATAAAATCATGAGATGATTTAGTGGGAAATTTCTTAGCATTGATGAAATGGCTAAGGCAATTTTTGGGAAGACCATTGTGTTGAAACTATTTAACTAGAGGATTGACTAAATATTCTAGTTACCATATGGAATGTTTGGGAAGTTGGTTGTACAATTCCAATACATCACTAGTGATGGTTTTAACTATAAGTTTAGTTGTGTTGAAAGTATTAGTTTGGATCCACTCTTTGTAAAGATTGCTAAATGATTTGAGGAAAGATGCAGGGTATTTAGTCCCATCATAATTAATAGTTAGAGATATGTTACCAATATCAATGAAAATAATGAAAGGGGCTAAAGGCTCATTTTGTATGTTTTAAAGCATCTTGTTATTCATGATGGGTTGGGGAATGGAATTTTCCATGACATATTTAAGAGGTAGAGGAATAAAGTTTTCATTATTTTGAGGGAGTAGAATAGGAGGTTGATTAGCCATATTGATCAAATAATGTTATAGTTGCATCATTTGGGAGGTGTTAGATGTTTGCATTATGATTATTTATTGCATTATCTATACAAGAATTTGGGTTCTATCAATTGGTGGGTTGGTGTTTGTAGTAAGACTCCTTGAATTGGTATTAGGGGAAGGTTGTTATGAGGTGGATTACTAGTGGTGTTATTAGATAGACTTGTGTCAACTTCTCCCACATTGTGATGAGATGCTTGAAAATGGGAATTGTCTTGATAGGTACAAAAAGGATCTGATCCACCTACCTCATCTTGAGGCATGATTTAAACCATGTTACAATACAAATATGAGGAAGGGAAAGAATTAATCCAAGAGTGAGGATTCTCTTGGGAGGTAAAGAAAGGAATAAAGGATACACCATATAGTGTCTAAATAGATTCAAGTTGTCCAAGAAGATTTTGATAGGGGATTTCTTGATGCCTAATGAAATAAATTAAATTTATGAAATAAGAAGAAAAATCAAGGACAAAGTCATCTAGAAAGAGAATAAATTCAGCCAACACAAAAAATAGGCACCAAGTCAACTGGGTTGATAAAGTATTGCTAAAATAGAGGTTGAAAAGAGTAAAAAGCTATATGGGTCAACTATGTACTACTAGATAGAGGCTAGAATAGAGAGATAAGAAGACACAATCATGCATGTCAACTTTGTACTACTTGAAGGAAGGTGGAATAGTTTATAAGAGACTGTATCAACTAAGATGACAATGTTCTAAAATAAGGAAATTTTTTCAAGATAGTTTAAATCAAGAATTGAAAACAAACATATGAACAATTGGATTAATGTGATTGATCAAATTGGGGTACACAACACAAACCTTTCACCAATATTGGCTAATTCAAGTTTTTAAATATAACACACAATGATCAAAGAGCAAGCAATCAAATGAAAAGTAAATGATAACTAATTGGTCACCATAAGTGTTATTAGATTATTATAAAGTTTTGATTTTAGTGTGATAGGTAGGTTGGCTGAAATAGGGAACTATAAAGTAGTCTAAAGTTAGTTTTGGTATGTTGGGTTGAAGGGGATATATATTGGCAATGGTATTAGCTTGGTATTGGGGCCCACCCCCCACTTCCAATCCTAAAATTATAAGGGTGTTTTGTGGTTTACCAATATATATCATTAATCATGTATTTATACTTGGCCAAAAAACCAAGTCCACTTCACTTTGGTGACAAAATATAATTAGGTAGGCCTTATAAAGAGAAATGTTTAAATGCATTTTGAATGTTAAGTGATTTGGTTGTGTGTACAAAAGAGTAAAATAGTGTAACTAAAATGATAATTTGAAAAACCACCTATTGAGACTATGTGAGTTACTCTAAACATGCAAAGAACTAAAAAGGAAATGTGAATTAATTACTAGAAAATAAATGTCAATTCTTTTATTAAGAATAGTACAGAGTCAGTTTAGGTGACGTTATATCCAAATAGTATGAAAAAAAGATGACTGGTCACTACTGTTCTATAGAAGTAGAGTTTTTCAGAATAGAGTCAAATGGGTCAATTATGTCTCTCAGATAGAAGAAAAACTACATAAATAAGTTGGCTAAGTCAACCTAGTAAACTATAGGTTTATAGATTTTTAAAGACTCCTAAATTATGAAAAACAAAATTAAAAGAAGAGCTAAAATGATAGAGAGGGAAAAGAAAGGAGCCTTAGTGGGATTGAAGATGATTTAGATTTCAATTTTTTATGTTGTAGTGTTTTAATTACTACTTTAAATTTTTTCAATTTGGGTCAATTGGTTTGATCTAGTTCTACAAAACTCTATGTGATTAAGAAGTAATAACTAATAGAGTCGACTTGTTTGACAGTGTTTGCTGACTTGTATGTTGATAGAATAAATTAATAGAAAAAATTGACCTATTCAACATTGTATGATAATATATAATGGGAGAATAATATTTTGGAATTATTTGATCCATTAAATTGTAGTTGATAAAGATATGCACAAATAGAACATAGTAATTTTGAAGCAACTATGTGTTAAATCTATGCATAGAAAGTTAGAACTATATCAAATATTTGATAAAATAATAAACATATAATAAAATGATAAAAATGATGGAATTAAATAAAACTTATAAAGGTTAGATTCATGTCGGGTTCACTAGAATGTATGTAAAGGGAATTACAATTGATCTATAAATTAATCCTAGCTTAGAGAAGATAAATCCTACTTACACTTCCAATTATTGATACATTAGATATTTGGGGTCATGACCAAGATGAATCCACTAGACCTAGTCAAGGGATATATTACCAAAATATTATCACTAAGGAGGGTTCAATAGTCTCCATTCAAGCAAAACTATGCAATAACCCTAACTAGGTCCTATGTTTTCATATTCACTAAACTAATAACAAATAAAATAATATTTTATATAGTGCTCACCAAATCTTGTGGAAAAAAATGGGGTTAGTAAACATAAAATTAAACATGCATAAAATAATCCTATTTGAGTTATGTATAAGTAAGACCCTAATACATGGAGAGAGCAATATATTCAAAATCCATTACTTATGATACTTATATCTACTAAAGAGAGGAAAAAATTTAGAGATGCTTACCTTGAGGATGAATCCATCGAGACTCAATATTTCCCTTGGCCAAAGGTGCTTTGAAATAGGTTATTGTGGTTTGTAAGGATAATTAAGAAATGCTAAAACATCCAAGACTTTTTCACAAGGCAAGATTCTTCTCCAAGCAAAAACCCTAATATAAGACTCCTTAAATATAATGGTGGAAGAGTAAATTGTAAATAAGTGCAAATGAATAATTAAATCTTGATGTAAATGAATATGTTTATATAGATAAATATAACCCTAGTCATTTTTGAACATTTAGCCAATAGAGTTAGCCCAATCGACTCTATATCATTGTTAATAAAAACAAATTAGGTCCTAGTCTATGTCAACTAAGGGATAACTTAGACCCTAAATGAGATTTTTCAATTACAGTATAGGGTCGATGGAGTCGATAAAGTATCATAAATTATCAAAAAGGATTTTAGGATAGGGAGGGGATAATGAAGGTAGAAAATGACTAGAGGAGGATGAAAAATAGGAGGCAAAGATTAGGGAAATGTTTTTAGGATATGGTTGGATTGATATCAAGTGGTAGTATAAGGATAACAATCCTATGAAGCACTAATGGTCTACCCACCCCTTTCTCGGTACACCCCTTAAGGCATGAATTCAAAGAGATTGAGACTCGATGGGTTCCTTCAAGATAGAAACCATTAGTAATTGTTAAAGTTTGAAAATATTATGTGTATATAGTGTGTCTTGGTTCAAACCAATTATTAATTATAGAGAATAATATTTTATTACATACCATTAGTATTGTTGCATTTTAAAAAGAGTGCTTATTCCTCAAACTTTAAACTTGAGTAATATATTTTACTAATAAATTCCCATGAAATGGAAAGTTATGTTTGTTTGATTTACAAAATTCCTACAAATAGAGATATTTCTTATATATACAATTATGACCATACTCCACACATCCTTTTACATTGTCAGTCAAACTTTGAATTTATATTAAGGATAATACAATAAATATTCCATGGACCATATGCATCATCCACTATGTGATGAAATAAATAGTGAGAACACATCATGAATAAGAAATGATTACATATCAACAACCATCCACTTTTTTAATATGATTTCATCCATCATTGTTTACATAAAAATATTATGGACCAAATTCACCTCAAATGTAAATAAACATGTCAACTTAATTTTGAAAATAAATTATATTCCTAATATAACTTATACCATGGACCTACCAAATGGCTCAAAATCCCAATATGAATCATAATGGTATTTTAGTATGAAAAAGTTTGATAGATTTAGAGGACTCTTTTTTATCTCATTTATTCATACACAAAATTCATCACTATATAATTGCATTCTTATTTAACTATATGATTTGGACTTAGCCACTATTAGATAACCCTCACCATCTCCAACCGTTTCAATAAAAATTCCACTAGTAATGCATTGGACTACTTTATAGTAATTCAATGATAAAAATAGTAATGATGGTTACCTTAAAAGAATGAAGAAATTAAAACATTTATTATAATAATAAATCCAAATCATGGATGATTTTTCCTAGAGACATTTATTGAACTCCAAAACTTTGAAATTATAATGTTACATCAATTATTAAAATTTGATAATCCATAAAAGGAAATGTTTTAAAATGTATGTTTAATCTCTTGGAATGATTTAGATGGAGAAATAATCTATTTAATTATTAACACAACATGAGCACAATGTATAAAATTTTATATTCAATTCCATTTTGATCTTTGAGAAGGTTCATGTTTCTAAAAAATAGCATGAACTCTATATGTTCAATCCCTTCTAATCAAGAAAAAAGTTGTGTAGAATTAACAATGAATGAAATTTTTTAGTGAGATATGAAAAGAGAAAATAAAATAGTTTCTAATATTCATTTTCACACAAATTAGAAAGAGAGGATTGAAGCAAAATTCATCTATGTGGCCTCAAAACTACACAACAAATGAATTCAACTACAAACCTTAATAGTTGTGAATGCCAGACTTAAAATTAACCTTGAAGGCACCATTGATTTAATAATACTTCTCCTAAGAACTATAATGTTATACTAGGAATCAATTTAAGCTAACCAACAATAAAATAACCAAAAAAATAGGGTGAACTCAGTAAAATTATCCCATATAAAAACATCTATATAAGTAAAGAAGAGTGGATTACTACTTAGTTTAATATTTTTCAACATGAACTAGTAGGAAGAAATTAATATTTTAACACTTGAGCTATAATATTCCTTTCCTTTATCCAAGTGATAGTATATTACTAATTTCAACTTTCCCTAGCATACTATAAACTATCCTTCTTCCAAAAGGATAGAAGATATAAGCATAATTAAATGAAGAAGTCCCATGGAAGGGGCCTCCTTCTATATTTTCTTAATAGAAAAATTTTAAAAGAATTTTTAGTAAAATTGGTTCTATTAAAAATATTATAGATGATATTATCCAATTTTTTTAAGAGATAATATTTGAAACTATTATATTTTTATTTAGAGGGAATGTTTAAACAAAATTTTCCTATTCATAGTTTCACATTTGGTAAAATAGTTTCCTATAAAATAAGAGTATGGATGGGATACTTTTAATCCCTCCTTTTCACCACCCACTTCAACTCCCTCCATTCTTAATATTGTAAGAGTGTTAAAAAATCTTATACTTCCAAAGGAAATACAAAAATAGTTATAAACAACAAAAGTAAGACCACACCAAGACCATGAAGAGTATCATATTATTAACCAATAGTAAGACACACTTAAAACATAAAAAAAGAGAAACAAAAAAAATTATATAAGTGAAAAAATTAAGGATCACCAAACACAATAAATTTAAAAAGTCCCAATGTCTAATAATCAAAACTAGGTCCCAACTAAGTATTACTAGTCTGAACATTCATAACATTATTCTGACCATATTGAATAGGTCCCATTTAGTGTGAGTATATTTAGATCCTAATTATTTACCAATACTTTCCCTCCTATAGATAAATTATTTTCAACCTCTAATTGATAGAAGATGACTTATTTTCGATTCCAAGTTATGCTATAATAATTTATCTATATTAACCCTACTACCATTGTCAATGAAGTCCTAAATCTTTACTAAAAGATTATTAACATTTTCATCAATCATCTATTCAACACTAATATACAATAAAACACCATACCCCCTATTAGAAGCCCAAAATTAAGATCTAAATATTGAGAAGAATTACCAACACATAAAGAAGGTCATGTTTTTCCCTTTTCCACATAACCATCTAAATTATCATGCCTATTATCAATTATATCTTATTATTATTATTATTGAAGTAAAGCTTACAAGATAGAAATAAATCCATCACTATTATAAATAATTTATTCCTATACAACCTAATTTGATTAAGAAAATATAGCTAAAATAGGTCAGGGTTAGAATCCTGATCAAAGTATACATCATTTAATAGATCCCATTCATATTCTAAGATATAGAGATTTGTAGCAGTCTCATGAATATTTTTCCAATTTAGAAAAATCTTGGGAATCCACCTATATCCAATATAAAATTAGATGTGATCTTAATCATGCCTAAATTTAGGTACTTTTCCATCTCACTTTGTGGCACTTTCACCAGAAGAAATATATGCAAAGAAGCAAACCTCACAGTAACTTTTATAGATAATTTAGTAATTACCCTAACCTTAAACTAAAAAACCTATAAATTAATTTATTTCCACATAAACCAAAAGATATCAGTGGATAAAAACAACCAAAGTTTTTGAAGGGAAACATTATTTTTATTTTTATAAAAAATGTACCCAAAAGCAACATTATCCCAACTAATATCACAAGAAAATACACTATATCAGATATTCAAACAAGTGTTCTAAACACTAGAAATAAAAAGACAAGTAAAGAAAATATGTTCAATAGTTTTCACCCCACTATTTAACCCTTTTTAGAGTTAAGCGTAGGGGGGATAACCTAATCAATTATGGAATAATCTATTTTAAAGTAGGCCAATTAATTAATTTAGATTTACAATATTATAATAAATATACTAAATTTGAGAATATGCTATCAATACAAAAAAGCACAATGCCAAAAAATATTATGAAAGTAATAATGTGAAGGATAAATAACACTTATCTTATGCAAGGATGTATAGTACATATGATAGGCATAGGTGAAGGAAAAGACAATGTGATTATTCACCTTGATTCATTAGATTTTGGAAATTAGCTTTATGTTAGATGGGATGCTAACATCAACATTTATCTCCTAATTTTGATGCTTCTATCTATCTCAACATGAATATACTTTCATATAATAGCTAGTTTTAACTATTAGGGTTTGCTATCACCCTGTAGGATATCAGTTTAGATTATGTGCATAGGTTCCCATAATTAGTCTTTTGCTTAAAACCCTGGGTCTCAAATTAGGGCATGCCAACTTTTAAAACATGGTTTAATTAGATTAGGTGAAGTTGAACTAACCTCAAAGACCCCTCTATCAGTGAATGCTACCTACATAGCCATATACTCTGAAGAGGGCCTTGAACCAATGTAATTTTCAACTTTATGTGGGTTTATGTGTAATTAATTATGTAATATGTTATATGTGAGTGCATATAGTGATCTATATTGTAACTAGACAAAAATTTCTCATGATATAATCTTATAATGATTCACACCTATAAAAATATTAATCCTATGACTAATATGGTAATATGTAAGAATATGGTAGTATAACTCAATTGTGAAAATTATTTTCAATAATGTATTGTGAACTTGAGAGTTTATTTCTAGATTAATAATGAATTACCTTTATTTTGTATTTATACATATTTTAAAATATTCTCATGAGAGGGTTAAATAATACAAATAGGATAGTCCGTATGTATTGGGGGATTTAAAATTTTTATTGCTTGGAAGGAAAGGACGCTAGCATTAGATTTGGGACACTAGCATCAACTCTAATGTCCTAATATAAATGTTAGTATCCATAGGTTAAAATACCACTAAGGATTTGTAACTATCTATTTAGGATGAAAATCAAGTTTCATGTAGAATTTAGGCTATATGTGGTCTATGTCATACAAAAATTAGAGTTAGACTATATGATAAGTAATATGCATAGTGAGATGGTGAATATGAGTCTCTCAGCAATGATAAGGTCATAAATTGAAGGTTTGAGCCATGAGATGTATTTTTTAAGTGTACAAGATTAGTATTCCATAGAAAATTCTTTTTAGTGTCTAAACTCATCACATAAGGTAAAAAAGGCTTATCAAAACCATATTTACAAAGAATCACACCAACAATAGATTTATTATGAGTAATCAATCATCTAAAGTGAGAATTTTTAGGCTCAAGACACGTAGACCATATGACCTCAAATCTAAACTTTCAACCAAAGAAATTATCACATACAACCCACTTATTATTCAAACTAAGGTGGATAATTTTGGGGAATGAGAGATTATAGTATAGAATATTTCAGTAAATTAATTAAGGGGAGGTTCATTAATCCATTTGATACTTTTTCATAACTCTTCACTCTCCAAGATAAACATTGAGCTGGTATTACACATAGAATTCATTAAAAATAATAGGTTAATCTTTGTGAAGAAGGATCTAAAATTTGTTTTTAAACTCTACCTAAGAGGCCCATCTTCTCTATGAGAAGAGATCATTAAAATTCATTAATCCTTTAGAAAACTAAGTAAAATAAGAACAACTCTAGTTAATGCCAATGGACAATTATTAACCTTGATATTCCACAAGGAGATATATATCTTTGACATATTAAACCAAGCCCATTAAATAAAGGTTTCACCACAACTAGATTCTTAACCATATCTTATGTTTTATAAATTGGTTGGAATATAGGGGAACCAACAACCTTAACAAATAAAGACCTAGTTATAAAATATGATATGTGTAACCCTTTCCATTGTGGGTTTCCTTTAGGGAATCCTCTCAACATGTTATGTCCAACTAGGATTTTACATGGTTCATTACCTTTAAGGGATCTAATGATCCAGTTAAACGAAAGAGTGATACCTTGGATTCTTATATCCTTCAGGCCCAACTCACCTAACACTTTGGGATTCTTCAACTTCCCCTTTAAAACCTACCCACTCTTTATTTTTATAAAAAAAATATTTTTTATATCTTTTTTATTTGTTTTTTCTCCAAAAAATTTAGGTGATAATATTTTAAACTATCATATTTTTATTTATAGATAGATTTTAAACAAAATTTGCCTATTCATAAATTCATATTTGGTAAAATATTTTCCTATAAATTGGTATGGGAAACTTCCAACCCCTCATTTCCCCATTTAATTCAAATTTCCCTTTAAAAACTTTCTCACTCTTATTTAGAAAAAAAATTATAAAATTCTCTTGTTTCCATTTTTTTTTATGATACCATTCACTCATTAAAAAATAAAATAAATAGTCCCCTTCATGAAACCCTTGTAATAAAGTTAGGAAAAACTACCAATTCAAGGTCAAATTCAATGTTGTGAATGACATAAATCATTCACATAAAAATGGATTAGACATGGTAACTAAATTAAACAAATCATCACTTAGTTAAAAACTCAAAAAAATAAAAGAGAATCTCTCAAATATTCCCCATGCTTATTTGTTATAGATATATTTCTTTAGGTAGACCAGACCAAATTACTTGTTTGTTATAACATGTATGAGATAAAATGATAATTAATAAATTTATTATTTTAAACTACCATTTTCCTTATCAAATAGATATAAAATACTTGACCATAATATTTAAGATACATTTTATGAAATTTTCTCTAAAATTAGTAGAGGTCTGGGATATTTTACAAAAGGTAGCTTCAACTCCTAGCACTTGTTAATTTTCTTATGGATTTGTTAGTGTCATATAATTTTTCCAATAGGGTAACCTCTTGTTTATTTTAATTATTAAAGATTTTTTAACCAATAATTCTTAAATTGGTAAATAAAATCTCTACTTGTTCAATATAGCCTAAAAGTTCCTATCAAATTAATTTTATTTTCACCTAACATTAGTCAATAAAGATAGACCTCATATAATACCCATAAATTTAGATAAAACTATAATAATCATAATGGTATCCCATATTACTCTCTATAAATTCCAAAAATTTACTTTTAGATGCATTAAGAGTAGGAGATTTATCACTACTAGTAGATGTTGTAACAAAAATAACCATAATAATTGCATAAGGTAAAAGACACTCAAGCACAACTAGGTTTAGGTATATATCATTTTTTATTTTATTTAAAACTCAAACATAGTTAATCAAGTGGTATACAAGATATTCTAACTATAATGGTTCTAAATAAAATTTTGAATGATAATAATTTCATCATCAATATCAATTGTTAAAGCATTACAATCAATAATAAGTTGATACTCTAGTTCATATTGATACAGGAGCATCCCAGGTAAAATAAATATCCTACATCACTAAGTTTTATATCGCATTAGTAAATAGGATAATTGGGAACCAAAGGAAAATGTAGGGGAATATTTGAAATAATGTGCAAGGAAATAAGGAGTGTGCATGACTGATTCACATAACAAAACTAGATAGTACATAGTCCTAAGGATCCAAACAAAGTAAACAATGAGAAAAAAGAAAGAAAATTCACCATATGGGAGCATATAATCAAGGGATAAAGAAAAATATATAGAATCCCAGGGAGAAATGATAGTCACATAATCAATGAGTTGTAAACTATGACATCAAGAAGAGCTAGAGTTGATGTGATGGAAAAACACAACAATATTTATAAGGCAAGATTTGATTTAATGATCATCAAAAACACAAATATTAAGGTCTGACTAATCCAATCTACCCTAACATAGGCCTTTAAATCTGGGTGCCAATCCTACTTGGTGATAACTACTAATATTGAAATTAGACATGTCAGTAACTATGCTAACACAACTATAAAAAGGGGGAGTCAAGTTCTATTAGAAGTTATTTATGGTTGATGGTTGATGCTAGAAAAAGTTAGTGGTTTAGAGTGAGGTTATAGGATAAGGGTCTAGGCCTAAGGGTTGAAAATATACCAAAATTCAAAGTTAATAGGGTGAGTGAGAAAGAGATCTGAAAGTTTTTACAAGGGATATGAGGGTTTTTATCTAAAGTTATGAAGCTTATAATATTATGTAACCCTATTGGATCAATAAAATAAGTTTTGGAATCCATTGAGCACTTTGATGGCTATGTAGTTTGACATCCCTTCATTGGGAACATGGACCTTGACACTGAACTAGTTAGTATTAGAGCAAGGTCAAGAACCTTGGGGAAATGTAGGGGAGGACCTGGAAGTAGAAGAGTGTAGTGGAGTGATGTAGAAGGGAAGGTTAGTATAATTATGACCATGAGGAAAATAGTATAAGAGATGACTAACATATTGTTGACCATGAAATAAATATTGAATAATGTTGAAGACAAAGATTGGTTGATTGTTAAGTATGAGGCAACTAGTAGAGTGGATGACATGCATAGGATTACAACAAAGATTTGTGTAGTAGTTTAAAGAGTCCTAGAGTGCCTATGTAATATTATATTAGTGAAATGTGAAAATGGGTGGCCTAAAATATTAATCGTTGACAAAATCACTAATCTGAGGTAGTATATGAGTGAATGAAAAAATATGAGCAATGTCCAATCATTGACTTACAATAGTCAATTGTAATAAAATAAGAGTGTTGACTGATCACTAATTGTGAAGTAGATATAACACATAAAGATAAGATAGAGAATGAATAAATTTTTGATAAGAGGTAGATAACACATAAGTGACTTAAGAAATGGTGTACATTGAATTATCAATCTGAGATAGTCAAGAAAAAAGTAAAAGTGAGAAGTGCATGTAAAATATATGATCATAGGTAGCTATTGTAGAGGTGAAGAGATAAGGAGTGCCAATATAATCACAAATTTATGGTAGTCATGGCATGAATAACATATTCCAATAAGAGTGTTGGGTATAAGGTGTCAATAAATTTTTCTTCATCATGCCAAGATGGGTAGATAATGAAGAGTGTAAAAATTAAGGTAGGCACTACAAAGTAGAATAATTTAATAGAAGACCCAAAGGAGAAGATGAATTGAGTCAAGGATGTTGAGTGAAATTTCATGTTGAATAGTATAGAGGACTTTACCAAATTGTAGTGTGTAAATAGTAGGCTATGGGACATCACAATAAGGGGCTAAATAAACTTTAGGGAGAAGAAGAGATAACAAGGCAATGAAAAGCTAAGAAGATGGAAAGATGTGGTTTATTCACTATTATACCAAGTAGTATACTTATAGAGCTACCTCAAGTTAGAATGAAGTATCAAGAACCATTGGATATAAGAGGTGGTTATGGAGCCAACCTTGGTAAGAGGCCCAAGGGTATCAAGAAGGATGGCATTGAATAAAATGACATATGGGCAAGATTTACAAGAAGAAATCATGCAAATAGGAGTGAAGGAGACTAAGTTATAGTGGAGTGAAACAAGTGAAGTCAAGGTGGATATCATTCCACCAAGGAAAATGTAATATAGAATAACGTGTTGATTAGAGTGGATCAACTTGCATGGGAGATATAGATTTAGGGATGAATAAAATAACAAAAATGTTATTGTTCATGACATGGAGGATGAATCAAGGAGAGGTTCTTGAGAGTACAACAAAGAGATAAAAGTAAAAAAAGTGCCAGGGTAAAATTAAAGTGTTTCTTAAGACAAGGATCTGAAGCTAAGAAGGAGGTAAAGAGGTCATCCTAGATCTAAACCTAAGTTGTCTGAAATACAATGAGCATTACATGAATATGCAACATGCAAGATGAGAAGATTTGATAATAAATCAAAGAAGATTCCATGGGAAGGACACATCAAAGAAGCTAGAATGAACACAAGTATAAGGAAACATCATGGGAAGGACATAAGACTTTCCTTGAGAGTAAATAGATACTATCATATCAATAATCATTGAGGTAACTAAAAATATATGCAAAGGTTTGGAACACATCAAGATAAAATCATGGAGAAGAAGAGTTTCAAGGAAAGAATCTAAATGATGGCAGAGCATAAAACACAAGGTTATTGATGTAATGCAAGTATATAAATCCATGAAAAATAAAGAGATATAGAAAGGAACACAAACATATAAGGAAATATGTGAAGTAAGGTATAAGTAACAACAACAAGAAATAAATAAAGCATGCTTGTGCAAGGCATGAAGGTGAAGAAAGAAAAGGTGAAAGGTAGAATTAAACAAGGCATAAAATGAAGTCTCATAAGAGATAGTGAATATAAGTGTTGGGATCTTGCTCCACAAATAAGAGCACATATGATTACCTTGTATTAGCAACTAAACACAAAATTATACCATAATCAATAAGTAACTAGAAATATGAAACAACACAGGATTTGAGAGACAATACACAATTGTATTAAATACAAGAAGAAAATACAATAAAGAAGATGCCACTTCTTCTTCCACCTCAAAGCCTCGCCACACCTCAAGAACTTCTTCCCTCTCTCTCTCGGCCCCAAAAATCAACTCAAATATAGAATTGATGTTCACCTCTCCAACCAGTCAGTAACAACGTTGCCATTACACCAAGTACACAACCATACTCCAAGTAGATCTCCTGCTCTCTGCTACTACCTACAAATCACTAGACCTTACTCACCATTATAGATCTCCAAAAGAAACCACGCACACCTACTGACTAAGATCATACAAACATGAAGAACCCCTCTGATTCTCTAAACTAGTACCCACACTTGGTACTGTGGCATTAGGAGGAACACACCATTGCTCACCTCACACACAGAAGGAGCTTATTTTGCTCTCTTACTCTCTAGCACAAGTTTACAATACAACCAATGAGTCTCTTAAATAGATCTCATGCAAACAATAATTAGACACCTAATTACAATAATTAGATCCGCAACTTCTAGTTTAAATTTGGTGCTTGACATGCAAACACTTGGTTTGTTAGCTAACTGCCTATAACATTCACAGTCCAAACCGCACAGGTGACCGACATCGGTCCCTGTTTGCCTGGGGGTGCCGACACTGGCCAATCTCTGAATGGCGTTAATTGCCTTCTGTCTATACCCTGCTGATGTCAGTTGTCCTAACTGACGCCAGTGGCTGTAACACTTAGCAAACACTCTGTAACCTCCCTAACTCCTATTTTCATCCTAGTGAAGCTTTTAGCTCCACAACCTAACAATCTCCCACTTGGAGATAAATAGCTACACCTGTACCTGTATCTGTACCCCATCTAATATGTTTCCTGGCTTGTATCCCTCTTCAAGCTCAACCCTGAAGACCAACCATCACACACCCTGTGATGTCTTTCCTATCATCCAAGTAACCTGCCACATCTGAACCTACATATCCATGTAGTGAAGTCCTTAACCCTGCATAACATGTTAACCTGCTACTAGTACCTCTCAAGTACCTGAGAATTTACCTTCCCTGAATTGGCTCCAACTCTCTAATAGCTCCCACTGCTTGGGAAAACTCAGGTCTACACTAGACCTCATGTGATTTCAAACCCTGTTCTAAGCTCAACTTGAACTGTCCAACCCTTGGTGTGCTTACCGATTCTGCATTCTACATCATGAACCTTGCCAACACTGTTTTCACATCAGATCCCACTAGAGACCAAATCTCCATGTCTCTTATGCCAAAGAATTTTGCTACTCGAAATTCTTCCTGACATGCCACTGAACTAACCTTACCCTTAGCTCAGCAAAACCTATATATCTGATCCTATAACTAGTATACCATCCACATACAGTAACAAGATAATGTCATGACTCATCATCCACCTGGTAAGAACAAACATAATAGTTACACTGACATTGACTGAAGCCCTACTTTGTCATCCACCTGTCAAACTTGTACCACTATCCTGCAGCTTCCTCAAGACCATATACCTTGGCCTTCTATCTCACGTATCCATTCACTCTCTTATTTAACTTGGGAATCGATCCGTCTCTCAGTGCTTTCTTCCAGCTGACAACTCTACCAATAAATACCTATTTGGTTCTTCTCCAAGGACTCACACTCCTCATCCATGCCAAGCTCCCACTGTATCTGGATTCTACCTGCATTGCCTCTTCACATCTTCTTGGTTCTCGATCATCAATAAGCAATATAAAGAAGGTGAACAATGAATATGAGGTTCACTTACCCTTTTTGACCTCCATATGAGTGTTTGATACTTGTTGATAGCTTGCTATCCACCCAATATCCATTCTAGTGACCGATCTCGGCCATCTCCCAATCTGCTCCTGACCGACGTTGGTTCCTTGCGACTGATCCTATCTACCGACGTCGGTCCCATTACCGACACCGATGTACCTATTGCCGATGTTAGTCACTGTATGATCGATGTCAGTTCCTGCTTCTCGACACCACTGACTCTACTGATCTGCACATGATCGACATCGGTGCCTATATGTCTGATGTCAGTTCTTAATGATCGACATTGGTATCTATGTTTGCTTGTGAGTGATGACTTTTTACCTACAAGCTCTCCATGGATCAAAACCCTATTCATATCAACACAGCCTTGCTTAGAATAATTTAGTCCTAATGACTGATCTCTGTTCGTCATCTCCTCCATGAACATCAAGGCTTTCTAATTCTTAATTTTGTCAAAGATATATGTCTTCCACTTAGGAACATGTATTCCCCTTCTACATATGTAACAAAACTTACAAAGCCACATCTCTGTAACAGAAGGTGAATCAGTAATATAAGTAGATAGATAAAGGATACCTACTTTCTTACCACTATCTAATTTAAGTGCATCCACTGTGAGATTTACTATGCATCTCTCATCACCTAACTTTCTTGAAGAAATTAGACTCATCTCCAAGACTGGTACCTGCATAACCTCATTCAACACCTGTGTGTTATCCATCTGCAATTTCAGCTTCACTTCCCCTTTGCCAGTCTTTTGACAAGGCTCTCCAGCTCCTAAATAAATCTCTCCAAAGTCTCCAAAGACATACCCGTGAAAAGATGCTCTATTTCGAGCTGCATGGAAAGAGGCAAAAGAATTTGTAAACTAAGATTCTACTTTATCTAGAACATCCTGTGCAACATCCCCTGCAACATCTGCTCCTCCCTGCTAATTTGCTACCAACCAATAATCTTTATTTCCCTGCTCTTTCTTTTCATCAATCAGACCATTCATGATATTCAGTTTCTCCATTCGTAGCTTACTTTCTTCTGCCATTGCTATACTCCCACTCAATCTGAAACCCCTGTGAATGACCTGTAATCAACAAACACTACCAGATCTGAACCACCTGTTAGTCAACCCAACCAAAAGCTCTGATACCAACTTGTCAGGATCTTGCTCCACAAATAAGAGCACATATGATTACCTTGTATTAGCAACTAAACATGGAATTATACCAGAATCAATAAGTAACTAGAAATATGAAACAACACAAGATTTGAGAGACAATACACAATTGTATTAAATACTAGAAGAAAATACAATAAAGAAGATGCCACTTCTTCTTCCACCTCAAAGGCTCGCCACACCTCAAGACCTTCTTCCCTCTCTCTCTCGGTCCCAAAAATCAACTCAAATATAGAATTGATGTTCACCTCTCCAACCAGTCAGTAACAATGCTACCAGTACACCAATTACACAACCATACTCCAAGTAGATCTCCTACTCTCTATTGCTACCTGCAAATCACTAGACCTTACTCACCATTATAGATCTCCAAAATAAGCCATGCACACCTGCTAACTAAGATCATACAAACACAAAGAACCCCTCTGATTCTCCAAACCCATACCCACACTTGGTACTGTGGCACTAGGAGGAACACACCATTGCTCACCTCACACATAGAAGGAGCTTATTTTTCTCTCTTACTCTCTAGCACAAGTTTACAATATAACCAATGAGTCCCTTAAATAGATCTCATGCAAACAATAATTATACACCTAATTACAATAATTAGATCCACAACTTCTAGTCTAAATTTGGTGCTTGACATGTAAACACTTGGTGCGTTAGCTAACTACCTGTAACATTTGCAGTCCGAACCACACAGGTGACCGATGTCAGTCCCTGTTTGCCTGGGGGTGCCGACACTGGCTGATCTCTGACTGACGTCAGTTTCCTTCTATTTGTACCCTGTCGATGTTGGTTGTCCTGACCGATGCCGGTGATTGTAACACTTAGCAAACACTCTACAACCTCCTTAACTCCTCCTATTTGCATCCCGGTGAAGCTTTTAGCTCCACAACCTAACAATAAGGTCATCCAAAAACTAAGATTGAGGTTAGAAAAGCACAAATAATACAATAATAAAAATGCACCAAGAAGTAGAAGAGTACCTGGTAGAGGAGGAAAGAAAAGACATTATTAGATAATATTAGATTAAATAGATAGATACAAGATCTACCTAAGGGAATATGCTCAAGAGGAAATAATCACTTGAATTATAAGGGATTAACGCATGAAGAGGACCAAATTGACAACATGAAGGTAAGAGATGCATGTTGATAAAGTTCACAAAGAGAGGACAAAATAAAAAGGTGAGGAATAAGGAAAATAGGAAGACAAGTTTCCAAAGGAGGTGAATATTATTGTGTTAAGGAAATAATGAGAATATTATATGAAGGCCCACTTCCAACAACATGAAAGGAACAAAGAGTGTGAAAAATATAATATTTTACTTATAAACAAAGGGTGGAGATGCATGTAAGAGAGTGTGATAAGTAGAGATCCCTACATGAGTGATGAATCAAGTTAGGAGTTAGCTCATAGCTAATTAAAGAGGCATAATTTTTAATTCATAAATCAATAGAAAGACACTATAGGAAGGTAGAGGGTGAAGGGTAATGAACAAGAAGATGATAGAGTGAATAATTATATTTGTGTATGGCATCGAGAAGCTAAAAGAACAAGCAAAGAAAAATAAACCCAAAGAAGATAATAAATGTCTGATAATTATATGGAGTAGAGCATGTAAAAGCATAAGGAGGAGAAATTTGGATGATGTGATTACTACGTAAACATTCCATGACAATGACATGAAGATAAAATAAGAGTAGGAGAAATAAGAAAGTGCACATAAGGGAAGAATAGATAAAATCACATAAAGCCCTTAATAGGGGTAGATAGAAGTAGGTGGGCACAAACCCACAAGATCTAGGAAGAGAAGAAGAAAATATAAGTGTGTATAGAAGCCACAAAACACATATTATAAGTAGAGTTTTGAAGAAACTTGGTAGAGATAGAAATATCTTTATAAGTGAGGAAAATAAGAGAAAACTATGTAAGAGTGTCATGTAAGGCATGCATAAGGATAAGTTAGAGAAATATGGTGAAATAAAAAAGACAAGATGGGTGTAGAACCACACAAGTAATAATGAAAAAATGAAAGGAGGGATAAAAATAGAAGAGTGAAGGAGAAAGAAGGAGGATAAAAGAGGATGTAAATGAAAGGAGCACAAAACAAGCCTGTTATGGAGAAACAAAAGTGAAAATGAAACAGTTTAGTCAAGGAATATGAAAAAAATAATGATTCCATCATTCAATCCCATATGTAAGAAACAAATTACATTTTATATTACCTAGGGAGTCTAATGCAAGATCATTCTAAGCAAACTAGCTATCATGCATCACCAAGTTGTAGAGCATGTAGGTAAACATGAGAAGTGTGCATCAAAGGATAATACATGTGAACTTGTGGAAAAAATCATAAGTAAATAAGAAGTGTGTGAAAATTACATGTATAAAAAATCAAGAAAACATAAATTCCTAAGGAGATCAATAAATTAAATAATGTGTAAAAGGAAAGAACACTCATTGCAGTGGAGTGCATAAGCAAGGCAAAAGATAATAGATGTAGCACTCAAGGTAAAAAAGATATTTGGATAATGAACTAGATGTAAAGGATGGAATATTGTAGAGTTAGAGATGATGTGATGTAAAAATAAAACAAGATATTCAAGTAAATATTTGATACTGTCAAAACCATAAAATTTGAGGTTTGATTAAGCCTAACTACCCAAGCATATGCCTTTAAATTTAGAAACCAAGCCTAATGGGTGACAACTATCATTTTATAGACAATACGTGTTGATAAACATGCTATAAAAACTATAAAATGGGGGATTTAGGTCCCATTGAAGTTGTTTATGGTTGATGATTAATACTACTAGAAGTTGATGGTGATTGAGAGTGAGGCTATAGGATAAGGGTTGAGGGATAAGGACCAAAACTTAACCAAAATACAGAGTTGATAGGGTGAGTGAAAGTGATACAAGATATATTAGAAGGTAGCCAAGGATCCTTATGTAAAGTTTCAAATCTCATAATATTATGTAACCCTATTTGATCAA
>JARHVA010000440.1:3122500-3127500 GCA_037957365.1 Torreya grandis | reverse complement strand
TACAACTATATATCAACACTATAAATAGATGAAAAAAAGAAGAGACTATCTCATTTATTTTTTATCTTTTCTCTTCCATGATGTTTTACTTGTCCAAAGTCTTAGTTGTAGTTTCTCATAGCTTTAGCCTTTTCAAAAATTGTTTCCTCATCATCTAATGTTGTCACTTCACTTATTATAGGTCTTGGACCCTTTTTTTATTTCTACATCTTCTTCACCTTCATTATTTGAATATTCAACTAAATATATTATTGGTGTAGGCTCTTATTATTCTCCTCCCTCCTCATCAAGGGATTACTCTATGGTAGGAAGAACAAAAGATGGCCTTTATTCTATTTGATTTCCCTTGGAGGATGTAGAAATACCATTTGTTTCCCTCTAGTAAGTAACCATAGGGGGAGTGGAAGGTGAGATATATGGTGAAATGACTAAAGGAGCTATAATGGTATAAATAATCACTATAGGTGAAAATAAAGGAATGGTTGGTTGGAAAATAGTGGTGGAAGGAAGCCTTAATAGAGTAGGCACTAGCATGGTAGGGAGTGCTTGAGAATATGCCTCCTCACTGATGGTAGTAGATGGAGGTCAACTTACCAAAGGTGACTAAAGAGAATAAGATTCAACTCAAGTAGACAAGAAATAAGTCTGTATAAACTCAGGGAGACTAATCTAGGTTGTAGTTTTAAGTGGTGGTAGAGGTGTCACCAATAATGTGCTCTTTTGCCTATTTAGAGGGGGTGTAGTTTTCTCCTTTACAATGGATGTCCCAAAAACTATAAAAGTAGTATCTAGAGATGAAGAGGTCAACTAAGGATGAGGGATGAATCTTATAATTTATTTTCTTATCTGGGTATTAGATTCACTTTAGCTACTAGACTCTCCCTCTTATAATTTTTTCTATTCTCCTATAAGAGAGGGAGGTTAGTCTTGCCCTTCTAAATTTTATGGTTGACGTTGGAGGCTAATAATGGTTCCATTATCTCTATTCTTTTCATTCCATCTTATTTTATTATTATTTAGTAATATTAGGGTTATACTAAAGAGCCTAAGAAAAAATCAAAGACATTTGTTTACCTTTCATCCTTATCCATAGCTTAGTGTCATCTGATGCATTTATAAAAACAACATCATAATCATATTAGACCATATGAAATTTTCACCTTCTTATTTTCCTTGAGTTTCTTGAGGTATTCCCTAATTTTATTCCTAGGGTCCCATTCCTTGAATTAGTCCACCTTTAAATTATAGTGGGATCTAACTTTCCCAACTTGGTGAAAAAGTGGCCTAACCACAAATTGTAGTTACCCAATACTTAGAGTATTTTTATAATAATAGGCCTGATGTTTAAGGCCAAGTTATTCATCAATGTTATTATAAATTTTAAAATCCAGATCTTATTCTAAAATTTTGTCTAGTATGTGGCATGGAAAAAAATAGGAGTTACCTTTGTCCCTTCAATTTGGATGACTATGCAGTTAGGGTAATACCAATAATCATCCATTTTACCAATATTTCTTGTTAGGGTTTTATAAAACCTTAACATTTGGTTCCAAAAATCACATGATATACCTCTCCTCATATATCCTTTTAAATTCATTTTTGAATCTATATACAAACATGAAAGAGTAATCTTCATAGATTCTATTACCTAGATACTCTATTAAGGGTTGTCATAGCTCCCTATGTTTCTTGTGAACCATGCCTAGGGCTACATCCAACATATATGACATCATATAAAAATTGACATCACCTATCCTTTGATCATGATAGAACATTTGTGCCTTCAATATTTCACTTATGACTTCCCCTAGGGAAACTAACTTGTTTGAAGTTAAAATAATGTCCAATAAAGGGACCCATTCCACTTATACATAATTCATACTTTCAAAACCAAATGGCCTATTTAGGAGGGGCATAACTATCCTAATTATAGGTTTGAATTTGATAATGAAATTGGAGGAAATGACTCCCTTGTGATTCAATCTCTAGCCCCTTAACCAACTATAGTTTTAGTTTTCCATCTACTATGTTATGCTCGAGCCAAACATTGGTCAAGACTTGGTAATAGGTAGTTTCAGGCCATGTAAGTCTAAGATACCTTTTGAAATCCCTCTTATAAATAAACATAGATACATTTTTCTTTTCCTAATATGTAATTAATCCCCATAAAATTTTTCATTAAAAAATAAAACTCTAAACAAGTCTATGCAAGACATTACCTTTGGTTTTTTCATCTCTAGATGGAGAGCTTGTGTTTTAATGGGCAACAAGCCATTGATATATTATCTATCATATGAAGATAACTAGTCTTGTGTAGAATAGGGCACCATAAACTCTATAAAATTACAAAGTTGTGAATAGTGGAGGAACTTGAATTTGAGGGCACTTATAGCAAACAATGTATCCATGTATTCCTCACTTCTATCATAAGAGTATGTTGAGGGGGATTTAAAGCACATTTTTTCAAAGAGGAGGCCATTATATCAATCTAAACTATGTAGTTTTTTATATAAATCTTTTGGTTTATTATTACAAGTTCACTAAAAAATACAAGGCTCTTTAGATGCTCAAGGCCTCATAATTATACAGTTTTATTGATAGATTGATGGTAAAATGACTAACCTTCAACTAGATTTCACATATATTGCCCCAAAATCAAGTCTTGAATGCATTCTTGTGTCATAAATACAAGTAATGGAATTTTGATTTTGTTCCCATTTCAATTTGTTTGTGTCAGTCATCTTTGTTGGGTTCCCTTTTTCTTATGGGAACTATTGATTAACTTTGTATGTCCAATCATCATGTTCTAGACAACTATCAAAATCTTGCTTACTCACTTATTTTCCTTGATTTAAAAATCATTTATGTATAATTTGAGCCT
Source organism: Torreya grandis (assembly GCA_037957365.1). Taxonomy (NCBI): domain Eukaryota; kingdom Viridiplantae; phylum Streptophyta; class Pinopsida; order Cupressales; family Taxaceae; genus Torreya; species Torreya grandis. Next base: position 3,124,619 of record JARHVA010000440.1, on the reverse strand, counting down.
ATGTCTCCTATATTATGACACTTTTATAAATTTCATTCACTCAGGCCTTTATATCTACATATATTATTTATATACCATGAAGCTATGAGTTAACATAAATGTGCCATGTGGAACAACCTTGGGCCTGCAAGGACTCAGAGGCATAAGAGCATTGGCATTTGATACTTTTGAACAACACACATCTTTGTAAATGTTCCATGTAATGGAATATCATCACTTGGCATGATATTAGGCCTTGGAGAAATGGAGACCTAGAACCATGGGCCCATTAGTTTATTGACTGAGTATATATTATGTGAAGGTCTAGGCCAATAGAATTGTGCAACTTGTCATCTTATTATATCTTAGAAGCTTAGAGATATTAGACCATGATAGCTCATAACTATTATATTTTGTTAATCCTTCCATAGTTTCGGGTAAATGAATATGTGCCAAGAGTTGAATGCTTGAAACTCAAAAGCTCAAAGCTATTGGATTGTGAGAACTTGGAACCATTAAATGATTAAATTTCCTTTTAAATATTCTATGGGTTTGGGTAAATAAAAATTTTATTCATGGTTTGTTATCAAATCCCAAAGACTTTGAACACTTAAAAAATTATTTAAAGTTGGAAGGCTCTATGAAATTTATTAATGCCACCTGTCAAACTTTCAGAGCTTTGGGACTTGAAGGACTTAGAAAATTTTCATGAAAGCTAAAGGCTCTGAGTAACGTGGTGAGGCCACTTTTCCTATTTTTTTACAAATAAGAGTAGTGATTGATCATGAATTATTAACAAGTCCCTACTAATAATCCTATGGTCATTAAAAAAATAGGAATATTAGGATGAAAACATTGGTTATGTTAGTACATAAATCAAATCACCAAATTTTTCAAGGGAATATGAAAACCTAAGGTTTAAAATAACTTAAAATATCCATTAAAACTTTAGATTTATAAAGGTAACCTTAGAAATTTACTTGATTAAATTCATATTATATATTCCTAAGGTTTATAGGATCCTAAATAAATTTATTGAAGTCATAATGGGTCCCCATTTATTTTTTTAAAAATGGGGTGTGTGTGTGTGTGTGTTAGGGCACAACAAGACACATACATACACACACACATATACATATACATATACACATACAGACACAAACACACACACATCTTTTAAGTTTTATGTAGTTTATGGTTAACCTCTTTATAGGATTTAATATGGGGAATATGCTCTGATATGTTTCAAGAGAGTTTTATTAATAATTATCAGCTTTTAAGCAAAGCTTTAATTGGGTCTAGGATATAATAGGGGGCCTAGTCCCTAAAATGAAAAAATTGACAAGATACCAAAAAAGCATTATCTAAACCAAAGATTAAGCAATAGCCTAAGGATAATAAAAATCCATAATCACTAAAATAATCAAAAAAAGAGAATTAAATAATCCACAAACTAAGATTGTAGTGTATGAGCCAACTACCAATCCAACTCAAAATCCCCTTGCCTGTAAAGAATAGTATCATAATTTTAATGTGAGAGTGATTCTACCTATGTTGGAAAGTAATGCCTAAATATTTGACTAAATTACCCCATTGATAGAATTCAAATCATCAAACTTCAACCTTTCTACTTTAGTTTTCCTACCTCCTTTACCTTTTTTTCCACAATTAGGTTTGGATTTAAGGAAAGGACTCTGAGCTATAGACAAGATTGATTTGGAGGCAAGAAGTTATTATTATTATTCCTCAAAAGTAACACCATAATCTTTAGTCTGGTCTAGTTCTTTGTTTTCTTGTTGTCTTCCTATGTCTAAGGTGTTGCCAGATCTTTATTTTTTTGGGTTGTGACCGGTTGTCTTTTCGGTGGTTTCAGGTCCATTTAAAACCTGTTTTTGCTACTTCCTTATAGTAGTTCTTAGACTTTGTTTGTGTTTTGGTTGCTCTATATTTTTTCCTTGTACTTGGGTTTTGGGGCCCCTTCAAAACCTGCTTTTACCATAATCTAAAAAACCATAATCTTTAGAATCTTTTGACTGCAAACATACCTCAACTTCTAGAGAAACTTGAACTTGAACTTGAGGAAGCACTCCTTTAGTATTTTAGATATTTCCATCACCCATCTTCTTAAGGGTAGCTGGAT
>JARHVA010000440.1:3092500-3117500 GCA_037957365.1 Torreya grandis | reverse complement strand
AGCTAACAAATTCTAAATTGTAGGATTCTCCATGTGCTCTTTGACCTTCTAAATGCACACTCAACAACAATACTTGTTGAGGAAAAATTAAAATTAAGTTATATTTGAATATTTTTCAAAGATCCACTAAAATATGTGATTAGCCATGGTAATAACAAATATCCTCCATCACCTATAATTTACTCTCTTATGCTTGAAGAGCCAATAGAAATTGAATGACTATTTAACTCTACCTGCCTTCACATAACTTGAAGAATAAGAATTTCATAATTGTCTAGCATCATTAATAAAATAGATAAATCAAATTAAAACATATTTAAAACACATTTTTATATAAATAATGTCTTGTAATGGCATGTTATAGCTATGATCTCTATAATACCAATCCATTGAACAATCATTGGCTAGAAGTCAAAATTAAATGTCAATTACATCTATAACCACACAAAAATGCACAAAGAATTATCTGTAGTGAAATAATTCACTTAAAATTTCAATATCCATTAGTTTTTTTGTCCATTGTACTTTTACATGAAATTAGTGTTGTATTAGATTAATGAACTCATTCACATTTTTTATAATAGTTAACTTTATACAACCAAAAATATATTTAATAATTATCATTATCATGTTAGAGGACATTCATATAATTTAAATGGATACATATTTTTCAATAGGAGATACACTAATCTTTATAAAAGTGGTGAATGAAAATGGTATGCCACCTTGATAAGGTCTTCATGCAAGGATTCAAAAATAAATTTAAACAATTCACAAGGTAGTTTAAAATGCTTCAAAATTATTGATAATTTTATTTAAATTAAAATATATAGTGGTTGTAATAATTAAAATATGTGGTTTTATATACCACCCTCCTTGAATCCTACACTATCATTAAGAAATTGATAAATTTGTTTCAAGAATTAGACTTTCTTACTCACTAGTGATTGTATGAATCTCCATATTGATGTCTTATTTTTTTGAATTAGTAGAGTGTGGTTTGAGAATTGACACTCTTTTATGCCTATTTTAAATACACCAAATATTATTATAATATTGAAAATTATTTAAAAATTTCAATGGTAATTGAATAGTAATTGATACACATGCTAGTAGGAATTTTATTTCTCATCTTGAATGATATCCATTTCACTATTGCAGAATTTCCCCTAGAAATTGGAATATAAACAACATGAAATATGTAAAACTCCATAAAATAAAGAGTTTTAGTCTAATATTTGATCATCAAATCAATGTTTTGAAACATACATATGCAATAAACCTTATTGCATTTGATAATAAAAATATAGTTATGAATTTAAAAAATAAATTTATTGCACATAATTATACTAGTTTATGAAATGGGAAGATAACTACATAAAATGTGGATATGATAATATAAAATATTATTATGTTATAATATTATGAATACTCTTTTTATCCATGGTTCCTTTTCAATTTTTATGGTGAAAGTGATGATTATGACAAAACCAACATAAATGAGAGAGATGGTGTGATTGCATCATAATTAAAAAGAAACTAGTGATATATCTATAGATAAGTGATAAGTTTATAGTATCATTAATGGTGGAAATTATTATTATGACATAACCAATAGAAATGGTTATGACACAAATAATGGTTGTGTCATAACCATGGTTGTGTCATAACACCCTTATGAGTTATTTTCCATGCAATCTTTCAGCTTCCAAATTATAACACAGCCCATCATGGATACTAACTCTACATCTATTTATTTTTTACCTTTGTATTAGTTTTTAAACTTACATTATATTATTAGGGGAATTTATACCCTTTATAATCTAAAATATAGTTATAATTGGAATATATAGTGGTAGGCTATGCCCTCTAGCTTGACATGAAACCACAAACAATCACTTCATCTTGTTTCTTAAAACTAGATTCAAATTTGTATTTTTATCACAAGATTGGACCTAAATATATAAAACTGAAAAAAAAAAATTATCACTATTTTGAAGAGCATCCATGAACTCTCATTAAATATCATATTATTTTAATTGATAGCCTAAATATTGCATAACATACTATCTAAAATTACCTACAAAATTGAACATATAAAATTTACTATCTTCATAAATAGTACATTTAAGACTATAAGTTGATAAACATAAACTGATAATAATAATACTAAAGAAAATTTAAGTATTTTAAAAGAACAATCAAATAATTTTAGAATTGAAGTCTGCATTCCATTAAAATCATTTCACTAGAACTAGAAATTCTTACTTAACTTAAACTTTACTATTGTGAAATAAGAAACAACAAAAGAGTATTTATACTCGCTGGTAAATAGATCCATGAAAAAATATCTCTTTCCTTTATCAAAACTTGAAATAGATAGGGGATTTAAACATTAGATGGATTTTGGAGGAGGATCAACACCTCTATTCATATCAACATTTGAGGTAAAAAAATTGGGTTCAAAGATATTTAGAGTCTCAAGGAATAGATATTATCTAAAATTGATCTATAAAATTTTGGGTTTGACCAAGGTGATAGTGTTTAATTATGATAAACTTAAAATAAACAGTATTTTTATCATTTTGATAGCACACCTTATAAAAAACTTAAGCACATTTAAGGGTAAATATCTTACTATTACCATACATTAAATATTCAATGGTATGTATTTATTCCAACCATTTGAATATCATACATTATCCTTGTCATGTTATTATCAGGAAGGATATAATCTAATAAAATATAATAATAAATAAAAATCCCATCACCAATAAGGTACTAGAGAATTATATATCCCTTACAAGTCATAACAAGAAACTCCAGTCATAGATAATTATTTGGTTGAATAACACAACTAGAATCTATGTTCTATGGGGATTTGTCCCCCTTATAAAACCTTGGTTCTCACTATAGAGTATCTTTTCCTATTCAAGTTTTGTTCTAAATATTTTTGGGGCACTTCTGGATGTCCTTTTTTTTAACATTCCCATGTTTCCTCGTATCCTCCATTAAGAGACTCAGCAGAACATAAATGTTATGATCCACACTTATAATAATTGTAAATAATTCAAAATATAATGTATATAAACATAACACAATAGATATTGGTAGACCAAGATGTTTAAATATTCAATATATGTATAAATATAATATATTTAAGGTAGGGAAACACCATACAATACTCCTTTAGATAGGAATAACTCCACAATGTCTCTTTGAGGGGAAAACCTCTAATATCCTCTTAAAATAGAAGACTCAATGCTTAATTGATACCTTTATGATGATAATCATCTCCTTTATATAGACCTCTATCTAACTAATAATGGATGGGTAACCTCCTAATCACAATGTAGGTTAACCATTACCCAATGCACTGATTCCACAAGTTACTTCATTATCCTAATAAATTAGACCAACATAACTAAGGGAATGTATGCCACATGTTGACATCATCATCAACCCATATAAATTAATATATCATATCCCTAGGTACATATAGTTCCTTCCCTCCTTGACATGTTTTGTCCCTAAAATATAGGAAGAAACCAAATAATGAGTGTGCTTCAAATCATTACACATTTGTCTCCAATATCAATCATATAGCCACATATATATATATATATATATATATATATATATATATATATATATATATATATATATATATATGATCTTAGTAGGTGATAGCTCACCAAGCTTGTTTCTAAATTCCATTATGCTCTTATAATTCCATTCATGATCATAATTGTACTACTTTGGCATCCATCCATAATTATTCCTCTTTTAATTCCATATACCATGTTCCACTGCACTACTCTGACTCCATCCTTGACCATAGTAGCTATTATTAAATTCATATTCATAGTGATTTCCCCATTCACTCCATGTTCCATAGGTTGCTACATTTCTCTAATTCCATACTAGACCATAATAGTTCTTCTTTGGCTTCCATTCATAGCCATAGTGTTTTGAAAAATGATTTCTTGTATAGCCAAAATGATTGTTGTTATGACACTCCCTCACTTAGTTCCATGATTTTTTCCTCTCATGATGATTTGGGTGTCTATATACCTCAATTTTTTCTAATACTTTGACATTATCCACATTTTCTTATACTTCTTCTAACTTTTCCTTTTTTATCTATTGAATAGATGAAGTGTTCATTTCTAATTGTAGTGTGTCTTTATCTATGTCCTCTGAATCTTCCTCATACTCTTCATCACCTCTTTCAATTGCATCCTCATGATCTAACTTAAATTTTATTGGTGCTTTTCAAAGTATGATATCTTGTAAAGTGACCTTCTTTTTCTTATACCAAAACTTTATGAACTTTTTATGAACATTAATATTGATTGTTCCCAAAGTTTTTAACCATGGATATCCAAGAACCATATCCACATCATCCATATCCAAAGCATACAAATATGAATATAAAAAATATTTTTCCATAATGAGCTTCAAATCTTAAAACACTAGGATATTTTCACCATCTACTTAAACCTACTTGATATTGTTCTCTTGAACATGTAGATGTTTGGCCACATTCTTGTTGATGATGTTATACTTGTTAGTATGTTTTATAGACATAACACTCTTATTATTTTGAGTGCATCTATGAAATTAAAAAAATTGACTTATATTTCTTTGGAGAAAAATTATTTGGACCCTTATCATCCAATTATTCTTCTTCTTTGAGATCATCTACCTCTCCTTCTATACCATCTGTACTCTCATTATCTTTATGCTCAATTTATTTTTCATCATCACTTGCATGTTCTTCTTCATTGTCATTATTTTCTTCCACTAATTTTTCTTATTAAGTATCTCCATTCTATTCTTCATTACCATCATTATTTTCTTCCTCTTCTTATTTTATATCCCATTAATCTAGGAAGAATTGTTTCATTTCTTCCCATGAAGAATAATTTTATACGAAGCTCAACTGATTAAACCAATGTTGTACAAGCCCAAAAAAATAAAGAGACAAACATATTTTACACAAAATTGTTTTAGTATTATTCTCCTTTAAAAGGATCCACCTTTCTCTAGCATCAATATCATCCTTCCTTGAAAAGACTTACAACTTCATGATCCACAAAAAAATTAGGGTTAATAAAATACCCTAAAATGTAAATAAATCATTCAAAACTAATAAAAATAGTTCCAAGTTTTTACTATAGCTTTCAATTATGATAGTCAAACTTTAATAAAAAATTTGTGAAAAATTTACACAAATTTTGGCCTATAGAATGAATATATGAAAACCCATAAAATCATAATAACCCACTCTAAATATATCAAAAAAAATCTCAAAATTTGTCCTTAACTTTCCTATATTATTATACAAATTTATTTAACATTTCACAAAAAAATTCCTTATATTTCATAAGATATGATGAAATGAGTACAAACCCTAAAATATGAATAACTCCCTCAAAATTGATCATGAAGGCTTGATTTTTTTATTGAGACTTTATTTAAATATTATTCATATCAAGTAAAAACATTGTACAATTTTTTTAATATATTGAAACATATTGATGATTTCAACAAACTAATGTTTCACTCCACACAAATTGCCCAAATCAAAGCTCTGATACCACTTGTTATGATCCACACTTATAATAATTTGAAAATATGCATAATATAATTTATATCAACACAACAAAAAATATATAGGTAAGACAAGATTCCCAAATACTCAATATATGTATAAATAAAATACCCTTAAGGTAGGGCAACACCATACAATAGTACTTTAGGAAGGAATAACTCCACAATGTCTCTTTGAGGGGATAACCTCCAATATCCTTTTACAATATAATAATCAATGCTTACTTTCCCCTCTAAAATTATAACTAACAATGGATGGGTAACCTCCTAATCCCAATGTAGGCTGACCATTACAAAATGCATTAATTCCACAAGTTACTCCATTATCCTAATATATTGTACCCATATAACTAACTAAGGGGATGTGTACCACATATTGGTATCTCCATCAACCCATATACATTAATATATCATATCCCTAATTATATAGCAATAAATGCTAAGATTCTCAATGTGAAGCATGAAACACACTGAGATTCTAGACTTCTTAAGTGATAAATCTTCCATATATGACCGATTTAAAGTTTAAAGGCCATTCTCATGATTTACATAAATTATGAAGGGGAAAAATATTCACACAAATTGAATCACTTGAAGCTAGCATATATCAACACAACAAACTTGATCTTAAGTGAAGGTGATTAGTGTGGGGAAATATTGTAGTAATATAATTTATATAAAATGTTTAGTAATCATTTATAATGCCACCTCCAAGGATAAATCATAAAACACATTTAAAATTATTAAGTGAGTTAATGTTATTACTTATAAGTATAAATTGGCTCTTTAAGATCAAAACATTTTATTAGCAAGTTCATTGGGAGTACATAGATGAAATAAAAAAAATATAGGAGCATTTTTTTGGTTCCAAGATAGAATCAATAGTAGAAAAGAAGGGCCACCTCTCATTTAAAAATGATTCACTAATATCCAAAATTTATTTTCCAATGTGATGTGTCATGATTAAGGATTTGAATTAAGAAATGCATTTGACCATGCAACTCTCAGAATATTTAGCAAAAATCGTAATAAAATGCAAGAAAATCAATTCATATCTTTATTTGATTTTAACCAAGAGGAAATACAATATGAAAAATAATACAAAAACAATGCAATATCACAATGAGATTCATTAAAACATCAAATCCTTGGATCTTACATCTACTAACTTATAGTGTTTGCAAAATAACCTCTCATATCTAATAACTATTTAATGTCCACCTGCATGCTTATATAGATGTAAGACCAACCTACTTATATTAAGTTATTTTACCCTACTAATAAAATTAACTCACTTTAGTGAGTCAGAAACCTTAAATTCCATAAATATTAAATATCTTCACATTTCCAATAAACAAGAAATGTTGGAACTCAACACATCCCAAAATAGGTCACAAACATTACTAAATGAATCGTTATCAGTTTCCATGATTTTTAGAATTAAATTACAATTATTTAGCAATGACTCCAAATACATATAAAGTTACATAATATCACATTTCCTTAAAATAAAAAAACCTTTGGACCATGACTCTATCTCTGATTAAGGATGATAAATAAAATTACTATTATTTATTCAAATGGTATGAAATTCAATGCACAAATTATATAATAGATAATGAATAATCCTAGGAAATATATCCTACTCCTTTTGCACTATGGTAAAGAATCATCTCAGATAAATACTCTACTTCAAATAAGTGTTACAAAATAACAAAACATACATAAATATCCACATAGCTATATAGTAATAAAATATTATTACAACTCACATTAGGTCTCTCAATCTCAATTAGATAGTAATTTAATAAAAAAATGAAGTAAAAGGTACATGTATCATTACAAACACATGTTTACTCTCAAGGAATGTAAAACTACATGAAGTAAGGCACTCATAAAGGATAATGTCAAATAACATAAAGATGATCAAAACATTAAATAAGACTTACACAAACTCAAAATAAAATATAAGTACGATAAGAAACCTTACACAACATAAAACATAGAAAAATTCCTAAACTAACATATTTTTAGTTGATGCAAAATTGTAAACCTAGATGCTCAATGATATTTATAACTAAAACTAAACTCAATTGTACAATTGATATTTTCTACTTTAATTTTGATCAGTTTCTCTTCATTTGAATTTGAATTTTTGCATATGTTATTCAATAAAAGTTTAGTAATTTTTATGTCATTGTTTAATCAAAGTGTAATCAATTTCATGGCATTTCATACACCCCTTTTTAGCTAGATGCAAATTTGAAATTACTAGCTTATTGTTCTCCATGAGGGTGTCTTTTGTACTAGTTATTTTGCTTCTTGATTTTCATTTTTTTCAAGTATATTTTTTGTCCTCTTCATCAAGAGTATTCACCTGATTTTGAAATTATTTAATTTCATTATTTAATTGGTAAATAAGAGTCCTTTTGAAAGGCATAATTATTTCTTGAAGAATTAGTATTAATATTTTTAGTATTGAGTGCTTGATCAGAACTAAATTTCACCTCCATCACATAAAAAATTTCTTTCACATAATTTTTTAAGTTTTTTAGTTAATTCACTCTTGGGTTGTCATGTTCTAATAACTATCATTACCATATCGAATATTTAATTTATAATACCAAATTCTTTTAAAATTAGGAAAAATATGTTCCCATCAATCTTGAAATTGGTTTTCCATATGATTAACACCATGAATGAATAAATAATTTTGCACTACCTTCAATTTTTTAGTAGATGATTTGGCCTTTTTCATTTCACCATAATTTTCTTGTGAGTCCATTTCAATACACTTTGATTTATTAGAGATAAAGTGTTTGAAATGCTTTAATGAAATCTACTCTTTAATGGTCAGTCCAAAGACTAATTTTCAAGAACATCATTCATTCACATTTTTTATTAATTGAAAAGGGAAAATTTAAAAGGTGGTGCATATTTTAGTGAGTGGTTGGATTCTATGAAAAATAATTCTCTGTAGTAGGTATGATTACCTCTTCATTATCCCCTTGTGTAATTAGAACAAATTATAGTAAGTTATAATCATCTAAGAAGTGAAATTCATCAATGGATTTATCTTGTGAAAGTAATGTAAAATAATTTAAAAAACCACCCTTTTTAAGGTTTGGGTGATGCAAAATTTTCTTCATGAGAAGTTAAAATAACATGTTTGTGCCTGTAGTAAAGTCATGCATGGAAATATTAAACAAAGACCCATTGTATGTAAAAACATTATTATCATAATTAAAATGAAAGGCATAGAATAATTTATTTAAATCAAAACATATAGAAATTAAAAATAGAGCAAAAAGATCACCAAGATTAGTTGAGAATAGGATTTTAACAACATATAATGGACTGTCCAAAACTGAATGGTATGTGGTCATTTTTTTTTAATTGGTGTTTTTTTTAGTATATTCAAATGCATTGGATTGTTTCCTCTATTATACCTATGGTGAAATATCCCAAACTAGAATTGAATGCAAATAAAATTGATTTCAACTACTTGCAGCATTCAATCAAATGGACAAAGATATAAATCTGAATGTAATTGATAATATAGTCCAGATGTCATAAAATTATTACAGATGTGGTCTCAAAACCCAATTATTATATCAAACTACCAAACTAGAAATAAAAACTTGGGTCTACGTGCTCGGCCTGCTGTGTCCAAGAAAAACATAGTCGCCAACGTCGGTGATGATGATGCCAATGTCGGTCGATACACTGCCGCCATCAGTCATCTGGTGGTGATCTATGCCTGCCTGTGACTGCCTGACTGCTGGTGTCGGTTGCTAATCGGCCGATGTTGGTCTATGTGCCGATGCCGGTCTCTGTAATACCCTGCAGCCCACAACTATGAACTGTGCCCTTCCCTTCTTTGAACCTACTGGTACGACCTGGTGCTGATTTGTACAAATTCCGTACCGAACCTGATCTGACTATAAAAATATATAAATCTTAAATAAAAACTAAGGAATAAATACCTGGAAACCTCTGCATATGATGAACCCCTGATATTCTCAATGAATGGCCTCTGAAGCTCTAGATCTGATCAATATGCACAATCTGAATTCTGTCATGAATCCACCTCTGAAAAGTGTTGGGTTTTCATCCAACTCTTCTCCAATCTACTGAAGGTTTGCGTCCTCAGAGATTTTAGCTGAATCACAGATTCAACCTTCCCAATACTCAGAATAATTTTTGCAACAAAGATATTAGATCTCCCAAATCCTTTGCTTTCCCCTTCTTTTAAAGCCTTCCAGGAAACTTCTAGAAGAAGTCAACTTTATTTCCATAATAATTAAATTAATTAATTAAACCATTTTAATAGAAAATTGGGGACATTACAGTCCTCCCTTCTTGGAGATTGCTTGTCCTCAAGCAATTCACTCCTGATACTCAACACTAACCTCCTGGATTCCATATTATTCTCAAAAACTTGTAAACTCTTCTATCAGAAACACCATGCTAGAAAATATCTGTGACTACATTCACCTTAATTCTCCTAGAGAGTAGTGTGATAATCCTCAATATGTAATTATCAAATTCACCATCACATACCTTAGACTTAGAAAAACGCTGCTGCGCTACTCTGATTATCAAACTCTTACAATCTCCATAAGGATGTTGACTTATAATTGGAAAGGAAAATGCCCTACAACAAATAGAATTATTTACCACATCAGTTATAAAATGAGACTCCATCCTGTGAGATGACCCCTCCTTAGGTCCTCCATCTTGTGCTACCTTCAAGATAATCTTCCTTCCCCCAAAAAGGAATTCTAACTGCATACGGCGGTGATCAATAATGTAGCACCCAATACGCTGTAACCACTGTATGCCCAAGACCACATCATAATCCTCTAAAGGAACACATAAAAATCATCGGTCAGAGTGTAATCCCCCATCTGAATGCTAAGCTATGGAATCCATTTGGTACAACCCAAAACTGCACCATCTGCCACCTTTACCCCAAAACCACCAAACTTCTCATACTGTAATCCATGCCTTCCCACTAACTTCCAGTCAATGAAGTTATGTGTAGCACCTGTATCTACCAAGCTCACGACCCACTTACCCTTAAGTGTACCTTTCAACCAAAAGGCATGAAAGTTAGAATAACTGGAGAGAGTAGCCATAATTGCTTTGGTTGATGCCAAAGGCTCCGGGGTGTTTAACTCCAACTGTGTCTGAACCTGCTCAATATTATCCTTAATGTCTGTATCAAGAACCTCCTCATCTCCACACTCAGAAGTTACCTCAATCAAATGAACCTTTCCTTTACCCATGCAACGGTGTCCTGGTTCCCATGGGTCTTTGTAGGAAAAACATAACTTTTTCCTCCTCAAGTCATTCCTAGTCTCCTGATTCATCCAAGGATTTATAGAGGATGACCCTTCTTTATTTTGTGGTGCGTTGGCCTTCTGTAAAGGCCGAGAGTCTGTGGCTATTTTCTTATCACCCTGATAAGAAGTGGGAACAGTATCCAGTCTCAATGTCACATCAATGGCATCCTTAAGAGTGGCTAGTTGGAAAGCACGTACCAGTCCCTTAAGTTTATCCTGTAATCCCTCAATAAATAACATCACACTTCATCTCTGAGGCATATCAGGTACCATAACTGCAATACGCTAAAACTCATTAATATAAGTTTTTGCGTGACCACTCTATCTAAGATGAGCCAACTCTCTGTAGTAAAGTTATGTATCCTTACGGTCAAACCGTGCAATAAGTCGCTCAGTGAACTCAGCATAGGAGTGAACTAAAGCATGATCCTGGGTGACCAATCCATGGTGCCACCAATCATATACAGTCCCCTCTAAATGCAACACCCCAAACTGAATGGCCTCACACTCAGGCATGGGCCTCAAAGAAAGATATATGTCTAGCTTGTGGACCCAAGCTCTTGCACTAGTCTCTCCAGAGCCATTATATGAAGCCAATGTAATCTTCCCCGTAGCTCTATTGAGGTCATGATTATGCTACTACTATGGTGGTCTATTACCCCAATCTCCCCTGATTCTGGCTGTGTCTCTCTGCTGTGCACAATACTGGGGAAGAGGAAAAACCTCCCTAACCTCTGGGGGTAAAGCTCTCCACTCTGTTGTGGCTGCCAAAACGGACTCTTGGAACCCCATCTCTGGTGGATCCACCTGTACTGGTTGTCCACCTAGGACAAACTGAGGTAGTAATGGTCTATTTGGAGTAGGTGTATGATGATGATTTTGCCTAGAGGAATGATGGGAGCTCCCCACTGAAGAATGGGAATGGTGACTATGCTGATTGGACTGATAGGTATGATGACTACCTGTCACTGAAACTGATCTATTCCTTCTACCTCTATGTCTATCCACCTCTAAACACTCCATGGTATCCTGTAATCGGTCTAGAGCCTGAACAATCCTAGGCTGGGTAGTGATGAGGGTCCTCATCATCTCTCTTTCTTCCTCATCCTGGTTTCTATGGGCATTCCTCTATTCTTCAGCCATGATAGGTTGCTGTCCTAAACCCAACTCTCGCTCGTACTGAGCTCTACTACGTGTAAAATATCTATGGCTTCTATCAAATCTTCCAAGATGCATAGAAATAAAACATATTCACCTCTACAGGCTGGCAAGATGCATGGCTCTGATACCACTGAAAGATCCCAAACTAGAATTGAATGCAAATAAAATTGATTTCAACTACTTGCAGCATTCAATCAAATGGACAAAGATATAAATCTGAATGTAATTGATAATATAGTCCAGATGTCATAAAATTATTACAGATGTGGTCTCAAAACCCAATTATTATATCAAACTACCAAACTAGAAATAAAAACTTGGGTCTGCGTGCTCAGCCTGCTGTGTCCAAGAAAAACACAGTCGCTGACGTCAGTGATGATGATGCTGACATCGGTCGATACACTGCTGCCGTCGGTCATCTGGTGGCGATCTTTGCCTACCTGTGACTGCCTGACTACCGGCATCAGATGATGATCAGCTGATGTCAGTCTATGTGTCGATGCCGGTCTCTGTAATACCCTGCAGCCCACAACTGTGAACTATGCCCTTCCCTTCTCTGAACTTGTTGGTACGACCTGGTGCTGATTTATATGGATTCTGTACCAAACCTGATCTGACTATAAAAATATATAAATCTTAAATCAAAACTAAGGAATAAATACTTGGAAACCTCTGCATATGCTGAACCGCTGATATTCTCAATGAATGGCCTCTGAAGCTCCAGATCTGATCAATATGCACAATCTGAATTCCGTCACGAATCCACCTCTGAAAAGTGTTGGGTTTTTGTCCAACTCTTCTCCAATCTACTGAAGGTTTGCGTCCTCAGAGATTTTACCTGAATCATAGATTCAACCTTCCCAATACTCAAAATAATTTTTGCAACAAAGATATTAGATATCCCAAATGCTTTGCTTTCCCCTTCTTTTAAAGCCTTCCAAGAAACTTCTAGAAGAAGTCAACTTTATTTCCATAATAATTAAATTAATTAATTAAACCATTTTAATAGAAAATTGGGGACATTACATATGGTTAAGGGGTATCAAATTTTGGATCCATTAATAATGCACAATTACCTTGTTAGAGGGACGAGGTGGGTTGCATTGTCTTTGAAATTGTTTTTTTTATCATAATTGGATTGGTTTGGCTTTGTGTGTAAGATAGTTACATTCTAGCTCCTCTATTTTTCTATATTTATTGTCTAAGATTTAACAATGTATAGTTTTGGCATTGATGACTATTTTATTTCTCTACATCATAGCATCCAATATTATATTATGCTATGAAAGTATAATCACAATGATAAAAATGGTTTATTGAATCAAATCATATCTAAGGTCATGCAATGCTCAAATTCATGGGTAAACTAAATACTTGAAACATAAAACTTAAGAGTTGAGTAAACCAACATTTTGCAACATATTTAAACCAAAAACAAACATAAAGTAACAATTAAATATGTTGAATAAATAGGTAAGGGATGAAAGATTCAATGACCATATATGTAATCTTGAGTAGTATCTTACATGGAAACTAGCTAAATCATATAATAAATAAGGGTGTTATTGGCACCAACGTTCCAAGGAGTTGTAGATCAAAAAATTATAAGGTAATAATTTTTTGCATAGAGGCTTAAAAACATACCATGATAACATCATGGGATTGATCAATATCTCACACAAAGTTGACTACACCATTATAAGTGTAAAAACTTTAAGATTAATCACCAACCCATCAATGAAACAAATAAGGACTAAAACAAAATTAAACCTAAGATTCATTAGCGAGTAAAAATACAACCTCTTGTCCATAGATATTTATAATTTACCACTGTAATCCATTGTATTATTTATAAAATATATTCTCAAACCATATTGAAGTTCATTTTCTCATAGGGCCTCCTAAAACATCCTATAAATAAACCCACTTAAGCTTCCAATACAATGGATTTAGATGCAAGTTTTTTTTAAACTTTTGAGAGTCAACATAACACCCATATGGACTTCTTACTTTTTAATCATTTCATAAAAAAGGAAAAATAAAATTTCATACCAAATCAAACAATTTATACTTAGTCTACAATATTTTAACATTTTACCATGAATAGCTTCCAAATCTCACCTTTTTATTTATACCTAGCCTGGTTCGATATTTTTAGGATTGTAATTAGAAACATAAATGATTTTTTTAGAATATTTTTATTTTTTTCTCTTAGGAATGAAAGAATTCAAATAAAAAGGCACCATTGTCATTATTATTTCCACATAGTCTCCCACATCACCATCATTTAATTAATAACATTATTAGCTACAACACTATCTTCTATGATGTATTAGATTATAAAATGATTTTTTGAACCACCAAAATTTTCAGTTAATAGTACAAACAAGGTTCATTACTAGTGTTAGATACCATTTTTTTAATGCAACAAATGCAAGGGAATGAATATAAAATACTTTTTAGGAGTCTTTCAAGCATGAAATTTTTACCTTTTAGGGAATACAACCACTTCCCAATATAATGGATCTAATAGAGCCTAAAATAATTTATACCTTAAGAACATAAAAAAATAATTTTAAAATAAGGTCATAAATATTGAATATATAGACAATAAAATTTAAAAAACAAAGAAATATATAGTTTAAAACTAAAATGACAATTTTGAGATATAATTGATGGGTTTTTAACAAAGAAAGATATATGTCTAGCTTGTGGACCCAAGCTCTTGCACTAGTCTCTCCAGAGCCATTATATGAAGCCAATGTAATCTTCCCCGTAGCTCTATTGAGGTCATGATTATGCTACTGCTATGGTGGTCTATTACCCCAATCTCCGCTGATTCTGGCTGTGTCTCTCTGTTGTGCACAATACTGGGGAAGAGGAAAAACCTCCCTAACCTCTGGGGGTAAAGCTCTCCACTCTGTTGTGGCTGCCAAAATGGACTCTTGGAACCCCATCTCTGGTGGATCCACCTGTACTGGTTGTCCACCTAGGACAAACTGAGGTAGTAATGGTCTATTTGGAGTAGGTGTATGATGATGATTTTGCCTAGAGGAATGACGGGAGCTCCCCACTGAAGAATGGGAATGGTGACTATGCTGATTGGACTGATAGGTATGATGACTACCTGTCACTGAAACTGATCTATTCCTTCTACCTCTATGTCTATCCACCTCTAAACACTCCATGATATCCTGTAATCGGTCTAGAGCCTAAACAATCCTAGGCTGGGTAGTGATGAGGGTCCTCATCATCTCTCTTTCTTCCTCATCCTGGTTTCTATGGGCATTCCTCTATTCTTCAGCCATGATAGGTTGCTGTCCTAAATCCAACTCTCGCTCGTACTGAGCTCTACTACGTGTAAAATATCTATGGCTTCTATCAAATCTTCCAAGATGCATAGAAATAAAACATATTCACCTCTACAAGCTGGCAAGATGCATGGCTCTGATACCACTGAAAGATCCCAAACTAGAATTGAATGCAAATAAAATTGATTTCAACTACTTGCAGCATTCAATCAAATGGACAAAGATATAAATCTGAATGTAATTGATAATATAGTCCAGATGTCATAAAATTATTACAGATGTGGTCTCAAAACCCAATTATTATATCAAACTACCAAACTAGAAATAAAAACTTGGGTCTGCGTGCTCAGCCTGCTGTGTCCAAGAAAAACACAGTCACTGACGTCAGTGATGATGATGCTGACGTCAGTCGATACACTGCTGCCGTCGGTCATCTGGTGGTGATCTTTGCCTACCTGTGACTGCCTGACTACCGGCATCAGATGATGATCAGCTGATGTCAGTCTATGTGTCGATGCCGGTCTCTGTAATACCCTGCAGCCCACAACTGTGAACTATGCCCTTCCCTTCTCTGAACTTGTTGGTACGGCCTGGTGCTGATTTATATGGATTCTGTACCGAACCTGATCTGACTATAAAAATATATAAATCTTAAATCAAAACTAAGGAATAAATACTTGGAAACCTCTGCATATGCTGAACCGCTGATATTCTCAATGAATGGCCTCTGAAGCTCCAGATCTGATCAATATGCACAATCTGAATTCCATCACGAATCCACCTCTGAAAAGTGTTGGGTTTTTGTCCAACTCTTCTCCAATCTACTGAAGGTTTGCATCCTCAGAGATTTTACCTGAATCATAGATTCAACCTTCCCAATACTCAAAATAATTTTTGCAACAAAGATATTAGATATCCCAAATGCTTTGCTTTCCCCTTCTTTTAAAGCCTTCCAAGAAACTTCTAGAAGAAGTCAACTTTATTTCCATAATAATTAAATTAATTAATTAAACCATTTTAATAGAAAATTGGGGACATTACATATGGTTAAGGGGTATCAAATTTTGGATCCATTAATAATGCACAATTACCTTGTTAGAGGGACGAGGTGGGTTGCATTGTCTTTAAAATTGTTTTTTTTATCATAATTGGATTGGTTTGGCTTTGTGTGTAATATAGTTACATTCTAGCTCCTCTATTTTTCTATATTTATTGTCTAAGATTTAACAATGTATAGTTTTGGCATTGATGACTATTTTATTTCTCTACATCATAGCATCCAATATTATATTATGTTATGAAAGTATAATCACAATGATAAAAATGGTTTATTGAATCAAATCATATCTAAGGTCATGCAATGCTCAAATTCATGGGTAAACTAAATACTTGAAACATAAAACTTAAGAGTTGAGTAAACCAACATTTTGCAACATATTTAAACCAAAAACAAACATAAAGTAACAATTAAATATGTTGAATAAATAGGTAAGGGATGAAAGATTCAATGACCATATATGTAATCTTGAGTAGTATCTTACATGGAAACTAGCTAAATCATATAATAAATAAGGGTGTTATTGGCACCAACGTTCCAAGGAGTTGTAGATCAAAAAATTATAAGGTAATAATTTTTTGCATAGAGGCTTAAAAACATACCATGATAACATCATGGGATTGATCAATATCTCACACAAAGTTGACTACACCATTATAAGTGTAAAAACTTTAAGATTAATCACCAACCCATCAATGAAACAAATAAGGACTAAAACAAAATTAAACCTAAGATTCATTAGCGAGTAAAAATACAACCTCTTGTCCATAGATATTTAAAATTTACCACTGTAATCCATTGTATTATTTATAAAATATATTCTCAAACCATATTGAAGTTCATTTTCTCATAGGGCCTCCTAAAACATCCTATAAATAAACCCACTTAAGCTTCCAATACAATGGATTTAGATGCAAGTTTTTTTTAAACTTTTGAGAGTCAACATAACACCCATATGGACTTCTTACTTTTTAATCATTTCATAAAAAAGGAAAAATAAAATTTCATACCAAATCAAACAATTTATACTTAGTCTATAATATTTTAACATTTTACCATGAATAGCTTCCAAATCTCACCTTTTTATTTATACCTAGCCTGGTTCGATATTTTTAGGATTGTAATTAGAAACATAAATGATTTTTTTAGAATATTTTTATTTTTTTCTCTTAGGAATGAAAGAATTCAAATAAAAAGGCACCATTGTCATTATTATTTCCACATAGTCTCCCACATCACCATCATTTAATTAATAACATTATTAGCTACAACACTATCTTCTATGATGTATTAGATTATAAAATGATTTTTTGAACCACCAAAATTTTCAGTTAATAGTACAAACAAGGTTCATTACTAGTGTTAGATACCATTTTTTTAATGCAACAAATGCAAGGGAATGAATATAAAATACTTTTTAGGAGTCTTTCAAGCATGAAATTTTTACCTTTTAGGGAATACAACCACTTCCCAATATAATGGATCTAATAGAGCCTAAAATAATTTATACCTTAAGAACATAAAAAAATAATTTTAAAATAAGGTCATAAATATTGAATATATAGACAATAAAATTTAAAAAACAAAGAAATATATAGTTTAAAACTAAAATGACAATTTTGAGATATAATTGATGGGTTTTTAACAACATGATGAAGGTTGGTGTGCTTAGAAGAAATGGAAGTGAAATTTTAATCATGAAATAAAAATAAATATAGAATAATTTCCCTAAAAAAATCTATGTGTGAATTATTTCATTGAATAATAATGTGCCATGTGTGAAAAATAAATTAAAGCGGGTGCAGGAAACTTGCAACCCCCTTTCACCATACCAAAAAATGATCAATGTAGAACTTTTAGATATAAATTAATATGAGATAAGATTAAATATTATCCAATATATTACTTATATATTTTCCATGGGACCTATTATGTAGCTAAATTAGGAGCAATAACCCCCTCCATGGGACCCTGGCCTAAAACTATCTAAGACAACATGTAATGGAAGTAGGAAGGTCACTTAAATGAATCCCTTGAAATTAACCAGATACCTTATGAAAATTAGTTAAAATATATTTATTATTTAGGAATAAAAATAATATTTTGTTTTAAAAATCCTATAATTAGGCATCCATATAGTCCTTTTTCTTGTGTCAAGTTTCCCAACAATAACCAATTCCCTCTAGCTAGAAGGAAGAATGAGATTACTAGAATCTTGTATAACTTGGGTGATGTTAACGTTTATAGGAAATATTGGTACATTATCTTAAATATTATAAAGGTTAATATTAATTTTTATGATATATAATCATTGATAGCTTTAAAAAAATCATTAATTTTGGAATAATTACACTACATATGAGTGTGATCTCTATAAATTGGCACCCAAAATTTGGTCAAATATTTTTTGGATTGAATCATCATTTTTACTATTGTAAATTCATATATTAATAAAAAATAGTTGTTTTACATAGTAATAGTGGTTAGGTGGTATTTTTGACCAATAAGTGGTTAGAGAAAACTTATGGTAAGAACCACAAAGTGAATTAAAACAACCTTCAAAACTCCCTTGCTAGTTAGATTTTTTAGAAAGGGGAGATTTTTTAGAAAGGTGGTATGAGTATTATAAGAACCTTAATTTTTTACTAAATATCACATGCCAATTTGATATAGTAGATAAAACTTTTCACAAGTTCACAGTTTCATTGCCATCACTTGTAGTTGTTAATGAAAGCTTCCCTTGTTATACATAGAATAAATTAAACATCAAATGAACTTTTTAATTGAAAATTTGACTATACAATGATAAATCATCACCTAAAAAGTGGTAGACATGTCATTGGATAGTCAAATTTTCAACTTAAAAACTCATGTGACAGATAAGCTCATCCCAATTAGTGTCCCAATAGTATTTATTCATGTTCCAAAAATCAATGTTATTGACACTTTGTGAGCCTCTAAATTATAAATGAGAGGACAAATTTGAAATTTATATAGATAAATTTATTGTGAAAATAATATTTCCTCAAGAAACTCTAGAATATCCAAAAATGAATAATTTTTTTGATATTATGACTAAAGCCTTATTTTTAAATACTTCAAGAATAGGTAGAAGCCATAGATTACTCTCATAACTCCTTTCATTCTCCCCTAAACACTATAGGTTTTATAGTAGGAATGTCAAAAAAATATCCAGATGCAAAATTTATCATTTCCTATAATATTCCTCCACATGGTGTTGTAATGTAGTATAAAATGTTTGATTTATTATTATTGTAATGATAAAAGATGTTGGTTTATTAAATACAACACCCATAGTCCTCATAAATAGTGGTAAATAATAATGACATGATTTCCACTATTATATGTGTATGTAAAGGCATATTCTACTATTTTTTGTAAATTATGCAAAAAATTACTACTTACATAATATGGATTCATTCTAGGACCATAAAAAAATCATACAGTGACCAAAAATAGACTTCATATCAGTATATTCAACATCTTCAATAGATTTCACCAAGAATGACATATAAGATGTGATATCCCTGAACATTTGAAATAATATTTTAGAAACAAAAAGGTTTCAATAATATAAAATAATAACTTAGATGATGGAAAAATTTAGAATATAAAAATTTGCTTCTATGAACATGAACATGGTTATTTAGTTTGTTAGCAATAAACTATGCATTACGACTATTTATCACATCATGCTAGCCATTGCCGTTGATAGTGATGTGAAGGATTATAAAAGTAATGTATCCTTTGCAACATGATTCATGTTCAAAATAACATAAAACTCTAACAATATAATAAAATATTTTATGATCTTCTCTTTTCTCACAAATGCAAAATGAGAAATTTTTTGTTCATAGCCATACATGACCAAAAAGTGGTCAAAGTGATATGGAAATTAAATATTATCAAATAAGTTTATAAATAATATTTATTACATGTTAAAATAATATATGAAAATGGGTATTATGTTAATATCCAAGATATGATGTAAAATCTATATGTGCAAAATTGTAGGCTTCAAAATAATTCATCCTTATTAATAACTATGAACCAACTCATGGTTTAATGGATGATAACTTAAAATCCATAGGAAGATATCTGGTAGAATCTATTAATTTAAGTAAATCTTTAAATTTATTGAAAATGTGGCCAATTTAATGGATTGAAATTATAGTGTAGTTAAATAAATTTCAAATATTTTAGGAATTCAAAGTTATGTGAGATACCTATGAAAAATTTTAAGTTTGTGAAGAAGAATACAAAAAAGTTGTTAGGTGTTCCAAATTTTGGAATAAAATTGTAGGGATTCTACTAATAAAATGGCATGTGATGAATAAAAAATGTATAACAAGAGCTTAAAATATTAAGTACACTACTTATCAACAACTATGAACAACTCATGGTTTAATGGATGATAACTTAATCCATGTGAAGAGATCTGGTAGAATCTATTAATTTAGGGAAAGCCTTAAATTTATTGAAAATGTGGCTAATTTAATGGATTCAAATTATAGTGTGGCTAAATAAATTTCAAATATTTTAGGAATTCAAAGTTATGCAAGATAACTATGAAAAATTTGAAGTTTTTGAAGAAGAATACAATAAATTTGTTAGGTGTTCCAAATTTTGGAGTAAAATTGTAGGGCTTCCACTAATAAAATGGCTTTTGCTGAATAAAAAATGTAGAACAAGAGCTTAAAATATTAAGTACACTTGTGGGTGTTCCAAAAATTCAAAGTTGTAAATATGTATTATTTAAATGGAAAACTCAAATGAATAACACATACCAAAATAATCTTATTTTGTAAACATACAATTTACATCATGGGATAAAATGTTCATCATTTTTATTTTGAATCAACATTAGTGGGAATGTGGTCAAGTTTGTTGATTAGAAACATGGTAATAGGGAATTTTATGCAAAAAAATGTGATGGGATTTTCTTGTGCACTTGAATTCCTGAGGTTGGGCTGAGACAATGGATGGAATGATGGGAAGATGTTAAATGTTGGTTTAGTTGAATGTTTTGAAGTTATTGAGTATGACGAGCTAGTTAGTTTAGTTTCACTAATTTAGTGGGATTATGGGATATTTATCTCAAGGGATGAGTATATTCATACTAATATAATTCAATCACTTCATAATGATCATATAAATCTATAAATTGAGGATGAATAAGATCTAGAGAGTATCTTGTTTGTAAAAGAAGAAAATAACATAGTTTTTGGTCTATGTTGCTCTACCTGAATGGGTTGAATTTGGACTAAATCACCCATAACATCTGACAAATTTTATTAGGATAGGCTTACCCAGATAATGTCATATACATAATGAATAAAACTGGATGAGACTAGACCCAATTATGAAGAATTATATCATATTTTAAGGTCCTTGGCTTGGTGAGCTAATAAGTGAATATACTTGCATAATTAGTCTTTAGATAGCCTTGTTTAGTTATCTAAGGCATTTAGTTGGATAATAATTAAATTTTGAAATGATGTCAAGAATAAGACTTAAAATTGAATCTCAGAGTCTATGTCACTTTGAATGTTTTGTGTCGAGATGAGGGTAATTACTCATGGAAATACTCATGTTTTATATAGGTGTGTTTGTTTAGGGAACATCATCTAAGGGTAGAGAAACATTTTATTGATGTTTGTTCAACTTGATGATTTTTATTTTTTTTAAAGTTATATGGATAGTTTTTGTTTTGTTTTAGAAATGTATTACTTAATTTATTGACTAATGTATTTGGATGACTAATGTTTATCTAGATGAAGAGATTTCTATTTATTTTTGAATAAATTTTTTTCAAGTAAATAAATTACAACTACTTAAAATAGTAATGCTAAAAAATGAAAAAGATAAATCTATTTTTGTGTTTTTTTAAAGAGGATTGTGTAGGTGAAAAAAATTAAAAAACTATAATTAAATATTTAAAAACCATTCTTTTTAGATTTTATAATCATATTTTTGTTTATTGTATGGATAAAAATACATAATTGATTTATAATTTTTAATGAATGCAAAATAGTGATTTTAAATATGCCTAACTGAATATTAACCTATGTTTTTTCACATTTGATGTATACACCAAATTATGCTTGAATGCTGAAAAATTATAACTAAATGAAAATTTTCTATTTTTTAATGAATTTACTTTATTTAATCTAATGTGAAAATTAAAACCTTGATATAGGTGATTTTATGCTTTGTTTTTTCAAGTTTATGTAAAAATTAAAATGGGATTATTGATGCAATCTTTTATTTTTTATTTTTTAGAATTGTTATGCAAATGAAGGTTAAGTGATATTTGATTTGTGTGTGTGTGTGTGTGTGTGTGTGTGTGTGTGTGTGTGTGTGTGTGTGTGTGTGTGTGTGTGTGTGTTGTGTGTGTGTGTTATATTAAAGTTAAACTATAAATAAAATGGAATTAAATAAATAAAATAAATTATATTCTTTAATTATATATATGTTAACATGTAAATCTATGTGCTATTGGGTTTTTTGTGGAAGTGAGATTCTAAGAAAACTAAATGATTTACAGTGCAAAAAAGTGCATAAAATAATTTATATTTGTATTTATTATATTTATATATGTAATAAAAATATATAATAAAATAAAATATAATTAAGACATAAATGAAAATAATAAATAATAAATAATAAATCCCCCAACCTTACCAAAGTAGATGATAAATTGGAAGACTAGCTTGTTGAAATTGAAAATATCTAGGTCCTTAGGTTACTACATCCTTGGATATTAATTCAATAATAACCCAAAGTTTCTCTATCAAGAGGAATGTGATAGTAATGGAATTAAATAAACACAATGAATAAAAATAATATCTAAAATGTGGTTAGTTCTCATAAACAATAGAGTACTGTGTTTCAAATTCATGAGCCTCCTTCAAATTGTAATTGTCACTAAAAAGTTGTTGTAGGGCACATGTTATTTTTTTAAGAAAAATATATAAGGTAGAATATATATCTCTCAAATTATAAAATTATCTTCCCTATGAAATTTTTGGTTCTAATTTTCATTGTAAAGAGAGTTATTTATACAAAATAATTATTGTTGCATGTAGGAGCTAACAAGAGTTGAGTGAGGGTCCACTAAAGTTGAATTGAAGTTAACTAAGACTAACTTGATAATTAATTTGAGTGAATTGGATTATTTATGAACTAATTAAAAGATGATAAGATGTAAATTGAAGGGTTAAACATGCAAAATGTATGAAAATGCATGTTTTGGGAGTGAAAATCAAAAGTGCGTGCAATGGTAGAAAAATTAGTGCTATATGTAGGTGGTATTGGTGAACTTTAGAAGTCATATATTTATAATATTTAAGGCCATATTTTTAAATTTTGGATATTGGATAAGGTTTAGAAAGATGCAAAATGGAAAATGAGAAGAAGACTAGGTCTAAGAATATTAATATTTATAGAGGTCCTTGTATCATCATTGAATGTCATAAAAATGTTGTATCATGCATAATTTGGGTGTGTATAGGAAATTTTCATGGAAAATTAAAGATAATGTCATTAGATTTTATAGTTTTAAGTCCCATATTTTAAAATCAATATTCAAATCTAATAGGATCAATTACATATTTAAGTGCCAAAAATAATTATAGTGTAGTACCTAGCTTACTTTGATTTGATGCATACCAAAGAGAGAGGTAAATACCAAGACCAACTATGAATATTTGGTAACCCCACTTCTAAATTAAAAATAGTGAAAATGTTTAAGCTATGTTTTAATCCCTAAGATCAGAATTCATAGTTTAAAAAGTTACGTGTTTTAAGGTTTTTTATTTTGAGTTGTTTAAGCTTAGGGACCAAATGCTAACTCATGTATATTAAGATACCAAAGTATGATTTTTTATTCTATGAAATTATTTATCAAATGATTTTCACCTAATATAGGTGTTTAATGTTCTTTTTTTAATTTAATAATGAAATATAACAAAAAACAAACTATTGAAATTTGATTTAGATCTATTGAATATACATAATCTAAATAATTTGAAGTGATCTATAAATATTAAATTAACAAGTAGATATGTAAACCTAGCTCAAACTAGATTTATGCTAACTATGTAGGCAAACTGTTGGTGAAAAATGAATGTAGTAACCCTTAAACTATGTCACAATTGAAAGAAATATTTCAAATTATGTTAGGACAAGGCTATACTAGGAGGATAGGGCCACACTATGGCCTTATCTGTTGACTACAAATGTGTCCTAGTTGATCATATTATTTAATTTTCACCCTGAGGTTATTTAAGAGGGTTATTAATTATATGCCTATGAAATTTTTCCATGTAGAAGACATGTAAATTCCAAACCCTAGATTTTTTAAAATAAACCAAAATGAAAATAAAATACAAAATGGGTAATCAGGTAAGGGGAATAGGTGATCTATCCTTAAAAAATCCCACATAATATGAGTGTTGCCTACATATCTCAAAATGGCCTCAAGC
>JARHVA010000440.1:2362500-2385000 GCA_037957365.1 Torreya grandis | reverse complement strand
TTTGAGTCATGTTACTTCAGTTTGAATATGTCGACTATGTAGGCACCATTGTTATCTTTTGTAAAATATGGAAATTTTCTATGTATATTCGTATTATGTATATTCCTATTATAAAAATCAATGATATGAGTGTAATAATTAATCATATATATATATATATATAGTGTGCATCCCTAATTCAAACACACACACACACACACACACACACACACACACACACACACACACACACACACACACACACACACACACAAAATGAACTATTTGAGTATATACATCGAATCATATAGTTGTCTATGCAAATGAATATAATGGGACTGAATGTTTAATGTTATGAAATTGTATGATTATGTATACATATCAGTTTATTCATATGTCATTACATATATATAATCATAGATAAACTTGATAAAAACAATGGTGATTGTAAAATGGATTTTGGTAGTAAATGTATTTTGTGGCCAAGTGAATTTTAGGAAATGGGTCTTTCCCACTTGGAAGGTATTATACCCAATTGAGTTTGGAGTTTATATTAGAATTTGTTATCTTTAGTGGATTATTGGATAAGTTAGTTTTGAGTATTATATTATCTTAAAAATTTTAATTTTCTAACAACCTATTATGAATAATTGGCTTTTGAAATCAGCCACTATTATGTTAGGCATAATATCTAGTGTGCAAAATTAGTTCTTTGGAGAACCATTCAAAGGGATCTTGGCTTGAATGAAATTTCAAGATAATGTTAATCCTATTATTTTTAATTAACCATGAGTGGGCATGACATGTGTTGAATATTAGGTTATATTCATAATTTTGTAGACCACAAGCTTAAATTAAATCAATTGATTCAATTTCAATGGTGAGATATCCTTTATTGATCTTAATAATTTTGATGACTACCTTTGTTCTTTTTGAGACTGTCAAGGTTGACTCTATATTTTAAGTCTATGTATCAATGCTTGCAGGTGCATTTCAATTTTGGGTTGATTTAATGCTATTCATTGACTTGAGTTGCCTTTTCATCCTTGATCTATTCATAGGTGTTGTTATCATGAAATATGCCCTCTACTTGTCTTATATCTAGTAGAAGGTGTTAGCCGTAATGATACTTATCCTCTATTTGTCATAAATGGATTCGTGACTTGGAAATAATTGAATAGGAACAAGGGTTAAAAAAATGTTAAATTCTAGTAATAGACTCTGATTATTGAATTTGAATATAAAATAGAAGTTACTTTTAGTGTGATAAAAAAGTATTTATATATTATTTGATTACATATATATGGTACATGTTAATAATATAATTAGGATGTACAAGTTATCATAAAAGAACATTAATATGAAGACCTAGATACTCATATGCATATACAACATATAGAGATGTGCCTATATCTGTAATAGTATTTTGAGGGATAGGAAACTATAACCATATGAATAATGTCTCCTAGAAATGGTAACTAGTTATCTAAATAAAAGACTATGTTTTCATGAGAATTATGACTTTCTTTATTATGATTAGCTATTGAAATTGAGTATTGTGTACATGTAAATGATGGACTATGATGTTATTACTTGTCATAGAATGTATTTTATTTGTATCTACATATGAAAATTAGATTATGAAGACTAATATATATTATACCCATTTGGTATAAGTTGTACTTGTTTAATTATTATTTATGTGATAAATAATATTTTGGAAATTCATTCATAGATTTAGTAGACTAAATGTATATATTTTGATTATTCCTATGTTTAGCATGTTTTATGAATTCTAGTAGGAAGTAATATATATGAATCTATTGTTTATAATTTTAACCAAATATCATATTATTATTACTAAGTAGTGAGACATAATTCACTAGTTTATTAGCATCATCAATGCTATATGAAGGTAATCTAATCAAGTGGTGTGTATGAAATTATTTGATTCTAGAGATTAATAACTATTGAAATTTTTTTCCAAAGTAATGTTAGTTAGACATTTTCATTTCATATGTATGATTTACATGTTTGTGAAATATCATGTTAGAATGGATTTCTTTATGGTACACTACATGTTTTTAGAAATCATATAGCACATAGGTACTAGCTTGTCTCTCTAGATTCGCACACTGACACTATCTACTCATCTATGAAGGGAAGGACATTCCCTGATGGGTGATTGTGTAGGGGATCAATGGTCTATGTTTAGTGTGGAAAAGAGCTTTGATGATTCTCTCCCTCTCCATAATAATACTTACTTGGAGATTACACTTGAGATTGCCATTGATACTAGATTTCAGGGAACTCATGCTCCATGGAGCCTTGTATCTTATATATTATATTAGATTTATTATTATTGAGACATTATCCTTGATGAGATATAATTATTTACTCATTGTACATTGGCAATAATGGTTTTATGTTTATACTATACATGGTTGGACATCCATAATTACTTTCTATATTTAGTTATGATGTGTTGTATATGATGATAGTGATCAGTGATAGATAGATGTCACATGCTTATTTTATAGTTATAATACTTAAAGTGTTTTAAGTATATCACTAAATAGTTTAAAATGGTGTAATCTAATGAAATAATATATTGAGTAAATTAAAAAAAAAATCATGTTATTCTAGGTAGATCTTAGAGGGGATGTTACATGTGTTATCAAAGCTATGGCTTGAAATCTAGGACCTAATGATTCCATTAACATTTTTGTATCCTTATATTTACTAGAACTATTAATGGTGAAAGATAGAGTATCCATAGTGATTCCTTCAAATGTCAATTATAAACATCCATTGGATCCTAATTGATTTGCTTTTGAATAAGCAACAAAGTTGGATTAGATTCTCACAGCCATGAATGAAACTAGGGACCAAATTTTAGCCCTAGAATAGGAATTTCATGGCCATGAATAGGAAGAACATTAGGATGAACCTTAAGAACATCCTATTAAGTAGGAAAACCCTTAGGATGTAAGAGTACATGTTGATATGGAGTTGGCTAGAGATATGAAAAGGTGAATCCACCTAAGTTTGATGGAATTGTTTTGGGTGATGGAGTTGAAGCATGGTTGATTGAGATAGTGAAGTATTTTGAGATTTCGAAACTACTCTGAGGTCACTAAAGTAGTATTTTATTTGATATCTACATAAGTGATGCCATAATTTATTTTATTAAATACATCACTATTTTACTCTTTCATGAAGTTTTTAATAGAATTTAAAGGTGTAACAATAGGGTAGAAGATGTACCAATTTTTAGTAGGTCTTATTAAAAAAAAATCCAATAACATATATTTATGTTGTTTAACTTAACAAATGCATTCCCTTAAAACTTAAATTTCTCCCTTCATGTTTATTATTACATCATTAGATAGGATATGTTATACCCAAGTATGGTGAACTTAGTGACATATAGTATTATACTGGTTAAATGCAGTGTATTTTGGAATTGTAGTGCCTCAATGAAGAATCATGCTACACCATGATTGGATTTATGAGATTTAGTAGATCCTCATGTATGGCTTGATGACTATTGTAGGTAATAGACATTGATGATTATTATAAATTATGTTTACATACGTGGATGAATTCTACATTTGATCAAATAACTTAATTTATTAAGAGTGTATTTTGTATTTTGACTCCTTGAGCAAGGTATTTCCTCATCCTTTGCTAGGTAGGCATTGATTTTTGTATTTATTTTTTTATATGAGTCATACTAAAAATAAATTATCCTCTATTAAATATCTTAGGTTTGATTTACCTAAGAACCTATTTAACTAAATCATCTAATGTGTGGAACATCGAGATAATAGAAGGAAATTGTATAAAGGATAAGGCATAATCATATGTGACCTATTTTATGAAGTGATAAGGATTGATAGTTGACTCCATGATTTTTTTATTTAAACATAAAATATTCTTTGGTACATTGAGTGTGTACCCTTAGGAGCACTTTCACCCTATTAGAGTTATTAAAGGGTTGGTTTATCAAGTGTCTTGATGGTGATGGTTATATATAATGTTTGTGTAGGTGAGTGTATAGAATAATTTATTAGTTATGAACGAGAGATTCCTAAAATATTTTTGATCACTTAGATTGATCACCTTGAGAATGATTACATCCTTACTTTATAATCAAGTCACATCCACCACTTGTGTTATGTATTGTGGGTATTCAAACATCATGGGATACTTCTCACTTATGAATATGTGCATTTTAGATAGAGTTTTATGTCTTAAGTACATTAATAATAGGTGATGAAATCTTAAATGACTATTTATGGATTGGAACCCCATATGTTTTTGTGGATTGGGAAGAGGTTTCATCTCACATAGTTAGCATAGACATGAGTTGTTACTCTCTCACCCTACTTTGACATCATTGTAATCCCACTAATTGGATTCATATTTTCATGATGTTTATTAAGTGTTCCCTTAATTGGAAACTTATTTCAAAAAAATTATTTTGAAAATATTGCCTAGTGTTCATGGGATAATGTATTCTAATTCTTGTTGATAGAGAAGTTGTAGGAATGGAATGGATTAATGCATCTATGTGGTTAATATTTTTCCTTTTGATTGTGGAATTAGATTTTGGTACTACACTTACAGGTTTGGTAAGTGTGTAGTGATTTTGGCAACCTGGGTCATAGAATTTTCTTCATACCATGTGAGAGTATTTAAGAGTTTTTTTATTGAGGTTTTAGTTCACTAATTTCCAATGATAGATTTTTAGAGTCACACTTTCTAGTGATAATTTATCTAAACATGTGAACTTTGACCATGTGGAGTGGTAAACCTTGAATTTATATTATTTCTAGAATAAGATTTATTAGTTGATTATAATCATTATGTGTAGTCATATAAAATTTCAAAATTGGTATCTTGAGTGTGGATTATGACACCCAACCCATAGGTCCCTCTTGCATGCCCTCATGACCCTTATAAACACCTTTTTTCTTATTCCTAGTCATCCATGGACTTTTAAAACCTGATTCTAGCTTAGCCAAGCTACATTTACCATGTTAATTCCATCCCCCTAAGTCTTGTAACTATAGGATAGGAGTACCCAACTTGGAATATATAATTTGACCCTAGGGTGTCCTATTTTAGTGCTCTTATTCAATTGCATTTTGAGTTCCAATAGTTATTTCCTTTTGGTTATTATCATTCATCTTGTCAACCTAACACAAATACATTCAACCCATGACCAATAGATCTCTATAAAATCCCATTCAAAGTTAATTTAGAAGGGGTTGGTAAACATTAAAAAGTAAGAAAGAATACAAGCAAAAACCATGGAGACAAATTTACCTATTATCTATATATAGCCATCTAATACAACTACAAGCATATCCAAATCCTCACAATAGTCCCTAGCCACCTCAAACACACCTAGTTTAGCATTTTACATCTACATAACACTATTGAAAAAATAACATCAAGAGGGAGAACTAAATATGGCTTGAACACTCTTCAAAGTATTGGTATGTAGGCAACATGTCCATACAAGGGGTATGGATATATGTTCAATGCATCTTACACACACTAACCCCCACTTTATTTCTTAAGATTGATCAAAACACAATGAAATTTAGGGTTGAAAGACTAATTCAGATCTATAAGTATTTTTATAGACTTTCATTAGTCGAGATTTCATAGGAAATCTCACACAGGGACACTAAACAAAACCTAGAAAACTTAGGTCTCTATGAGTAGTTTGGACAATAGTGATGCAAAAGGACTATAGAACTAGACCCCAAGGTGTCCTATTTCATTATTATTATCCTTGTACAAAATGAAAGATAGATCTTTATTTGTGACACTATCCCAATCCTACACATCAAATTCTAGACCTTATCTCAGCCATTTCATCCTATTTTTAGTTAAGTCTTATTTTCTCAATATTTATTGCTATTTATAGAAAGGTTTCAAAAATACAAATAAACTATACAAATCAGTAATTAAATTATTAAAATATTATTTAATAATTTATTCAACTTAGACCCTAAAATAAATTAGGAATAAGACCCCAACATTCCCAAAATAGTAAAATCATTTGGTGAACCTAACTTACTTCGTTTGTGCATAAAAACCCTAGAAACCCTAGGGTAAATTCCTTGCTGATTTTTCCAATAATTTTTTGATTTTTTTACCTTCATATTTAAATCATAAATTCACTTTAATTTTTAAACTTACATGGTAAATTTTTAAAAAATCAATTTTTTTCCAAACCCTAGTTGCATATACTAGGTCGTTTTAAATCAAGATTTTTCCATTATTTTTTTGATTTTTTACCTGCATATTCAAATCATAAATTCATATTAATTTTTAAAATTCTATATTAATTTTTTTTTAAATAATAATAATCAAATTTTGAAACCCTAGTTGCATATACTAGGTCTCATTACTTTTGAGGTGTCACCTTACATCTAAAATCATATTTCACATAAAAACAAAAATGGATCTCATTTAATTAAAAGTATTTATTATATTTCTTACAAATAATAAAGATACCATACTCGGTCCTCTGTACATGAATGATGAAGTTTACCATATGTTAATGTAAAGCTTCATTATTTCCCTTTCATGCTTACTTTTCATAATATGGGATGATATTAAGAAAGTTATTGTTAAACATAGTAAGATCCCTCTCCTTCAAGCAATGTTTACTTGTCTTTAATATAAGGTTTCATTACTTACTTTCTATCTCTCATATGGAAAAATTTTCAAGTTTATCTTGATAAACATATTAGAAATATTACAGCACATGCCAAAACAAAATTTATGAATTAGCACACCATTTCATGCTCTCTATCCCTTTCTTTCTATCTATTATATAGAATTTTTTTCAAGGTTATATTGATAAACATATTAGAAATATCATATCACATATCAAAGTTCTTTATCCATTAATACACAATTCTATGCTCTCTATCCCTTGCTCATTATCCCTCATTTGGAATGTTATTTATAAAAATATTTATATACAACTTATAACTCTAGTTTCATGTATTTCATTCCACATACATGATTTTTACCTAGATGCATATAAATCATTGGCTAATTTTGAGTATTTCCCTATCACTACTAGACACAAAAAAACACTAGTAGTTATATCTATCACTCCTCCTTTCAAACTTGGTACATCTAGTTATTATCCTACACGTACTACCAGGTCTATGCCTATAGTAGATCATGTGGTACATGTTATCACCCAAGTTTATGAAGATAGGTTGGTTTATTACACCCATGGCTATAACTTTATCACTAAGGTTAGCACCCCTTCTAATACAATTTTAGTTCTTGAGATCCTTCAATGATTAGATGTTTACAAAGATATGTTGTGTGTATCCCTTTTCAATACTAATTTTTTTATTTTTGTTGAACCAGCTTATATTACCTCTATCCTTAACATAATGCAATATATTGAAGAGCATATTTCCTTTGAGAAAGATGATTTAACCCCATGCCACATCATTGAATAACATCTACTTCTTTATATTCAATTAAGAATCAATGATGTAGGGGTAGAAAGAGTATTAGTTTAAAATAGTTTAGGACTTAACACTTGCAACATTTCTTTTCTTAAACATCTTAATATATAACCTCAAGAACTAGACCATTATGATATGAACATTAGAGGTTTTGAAAACATTCCATGGAAAGTCATGGGTCAAATAACACTCAATATTACTTTGGTACCTAAGATATTACCAACTACTTACCAATTAATTCAAAATTACCTCAATTATAATTTATTACTTGGTCAGCCTTGGATTCATGATATGCATGTAGTCCCTTCTACAATGTTAGGGTGTGGAGCTAAAAGCTTCACCAAGGAGCATACTAAACAGTTTCAGGTTTACACAGTCACCGGCGTCGGTCAGGAGTGACCGACGTCGGTCAGGAGTAGTTAGAGGAACGCCGGTGTCGGCAGAGGATCGGCCGACGACGGTCACAGGCAAACTGGAAGGAACCGGCATCGGTTACCTGTGTGTCCAGAATGCTATTTTCGAGGACAGAAGCGAGTGTTTGCATGATGAGTTTAAGCCTTAGTCTTAAGTTTGCATTTCTATTATTGGCAAGATTGTTTTTAGAGCCCTTGTTCAAGAGGCTTAACTATTTGTTGTAAGTGCATGCTCAAGTTTCCTAATTCTATATGTAGGAAAGATCTTCTTAGCTTAGTAAGTTGAATTGTATGAGTAGAACATTGTGAATGTTTGAAGGACAGTACATAAGTTGTATCAATCTAGGTTGTTGGAATTGATTGTACTTGAGAGAGAGAGCTCTTAAGGAATAGAGATCTAGTGAGAGATCTTGTGCATCTGAGAGAGGTGTGGAAGAAAGAAGTTCCTTCAATTGTATTCCTTTTGTAAAGAGTTTTAATACAAGTTTTCAGGGTGGTTTCTTGTATCTCTTGTTCTGTGCTATTTATCATTCTAGTTACTTATCTATCTAATTTATTTCTGCATTTATTGCTTTCACAAGTGTAATCATTGTTGGTTGATCCCCAACAAGTGGTATAAGAGCTCAGGTTCACTAACAGGTGGTTCAGATCTGTGTAGTGTGTTTGGATTACAGGTTGCTCACAGGGGTTTCTGCAGGGATTTATGTTTGAGTGGGAGAAGCAATGGTAGAAGAAAGTAAGTTGAGAATGGAAAAGTTTAATGGCAAGAACTATCAACATTGGAGAATGCAGATAGAGGACTATCTGTATCAGAAAGATCTTTACTTACCATTAGGTGGGATTGCAAAAAAGCCCAAGGACATGGAGGATGAAGAATGGGAAGTTCTTGACAAAAAGGCTCTGGGGTCTATAAGACTGAGTCTTGCATCCACTGTGATATCTAATTTGTCACAGGCAAAAACTATGGTAGAGTTAATGACTATGCTAGCAAATTTGTATGAAAAACCCTCAGCTTCTAATAAGGTATATCTTATGAAGCAGTTATTTAATTTGCATATGCAAGAAGGTGGATCTATGTCTAATCACCTGAATGATTTCCATGGAATTGTTAATCAATTAAGTTCCGTCAATATTGTATTTGATGATGAAATAAAAGCTCTTTTAATATTATGTTCTTTGCCTAAAAGCTGGCATGGCTTGGTAATGGCAGTTTCTAATACTGCTTCTACTTTGAATATTTTAAAAGTAGAGGATGTTGTTAGTGTTATCTTGAATGAGGAAATTCACAGGAAAAGCACAGAAGAGCCATCTGAGAATGCTTTAAATCTTGAGAGCAGGGGAAGGCAAAAAGAAAGGAGCAAGAGGAGATCAAGATCTAAGTCTAAGGGAAGAGGCAGATCCAAATCCAGAAATGGCAGAAGGCCACAATGCTGGAACTGTGGAAAGTTGGGGCACATAAGCAGAGATTGCTGGTCAAAGCCTAAGGAGGACAATCCGCACGAAGGAAAGGAAGAGACAAAGGTTGCAGGTATTGCACAAGATGCTCTAATTTTCTCTTTGCATAATAATATAGAATCTTGGGTATTAGATTCTGGTGCATCTTTCCATGCTACCCCTAACAGAGAATATTTTAGTGACTATATCCATGGACATTTTGGAATAGTGTACTTAGGGGATGATGAGCCTTGTAAGATTATTGGCAAAGGTAAAGTGTAGCTGAAGATGCAGAATGGCAACACATGGGTGTTGAGAGATGTGATGCATGTTCCTAGCTTGAAGAGAAATTTGATTTCTGCAGGTAAGTTAGGAGATGAGGGTTGTACATTAACTCTCACAGTAGATTCTTAGAAGGTGACCAAGGGTGCACTTGTTATGGCCAAAGGTAAGAGAGAAGGTACTCTCTATTTGTGTAATTGTGTTACTAACAAATCTCCTTCCATTTTATCTACTTCAGATGTGGATGCTAAATTGTGGCACTCAAGGCTTGGCCACATGAGTGAGAAGGGGATGTCAATTCTTAAGTCTAAAGGTATGCTTTCAGATTTGAAAAGTATGGATCTAGAATTTTGTGAGCATTGTGTATTTGGAAAATAGAAAAGGGTTAGTTTTCTCAAGACTGGGTCTACTAAGAAAAGGCATAAGTTGCAGCTTGTTCACACAGACGTGTGGGGACCAGCTCAGGTAGCCTCTATTGGAGGATCACGGTACTATGTTATGTTCATAGATGATGCCACAACAAAGGTATGGATCTACTGTATTAAAAAGAAATTTGATTTTTTTGAGACTTTTAAGATTTGGAAAGCTATGGTTGAGAATGAAACAGGTAGAAGATTGAAGTGCTTGAGATCTGATAATGGTGGTGCATTCTGCAGTCTTAAGTTTAACTGGTATTGTTACACACACGGAATCCATAGGCAAAGGATGGTTCTAAGGACACCTCTATAGAATGGTATTACTGAAAGGATGAAAAGAACAATCATGGAGCATGCAAGATGTATGAGATTGCATGCTAGGTTGGCCTTAGAGTTTTGGGCAGAAGTTGTTGACACCGCAGTGTACCTGATTAATAGAGGACCCTCTACAGCTCTAGATGGTGGAATTCTAGAAGAGGCATGGACAGGTAAAAAGGTAGATCTCTCATATCTCAAAGTTTTTGGTTGTGAAGCCTTTGTGCACGTAGATAAGGAAAATAGAAAGAAGCTTGATGCTAAGTCTATGAGGTGCACATTTATTGGCTATGGCTCAGATGATTTTGGTTTCAAATTTTGGAATCTAGGAACTAACAAGGTAATTAGGAGCTGTGATGTTGTTTTCAATGAAAGAGTGATGTATAGTGATCATATAAGGAAGCTGAATCAATCTGGGTAGAGCAATGGAGAATTGGATGAAGTTATGGTCCAAAATGAGCTCCCAGGAAAAAGAAATAATCACTTACAGGAAAACACAGAGACCGATGTCGGCAGGGTAAGGACCGACATCGGCAGTACAGAAACCGATGTCGGTCATACAAAGACTGACATTGATAGAACAGGCACCGACATCAGCCAGGAAGAACCGACGTCGGTAAGTAACAGGTCTACAGGTGGCCGAGGTTGGTCATTGTCAGAGAATTTGGGTGGACAGCGTGTTGAAAACGAGTCTAAGACACCCATCAGGAGGTCAAAAAGGGTAAGTAAGCCTCCAATTAGATATTCTCCTTCCTTATATTATTTATTGCTAATTGATGGTGGAGAACCAGAGAGTTTTGAAGAAGCATTACAAGTGGAGTCCAGGAGTAAGTGGGAGCGTGGCATGGTTGAGGAGATGGAGTCCTTAAGAGAGAACCAAACATGGGATTTGGTTGAGTTGCCAGCTGGTAAGAGAACACTGAAGAACAGATGGACCTACAAGTTGAAGGAAGGTGAGGATGGACAAATGAGATATAAGACCAGATTGGTAGTGAAAGGATTTGCACAAAAGCTAGGTATTGACTTTGGTGAGATTTTTTCTCCTGTTGTTAAGATGACTTCTATAAGGGTTGTATTGTCTTTGGTTGCTTTTGAGGATTTGCATCTTGAGTAGCTAGATGTTAAGATAGCGTTTCTTCATGGAGATTTGGATGAGGAAATATACATGGAACAGCCAAAAGGATTTGAGGTCAAGGGTAAGGACAAGTTAGTGTGCAGATTGAAGAAAAGCTTGTATGGCCTCAAGCAAGCTCCTAGGCAATGGTATTTGAAATTTGACAGGTTTATGACTAAGCATGGCTATAGTAGGTGTCAATCTGACCATTGTGTATATTTTAAGAGATTTGATAATGGTAGATATATTATTCTATTGTTGTATGTAGATGATATGCTGGTTGCAGGATCACACATGTAGGATATCTCTGAGCTTAAGGTGAAATTAGCTCAAACGTTTGCTATGAAGGATTTGGGAGCAGCAAAGAAAATCCTTGGCATGAGCATTAAGAGAGACAGGAAAAATCACAGGTTGATATTGTCTCAAGAGGATTATGTGGACAAGGTGTTGAAACGGTTCAATATGTAGGATGCTAAACCGGTAAGCACACCTTTGGCTGGACATTTTAAGTTGAGTAAAGAACAATGTCCTAATTCACATGATGAGGTAGAGTACATGAGTAAAGTTCCATATTCTTCCACGGTAGGGAGTTTGATGTATGCAATGGTGTGTACTAGACCAGATATTGCCCAAGCAGTGGGAGTTGTAAGTAAGTATATGGCCAATCTAGGGAAGGAACATTGGAAAGCAATTCAATGGATCCTTAGATATCTGAGAGGAACCAGCAGTAGACACTTGTGCTATGGAGGTTCAGATACTTCTCTACATGGTTATGTAGATTCAGATATGGTAGGTGATTTGGATGGTAGGAGGAGCACCACATGTTATGTTTTTACTGTAGGTGGAATGGTGGTTAGCTGGATATCTTAGTCGAAGAAGGTTGTTGCCTTGTCAACTACAGAAGCAGAGTATATTACAGCCACAGAAGCTAGCAAGGAGATGATATGGATGACACGGTTCATGGAAGAGCTTGGAAGGGAGCATGGAAGTTGCAGATTGTATAGTGACAGTCAGAGTGTAATCCATTTGGCTAAGAATTCAGCCTTTCACTCAAGAACCAAGCACATACAGCTAAGGTACCACTTCATACGGCAGGTATTGGAAGATGGTGAGTTGAAGCTGGAGAAGATCCATATAGATAGGAATCCTGCTGATATGTTAACCAAGCCGATTACAAAGGAGAAGTTGAATCTTCATTCAACTTTTGTTGGTCTTCATGATTGAGTTGAAGATGGAGGAGCTAGAAGATGTTGATATACAGGTACTAGTGCAGCTGTTTATCTCCAAGTGGGAGATTGTTAGGGTGTGGAGCTAAAAGCTTCACCAAGGAGCATACTAAATAGTTTCAGGTTTACATAGTCACCGGCGTCGGTCAGGAGTGACCGACGTCGGTCAGGAACAGTTAGAGGAATGCCGGCATCAGCAAAGGATCAGCCGATGACGGTCACAGGCAAATTGGCAGGAACCGGCGTCGGTTACCTGTGTGTCTAGAATGCTATTTTCGAGGACAGAAGCGAGTGTTTGCATGATGAGTTTAAGCCTTAGTCTTAAGTTTGCATTTCTATTATTGGAAAGATTGTTTTTAGAGCCCTTGTTCAAGAGGCTTAACTATTTGTTGTAAGTGCATGCTCAAGTTTCCTAATTATATATGTAGGAAAGATCTTCTTAGCTTAGTAAGTTGAATTGTATGAGTAGAACATTGTGAATGTTTGAAGGACAGTACAGAAGTTGTATCAATCTAGGTTGTTGGAATTGATTGTACTTGAGAGAGAGAGCTCTTAAGGAATAGAGATCTAGTGAGAGATCTTGTGCATCTGAGAGAGGTGTGGAAGAAAGAACTTTCTTCAATTGTATTCCTTTTGTGAAGAGTTTTAATACAAGTTTTTAGGGTTGTTTCTTGTATCTCTTGTTCTGTGCTATTTATCATTCTAGTTACTTATCTATCTGATTTATCT
The DNA here is from genome assembly GCA_037957365.1 of Torreya grandis. NCBI lineage: Eukaryota > Viridiplantae > Streptophyta > Pinopsida > Cupressales > Taxaceae > Torreya > Torreya grandis. Next base: position 2,371,575 of record JARHVA010000440.1, on the reverse strand, counting down.
CTGCATTTATTGCTTTCACAAGTGTAATCATTGTTGGTTGATCCCCAACATACAATCTATGTTTGTCTAAAATTTGGTCACAAGGGCTATATCTACACATGCCCAATAAATAGTGAATATTTTAAATAATTCTAGGTTGCCAAATCTCCATAGAATTATATTTTGCACTTTAATCTTGGTAATATACTTTCATAACCCGCTACTCATAGGGTACCCTCAGACCATGCAAAAGATAAAAAAAATCCAAGTTCTATACCAACATCGATATCAAATCACCAATTTACATCACCTTTTAAACTTAAATGTCTTAATAATATGGGATATCATGTCCCAGGTCTTGGAAAACATGAATAATGAATTGTCAATCCTATCAAAGTATCAGCACAACATGGAAAGCAAGTGCTAGGATATTAGCTTACCCTTCTTCATGATAAACTTTATTTCATCACTTCAAAGCATTTAATGTTTTATCCACCCATTACAATAGTATACCACACTGTTAATCATACTTCAACATTATCATTGATTTATCCTAGTCTCATTCATGATATAATTTCACCATATATGTTCACATTAGATGAATTCTCTTATAATGAATCCCTTTTAAAATTTCTTAGAGCATATGAGGACCTCCCATTTTGCTATCATAAAAATATATTTCTTCATCACACAAATGCCCATGCATACTTAAAATATATATATATATATATATATATATATATATATATATATATATATTTTCCCCAAGACATACCATTTGATTCAAATGATACTATTCCTAAAACCCCATACACACTTGATCATTCCATATTAGTTAATGAGGAAATAATTAATTTTAATTTTGGAACTGATAAGGATCCCCACATTGTCTTTTTAGTTATTGCCCTATGAAAGGAAGAGGATATAGATATATGTTAAACTTTAATAGATTTTCCAAAACATTTTGCTTGGTCTTACTTAAATATACTAGGAATTGATATATCTATAGTAGTCCATCAGATTCCCTTATACCTAGAAGCTAAATAGGTTAAATATAAAGTTCAAAAATGCATCCTAAGGTGGCTATCTTAGTCAAAGATGAGATCTAATGCCTCTTAAATGTTGGCTTCATTCAACCAGTACGACACACTAAATGGATTTACAATATAGTCCCTATGGTAAAACATAATGGGCAAATTCAGTATTGTTCTAATTCTTGAGATTTAAATAAATCATGCCTAAAAGATGATTTTCCTTTACCCAACATTAACATGATCATAGATTCCATAGCCAGATATGAAATGTTATTATTTATAGATGGATTTTTAGGATATAACCAAATCAAAATCATCGAAGAAGATCAAGATAAAACACCTTTTACAACACCTTGGGGTATATTTTGTTACATTGTCATGCCTTTTGGATTAAAAAACTCCAAAGCCACATATCATTGTACTATGACACATATTTTTCATGACGTGATTTACCATACTATCAAGGATTATGTAGATGATATATTAGCTAAATCCAAATAATGACAACATCATGCTATTAATTTATGGAAGATCTTTTAAAGACTTAGGTAATACAATGTCCAATTAAATCCAAATAAATGTGTGTTTGGAGTTACATCAAGAAAACTCTTAGGTTTCATTATTTACCAACATGGTATAGAGGTTGACCCTAAGAAAGTTAATGCAATTATCAACATACCACCTCCCATGGACTTAAAACAAATTTGATACCTACAAGGCAAGATCCAAGCAATCCACCAATTTTTATCTCAACTTACTAATAAAACTTATTCATTCACCTAATTATTAAATAAAGATACAAAGTTTATCCAGGACCAAGCTTGTCAAGAAAGCTTTGACACAATCAAACAATATCTTCTTAATCTACCTATTTTAGTACCACTTATACTTGATAGACCTTTATTACTATATATCTTAGAAATATATCATGAATTATGAGTATTTTTATCACAACATGATGATACATATACTAAGTGAGTAGTTTATTACATCAATTGCATATTGGTTTATTATAAAAAAAATTATTTCAAAATAAATAACTATGTCTAGCATTAGTTTTTGCCACACAAAAACTTTAACATTACATGGTCAATAATGAGACTCAGGTTATCACAAAAGTAGACCCCTTGAATTTTCTAATGGCAAAAACACATCTTTCCAGTTGCATCACAAAATGGGTTATGTTATTAATAGAGTTTGATTTAAATATAGTTCTCCAGAAATCAATAAAGGGACAAATCATTGTAGACCATTTGGAAATCACACACTCTTGAGTAGAAATCCTATTAGTGACACATTAAAATATGATTTTACTACCTATTCTACTCATTTAGACACTTGGACCATGTTCGTAGGTGGTTCTTGATGCACAACTAGTGTAAGGGCAGGCATTTTCTTTATCGACCCTTCTTGTCACATAGTTCCTATTGCATATTGATAAAATTTCTCCTGCATCAACAACACCATAGAATATGAAGCACTTATCTTAGGTCTATTTGATGCTTAGTCCTCCAAATTAGATATATTCAAGTCTTTAATGATTCCCAACTTGTTATCAACCAAGTCAATGATGTCTATTAGATAAAATAAGAACATCTTATCCCATATCAAAAATTGTACAATGTTTATCATCATAGTTTGACTACATTTATATAAGAAGTATACCAAGAAAAGATAATCAACACACAAATTCAATAGAAAGTGTTACATCTTTGATTACTATTGACATCAATGATGATCAAGATATTTTCATAATTGGCAAATTATAATCACCATTGATTTCTAAGTAGATTTGATTGGCCTTTCCATATTAGCCACTACACATAGTTCTACAACCCTAGAGTGGTTCTTTGATATTTATAACTTTAAAAAATATATATATTTCACCAAACACTTTTTCATGAAATGATAAACATAAGTTATAAAAAAAAGCACTACATTATGTAATCATTGTTAGAGACATATTTAAGTGATCCTTTAATAGATAATTGCTTTGATGCTTGACTTCAGTAAAAGCCAAAATTTATCTTACACAACTACACGATAGTGATTGTGGTGGTCACTTTAGTGGAAAGGCCATGCCACACAAATTGCTTTGACAAGGGTACTACTATCCCACCATAGAAGATGAATGTTTATAGTATGCAAAGCTATGCCATAAGTGTTAAAGATACAATAACCTATACCACGCACCATCACAATAATTGTAACATATTGTCTCTCCATAGCCATCTATGTTATGGGGATTTGATCTTATTAGAAAAAATAACCCTAAATTCACTTATAGACATAAGATCATCATCATATCTATAGAATACTTTACCGAGTTGGTGGAAGCCATTAAATTTCAATCTACCATAGGGGAGGACATTTTTAGCTTCCTCATGACTCACATTATTTCATGATTCAGCCTACCCACAACTATCATTTTTGGTAATGGAACATCATTAAAGAATAAAACTATCAAGAAATTTTACACAAAATATTAGATTAAATGCATGTTTTTCACTCCATAATACCCATAAGGAAATGGTCAAGTAGAGGCTACTAATAAAACCATCAATAATATTTTGGGTAAAATAGTGACCAAATTTAGAGATGATCGGCATAATCAACTAGTCTTTACATAATGGGCCTATCACATAAGTATATTCAAACCGATATGAGCCACTCCTTATTCACTCATTTATGGAAAAAAAGTAGCTTTACCATTAGAATTATAAATTCCATCTCTTTGTGTCTCCCTTAAAGGTATTCTCATTGATGACTAGTATCATGAAAAGCATCTATACTAGCTCAAGTAGTTAGACCATACACACATTAAAATAGTAAAACATCTTAGAATCTACCAGTAATGTATACAATGTTCCTATATAAAATGAGTTCACACTAGAGAATTCAAAGTTAATGATCTTGTTCTCAAATAAAATCTTTGTAATGTCAATGGCAAAGAATAAATTAAAGGAAAATTCAAACTGAATTAGCTAGGTCCATACGTTATTACCAAAAATATTATCCCTAAAGTTTATCATCTAGCCTCACTTAAAGGAAAGAAAATAAAAAATCCAAAGAATATTATGCATTTACATATATTCCATGTATAGTATTTCATTTCACACATTATCTTGTACATAGTTTCTTTTTGCTTACTTTTACATAGTCTCCTTATGATTGATTGTACATAGCTTATATCAAAAATATCAAAAGCATTCTAATATTTCAAAAATACCAAAAACATTCAAATATATAAAAAAAACATTCAAATAAATCAAAAACACCAAAAATATTGTAATTGTATGCATCATCTATGATTTACATTTATACTACCATGCTAGACTTACATTTATTTTCATATGCTATGTTTGTTGATTTATCTACATTACCATTCTTCATTTAATCTTTTTTGAGTGTGTACAGTGGCATCTAGATCCATGATTTCTTCAATCTACCCATTGAGGGGGCATCCTACTTCATAAATTTGAGACACCTATCAATATATCTACCAAATAGAGGCATCTTCTACATGACTACACCATCTAGGTTATGTCATTCCTACACCACACTAGTTATCATGTTGATGTACATTACTTACTAGCTTACATAGATTACTCTATCGACACTCACTAGTATATAACACTTATGCATTTATTAACATATACCTAGTCTTATAATAGATGTTTGGCATACTTTATTTCCAACATTTACATGCTTTCCTTTATTTCTTTGCATAGCTATATCTGATTGTATTTCCTAGTTCATGTTCTATTTCTTGTTTGTGCCTTAGGAAATTTTCCAATGTCCTTTGCTTTTACTCTATTATGTTCATATGGCCTTTGTGCAAACCTTGTGTGTTGTAACTATATGTATATGTGGTATTTGAACATAATTTGTATGCTTACTTTCTAATTTTATTGACATGTGCCAATGTCCCTTGTTTGTTTGGCCCCTTAACTACTCTTGTATGATTCTTGCCTTGTGTGCTTGTTTCTTGATTGCTTTTCAACTATTTGAAATGCCATGATCCACATCATGCATTCTCTTACTTTCTTGGATGCCATAATAGACATCATGTTCCATCCATCCTTGACAATCAATAACTAACAACTATAAACTAACTAGACTTCTAGTTCTAGTTCATTATATTTCACATGCTATTAAATTATTACATATATCTAGGTATACCCCTATCGATCTAAAAATGTTCATTATAAACCATGCTATATCTTGAGATATCTTATCGATTGCCATTGCTATATCATGTATTTTCATAGCATAACACACTTACAAGGCTCTTTATTTTGAGGATAGTCATTACAGGGTATTCATTCCTACCCTTAGAAGAGGGTGAAACAAATATGGGTTTCATCATAGAGATTAGAGATCCTACCAATCAAAAAATTAGCTTTTAGAACACCCAAAATAGTATTCAAAATTTAAACCAAGAAAAATATACTAGATAGATAGTGATAATTACAAAATAGTCATTAAAATCAACATAGGAAAAGAGCACAAATATTGGCCTATAATATCAGATAATAGGGTGTCTTATTTTAGTGCTCTTATCAAAATAAAAAAAAACTAGATTTTCTAAAAATAGACAAAAAGTTAAGTATAGTTATAATTTTTCCAGCAATAGTTTAATTTAGAATCAATAGTTTTAGTATAGTTTTTCTCAAAAAATATAGATATAGGGGGCATCATGCATGGCATGATGGCTCTCACTTCCAATTTTAGATTAGTTGATATAGCTTCTAGATTAAAGTCCATGATTTAGACAACAATGATTAGTGTCAATGTTCATGGCACCTTTGACTTCTTTTATTTTTGATTTTAGTACATTACCTAGGTATTATTATCAATTTCATGCCTTATTCCATTTGTATGTGGTTGGCATCATTACAAAATGGATTCTACATAAGTCTTTTCCCAATTTTAGAGTGGATTTTATAAAAGCCTAATCTCTACCTTTTTTGAGTTTAAAGAGTGGCCTAGTTTCTAGCACACATATGGATATCCATACCACATTATTATATTATATAGCATTCATGGGATTTATGAGCCATCTCATATGACACACATTCATCCCAATATCAATTCATAGATTCACTTCATAGAGTAATGATGGAACTAAAGGACTAGCTATCCTTTGTATTTTTGAGCCACCTACTCAAAGGGATTTGACACACAATCCAAAAATTTATTAACACACACATGATCACATGGATTCACTTATACGATTATGATGGAGACAAAGGGATAGCCTTTGCATTCTTGATCCACTCTCAAGGAATTGAGCACTCAACTTTGTTCATGATATTACTTTTGGTTCAACATCATTCAACACATACCTATCATCAATCAACATCATAATAGATTTATAATTCATGATGTTCTCTCTCTATACACACCTAACATCACATAACTTCATGAGATTCACCCTTTCAGGTAAGTTTATGTACACTTTCTACTTTTCCTTTATCCTAGTATACAACTTTACTGCATCACTAAAATAAAGGAGGGGATAATGTAGTCATATAAAATGTCAAAATTGGTATCTTGATTGTGGTTTGTGATACCCAATCCATAGGTCCATCTTTCATGCTCTCATGACCCTTTTAGACACCTTTTTGCTTATTCTTAGTTATTTGTAGACTTCTAAAACCTGATTCTAATTCAATCAGGTTATATTTCCCATGTTAATTCTATCCTCATAGGTCCTGCACCTCTAAGATAGGATCACCCAAATTGGACTATAGCACCAGACCTTAGGGTGTCCTATTTTGTCATTCCTATCCAATTTCATTTTGAGCTCCAATGGTTATTTACTTCTAGTTCATATCCTTCATCTTTCCAGCCTAGCATGAATACATGTAACACATGACCAATAGATCTCTATAAAAGCCCATTCAAAGTTCATTTAGAAGGGGTTGGAAAATATTATAAAGTAAGCAAGAATACAAGAAAAACCACTAAGGAAATTTTCCCTATTCTCTACATACAACCATCTAATATAGATACAAGTATATCCAAATCCTCACATCAGTCCCTAGCCACCTCAAACACACCTAGTTTAGCATTTTCACATCTACATAACACTATTGCATAAAACACATCAAGTGGGACAACTAGATATGGCTTGATCCCTTTTTAAAGTATTGGTATGTAGGCAACATGCCCACACAAGGGGTGTGGATACATTGTTAGTACATCTTACACACACTAGCCTCCCCCCTTTCTTTCTTAATATTGATTAAATAATAATGGAGTCTAGTGTTTGAAGATTAAATCAGCTTTACAATGAGTTTTGTATACTTTTAGTAGTCAAGATTTCATAGGTAGGCTTACACAGGGACAATGAACAAAACCCAAAAAACTTAGGTCTTTACGAGTTATTTGGAAAATAGTGGTAGAAGAGGACTATAGTGATAGACCCTAGGATGTCCTATTTTGGTGCTCTTATCCTTTTACAAAATGAAAGTCAGATCCTAATTTGTGACACTGTCCTAGTTTTGCATAACAAATTTTAGACACTTTATCGATCATTTCATTCTATTTTCAGATAAGTCTTATTTTATCCATATTTATTGTTATTTATAGAAAGGTTAAAAATACAAATAAATTATATAAATTAGTAGTTAAATTATTGTAGTATTATTTACATATTTAGTCAATTCATATCCTTAACTAAATTAGGAATAAGACCTTAATATTCAAAAAACATTTAAATCATTATGTTATGATTCACCCTTGATTAGATTGGTATTATTTTCATCTTGCTTAAAACATCTTTTTATGAGACATTTATGTACTTTTCACATAGAATGAGAATGAAATAAGATGTGTGGAACATCTTATTAGTCTAAGGGGTTGAGATAAGATTATAACTTATTGTGTAACTATCCAAGCAAGTAGGGAGGCATTGTCTTGATTGTTTCCTTTATAAGGTTGTAAAAATGGTGTGATCCTTAGACTTTGTTTGTTTGTTAATTTTAATATTATTTCCTCCTAACTATGAATATAATAAAGATGGGTTAAGCTATGAAACTTGATACTAGTTATGTTTGGCTAATGGTAACTTAATGTAGTATGCTTTTTCTTGTGATGAATATCTATACATCTTGAATTATTTATCATATATCATTACACTCTAGGATCTATTAGTATGAATTTTTGATTCATTAAACCATGTGCACATTTTGGAGATCATTAGGTCATGGAGACCTAAGGGATAAGTGGTGAATTAGGAACATGATTACTAAGATATGAGAGTGGATCCTAGGTAGTATCACATTAATTCGATAGTTATTAAGTTTGAATTTGATAAGGAGAGCTTGTTGAATCCAATATTGGGTAAGAGGGACTTGTCAAATTCAGTTGTATGGGCATACACATGTATACTGAGGAATGCTTATTCCTTACTTTTATATACATTATAAATGTATTTTTTCCATTTCATATTCATCATCATACTTGTCAGGAGTTACATGGAGTAGCAACAACATTGACATGTCATACTTATCAAAAACTACATGGAGTAGTGATGGTATTGACTTATACACATCATTCTTGCCAATTATCTAAACACTTTTCACAAGAATGAGAAAAACACTATCTCAGTTAGAGAGGTGTCTAGAGGGGATAGGAAGCTTTGTGTAATTCTTCCTAGCCATTTATTTTTATCTTTTATGATGATTTCATGTGATTATGGTTGATTAAACTTGGGAAGTCAGTAAAATTAGCATTGAGATATATGGAACCCTTTAAGGTGTTAGAAGTGGTTAATATTATAGCTTATAAGCTTGCATTTCCACCAGCCCTAACTCTATTACATAATGTCTTCTATCTATCTTATCTTTAAATTATATAGATGATACTTCACATATGTTGGAGTGGAATGCTTTGAGAGGTTTTTACCCCAAGGTGACCATGGTAGAATCAATTAGAGTAATTGACACTCACAAAACTTGTTTGTGTAATAGGGAGATGGCATAGTGCAAGGTGTTATGGGACTAATACTTTGAGGATAGTGATACTTGAGAGGACTATGATGAGTTCTATAGGT
>JARHVA010000440.1:2352500-2357500 GCA_037957365.1 Torreya grandis | reverse complement strand
TTGAGAATATAATTAGGATGTACAAGTTCTCATGAAAAACATTGATATGAAGAGCTAGATACTTATATGAATATACAGCATATAGAGATGTGTCTATATCTATAATAGGATTCTAAGGGATAAGAAACTATAACCATATGTATACTATTCCTAGAAATGGTAACTAGTTGTTTAAACGAAAGATTATGTTTTCATGATAATTATGACTTTATTTATTATGACTCGCTATTGAAATTAAGTAGTGTACATGAAAATGATGGACTATGATGTTATTTATTGTCATAAAATGTATTGTATGTTTATATACATACAAATATTAGATTATGCAGTCTAATATATATTATCTCATTTGGTATAAGTTGTACTTGTTTACTTATTATTTATGTGATAAATAATATTATGGATATTCATTCATATGTTTGATGGACTAAATACATGAATTTTGATTATTCATGTGTTTAGAATGTTTTATGAATCCTAGTAAGAAGTAATATATATGAATCTATTGGTGATATATGTTAACCAAATCTTACATTGCTGGTATTGAGTAAGTAGTGAGATGGACTTGACTATATTACTAGCATCATCATTGCCAAATTAAGGTAATCGATTTAAGTGGTGTGTATGAAATTTTATGATAAAAGATCAATAACTATTGAAAAATTTGGCCAAAGTAATTTTAGTTAGACATTATCATTTCATATGTATGATTTAGATGTTTATGCAATATCATATTAGAATATATTAATTTATGGTAAACTTCATGTTCTTATAAATCATACATGTGTACTAACTTATCTCTTTGGATTCTCACATCATCACTATCTAGTACTTATGAAGGGAGGGTCATTCCCTGATGGGGGATTATGTAGGGGATTGATGGTCTATGGTCGGTGTATAAAAGTGATTGGATGATGTTTCCCCTCACCAAAACAATAATTATGCAGAGAATACACTTGAGATTGTAATTGATACTAGAGTTCAGGGAACTCATGCTCTATGGAGCCTTGTATCTTTTATATTATATTGCATTTATTATTATTGATACATCATCCTTGATGAGATATAATTATGTACTCATTGTACATTGGTATTAGTGGTTGTATGTTTGTACCATCCATGGATGGAAATTTATAATTAATTTATATATTTAGTTATGATGTGTTGGATATGATGATAGTGATCACAGATGGATAAATGTCACATGATTATTTTAGAGTTATCATATTTAAAGTGTTTTAACTAGATCACTAACTATATTCTCATGGTGTAATCTAATGAAAGAATACATTGATTAAATGAAAAAAATGTTATTCTAGGTATATCTTAGAGGGAATGTTACATTTAGTTCTATCAACTAGTGTTATTTCCTTTTCCCTAAGGTCCATAATAATAGAATCACATATCATAAGTAGATTAACTATGCATACCTCATGATGGATGTGATCCTTGACTCCCCTAAGAAATAGTTCATTCAAATTCTCTTTTATGATCATTTTCACACACAAGGATATTATTTTGAATTATTGAATATAATCCTTGACTAGTAATGTTTGACATAGTTTTGATAATTAAATTAAATAATTATCCATCACACTATTGTGATAGTGCATCTTTAATAACTTAGTAAAAATTGATTAGGTGACACTTGGAGTCTTCTTTTTTGAGCACACAACCATTGATACCACATGAATACATTGGGTTCAAAATACAAGGATTATTTTATGGATTTATATCCACACATGGCCATATTTATGTCACAAAAAACTCCATATGGTTAATCAGAGTGGTTGGATATTTTCCATAGAACTTACGCATGTCTACTTTTGGAAAAATATATCATGTGCCTACATTAGAACTATTTGAGGGTATGGGATGTGTTTTATTTGGATTCGTAAAAGGTTGAATAGAAGATGAACCTTGGGTTAGCTATTCATTATTGAAATAAGGTTATTTTTTATAATATTTTGTGAGGAAAAATGTTTATAGAGCCTTTGCATGATCTCATCTAGATGCGGATTGATTTTATCCAAATCTCATTTATTTTCCATTTTTTGCTTAAATTGTTACACATTATAATCAATTTGGCTCATTTTTTGATGCATCATAAAAATATTATAATTAAATAACCATACATTTCAAAGTCCATCTCTTATTTTCTAGGTGTTTCTCTTGGAGATTCAGAACCCTTACCTTAGTGCCTTATGTTCAGACTAGCCATAAAAATATTTGAGAGTGTATGGATCAAATATAAGGATACTATAGAATTATACCATTGTGACCATCTCACTGAGATGAATCTAATGATCATTATAATATATAAGGGTAAAATAAATAAAAACTCAATAAGTAGGGTTGAAAAAAATATGATTTTTCCATTGCTTCATTGAGATAATTATAACAACTTATATATTATTAGTTTTATTATTGTTACAAGGGAGTTTTTGGAAATTGAATCTACCATTAAACAAAGGAGTATTATCCAATCATAAAAAAATCTAGATAACTCAAAATGACCTTTAAACATGACATGCACAAAAATCTATAGCTAAACCATAACTAAACAAAAAAATGACAACCAAAAAATAGCAACGTGACACAAAAAAATTCACAAAACACATGAATTTTTTTCATTCAAGGGAAACATTTCCTATAATTAACATGCTATTCAAGCCATTTTTTGTGTGTTCCATATCTCGTAGCTCAGCATCTACATGTTTACCCTTCCCCAAGCCTTTAATTTTCTTGCTTGTCTTGATAGAACTTTCACTTTTATGTCTTATTATAAATAAATGGATGGTCCATTCAATGATATTTATGTAGTTTTGAATAGATGATTTATTGAATCCCACCATATTTTATAGATTATCCTTGATAGTCTTATTTTCTTGGTCAAAGTTACTCACCTTATAAACTAAATGACCATATCCTTAAATTCTAATTTATTTATAAGGACATATTTCTCCCAATAATGGTTTATAATGGAATCCTTAATTAAATTATAGTACTTTAGGAAACATACAATTATATAACTCCAAGGTTTATTTTGTAAAAAAAACATAAAACAATACCACACTAAAAAAATTCCTTCTAGATAGAAAATTATATTCTATGGGGTGGAACAAATGTGATGGGTATAATTTTAAAGAACACAATGGAGATAAATTCAATGGAGAAAACATTGGCTAAATCAAGGCTAGATATACCATGAATTTGTATGGAGCTATGAAAAAGGGGAGACTTACCATTGAAGATAAATATAGGGCTATGGTAGGAAATAGAAATGTTGTTGTGAAATAAAATATAGATGGATTTGGGACAAAAAATAAATATGACATTTTAGGGTAATATGAATATGGAGTTACATAATAATAAGATCATATCTAATTTCAATGAAAATATCATCACTTAATCTATTCCTAGCCCTAGACCTATGATTTAATAGGATAAGAGTGACACAATGGAGGAACAACATAGGTATCTAATCTCCATGATGTATGTTAAAGTGGCAGATTTAAATAAGCTCCCAGAAAAAGTGGATCTAATCTCTAAGTTTGGTAAAAAATCTCAAGGAATTTTTTATGAAGATTTACCCAACTCTTGCTATGCCTATAAGAAATAGGGGCATTGGGTTAAAAATTGTTCATACAGAAGCAAAACTCATCTTAATGGTATTTGGGATGGGAAAAAGCCCACGGTCCAGCTAAAGAAAGTTTGGAAACCTAAAGAGGATCAGGGACAAGAGAAAATGGATAAAGAAGAAACTAAAGATTTAAATGCTGAGGAGGGTAAAGAGGTGTCTTTTGAAGATCCTAAAGGCCTACTTCCTGAGGTAGATACTAAGATCTATCTTGAGAAAGAAAATTCTGAGATAGAAGGAAATGGATGGCAAGTAGAAATCATATTACCCACACAAAGCAAAGAAGATATGATATATTTATCAAAGCAAATTGTCATATACCAAAGGGTAGAGGAGCGATGGAGAGAGGTAGAAGGCAGAGTAGTGCTAGAGGAAGGAGAAATCTTGGCTGAAATTGGAAATAAATTAGAGGAGAGAGATCCTCTTCTTTCCCAGCCAAAGGAGATACAAGCTGATAATGAATCACCTTTGGAAGAGCTTCCTATGAATGTTAATGGAAAAAATTTAAAACATCTTCCAAACCAAAGGAAAAGGGATGAAAAGAAGACAAACACTAAGGGAATAGAAACTAGAAGCAACAAAAAAGACCAGCAAATGAAGGCGAAACACCTTGTTTCTATTATGGATAAACCTAGAAAAAGAGATGGGCAGATTTCAAAAGTGAAACCGGATGTTGGTTGTCTGGACAAGCCCGGAAGAAGACCCATAAGGAAAATCAGAGAGCTAGAAAGCAAGCAGAATATAGCTAATGGAAGGCAGGCAACAATTCTAGATTTTACCCCTAAAAAATAGTTATCAATCATTATTTGGAAATTAGGGGGCTGAATGTATAATGAATATAGAGGTAATCTCTGAATTACCTTAGGATGTTGCTACTTTAGTAGGTTTCAGGAATGTCTTTCCTGGTGCTTGTTAACGATTTATCTTTCTTTATTCTGTAATAGGGTTTCGGGGCCTCTTCAAAACCTGCTTTTACCATAATCTAAAAAATAGGTATCTGATTGTTGGGAATTTCATTTAAACTAATGTATATTTGTAATATGGCATCAATTTAAATCCAAATATGGAAGAAAGAGAAGTGTAGCATTCTAAGAGGTGGTTTTCAAAAATAAAATAGTGGAGGACTATTGTTGTAAGGATGATGTTAGAGATAAAGAGGTAAGTGGTGGTCACATATTTGATAAATATAATTTTTCATTGGATATGGGTTCATTTTAGTCTTCTTTTGATTTTCCATTGGATATGGCCCTTCTCTATACATGGTTTCCTCAAATATTTCAATGGAAAATCTAAGTCTAATGAATTTTGTCCCATGTTCCCTTGGATTTTATCATAAATAAAATCATCTATATCTATTTGG